>CM055909.1:10365698-10849698 GCA_029582155.1 Panopea generosa
AAACTCGATACTATAAGTTTTGTGCTCTACCGACTGAGATAATGGGGCCGACCAGCTTACACAGCTATGTCCCATTGAATACCCCCCTGGAGATAATTGCATGATAATTGATCCAGACTAGGGATAAACTGTTCAGTGATAATCAATCATCATGTGTATGTGCACCAACTTAAGTTATTAAAAGGACTAAATTTTAGTAACAGGTCACAATTTTCTGCTTGTCCAGGATATCCGGCTATGGGATTTACTTCACTGTCAGAGGTTGTTATGTTTATCACATTACTACACGTGGTACCAAATACAGTATATCTATATTAAATTTTGTCTATTATCACTGTTAGAATGGTTTCATATTCACCTGCCTTGTATAATTTCCACGAGAAGAGTGTAATCACTACCCAGAATTCATTTAAACAGGGTATTATCACTACCCAAATCCTAATTTTGTACTCTTCGGCAATAATGAACATGACCATAAAATGTTATTGGAAGGTCTTCTGAAATTCCAAAAAAATAAAACAGTCTGAGTAGAACCTTCCAGGAGAAATTGGTTAATTCTTGATAAATTGTATGTAACTATATTGTTGTAATAAGGTGTTTAGCGTCACTTTCAACAATGTTTAAGTCATATCGCGACGGTGTCTACTTGAGGCAGTATTCTGATCGCTGTCACACTGGAGTATCATGCCGCAGACACATGGTATGATACCCAACCCAGTCACATTATACTGACACCGGGCCAACCAGACCTAGAACTTTTCTCTAAATGCTGAGCTTCAAGCGAGGAAGCTTCTAGTACCAATTTTAGAAGTATAACCCGGTTGGAGAATCGAACCCACGACCTTCCACATGCGAGGCGGACGCTCTACCACTAGGCCACACTGCGGTGCGTATGTGTAAAGCAGTGCTGCAGATAAGCACTATTTGGGGGTATGTAAGCATTGGAATTTCTGAATAAAGCATTTAAGTTTAAATTAAGGGGTAAAATAAGCATTGGTTATTCTCAATTTCAGTGTTGATTAGTTTGTTTTAAATGGCAATTTTGATAAGAATTTTCATTATTATCCTTAACATTTTAAAAATTAGTAATGCATACTTATTTAAGGGGTAAACTAATCTTTTAAAGAAAAACTTATCTGGATCATTGGTGTATAGCTTGACTTGAACCAACAACTTCACAGTGACATACGTGACTTTTATTAATAACACATAAGTGCTCTCAGTAATGGAGGGTTTCACTCTGGTATAAAAATAAAACAAATGGGGTCGTCCTTAAAAACACGTGTTTGCCGAGCTCCTACCTACTCAATTACTACTTTGATTACCTTTCAAATTGTATGATTTTTACATTTCATGAATCTGTCCATTTTTCTTTAGATGACGATGCAAAATCAAAATCTGGCAAAATGTTTTTAGTTACCTTCCTACCTACATGAAAAACAACTAATTTTATAAGGATGGCCTGGCAAAGTTTGGCAAATAGCTTGGTCAATCTTGATGATATCAAACAATTTTATTGGATACCCAATGGTGCGGCATACTGTGGTTGATATGATAGTTAAACAAAACTAAAACTAACGCGAGACGTAATTAAAAATGCATTCAATCTACCATAATGCCCTCAACTACAATCTCAGTCAGTCTTTTAGGTCACCTGAGACTTTGCCACGAGGGACCTATTGCAAACACCTTTTGTCCGTCGTGCGTCCTTAATAATTGACATTTTCAACTTCTTTCAAAAACCATAAGCTCAATGTCAATGAAATGTTGTACGCAGCTTCGGTACATTAGGGTGAATTAAAATTGTGAATAATAAAATGGCATGGTCCACACACACAGGTGGGCCTGTTGGACAGGGCCAAACCAGCGAATTCAAGATAAACATTGAAAATCTTCTCAACATAAAGAGCACTAGATTGCAAATGGTAAGCATGAATATGGACGTATATGGGTCCTTTATAACAATTGTGAATTGCATGGCCTGAGTATCACGGTTTGGTCCTGGGGTAGGGGCCTAGTTTACTAAATATATTCAAGACAGTATAACACAAAACATTGTTTCTTATGATTGAATAAACTTGTGTGAATGTTATTTTGATATTCTGAGGTGACTCTTAAGGTCTATGGGTTTCTTGTTTAAAAACACTTAAATTACGGTTTCCAACTATGTTTGTACAGTACTAATATATATATCAATCAGTAACCTCCCTGTTCATGTCATGATGTAATTATTTCATTCAAAGAACAGTATTTATAACATACATTTATTGTTCATGGTGAGTTGGCCTTTTGCTTTGTTTTCATTAGAATTTAGTTAAATACATTGTTAATTCTGACAGAGTTGTATATGTTACAGTAAACCTTTTTTTAAATCATCGGATCGATGTATTTAATGTTAATTTTTTAATTCTCATTCATAATATGTCAATTGTTTGGATTTTAAAGTCGTCAAAACCTTTCCAACAGATTCCGTTGGGAACTCTCAGTTAGTAAAATCGGCTTCCGCGTTTGCACGTCTCGGGAGACGCAAAATAAAAATCTTTAAAAGGCTCTATAGAGACGTGCAAATATGTCGCACTACTTGCAAGGTAATCATTCTCATTTATGGCTACCAGATGGTTCCGAATTTTGTAAAGCATGTACAATCTGGTGTCCGCTCATCTTTGCTCGAGAGATCTCCACTCCAGATTGTGCAGCATGTCGGTAACACACGAAGTGTTATGGTACCTGTTCGTAACCCATCTGGCTGCTCTCCAAGCTGGTAGACTAATCGGTGATGAGTTAGGTTCCCTTCCTTGTCCTTGGTGGTGCACTTTTGGTCCCAGACTGTCCCATGGTTTAGATTATAAACAAAGATAAGACTGACTGAACATGCCCACTCACGCCTGGAATATAAAAGACAGGGGGAGATTTAATGCAAGTTTTCAAAAATACTACACTAAATTGACGATATTGATTACCCTTGCTACAACCCAGCGAATTAGGGCCATTCATTTAAACTGGTGATACCAAGAGCCAACAATTTGATAAGGCAAAATTCCTTTAACCAACTTGTTATTAGTAACTGGAATTCATTACCAGAATATGTAGTCATAATCCGCTTTAAAACAAACTAGATCAATTCTGGCATCAGCGTAGATTAAACATGTTATCTTTTATTAACCACCAGACTGGCGTACAGATAACTTTGACTTTGACAGGGATAACAATTATAATAGTTCTTATTATTTAAAAAAAAAACACCACTTAAATAATACAAAAAAATGTATTTAAAAGGAAAACTCGACTGAATTATGAACCAGAACATCATCAAATCATGCATTGTGAAATGTAGCATAAAGTGTGGGGTTGGTGTGGATAGGATATACAGAGAGGCACACAAATTGAATCTAAAACGTAAGATGTTTTAAAACAGTTTCACTCCCAGTACCCATCGGGGAGAGTGTGCCACCTTCCTACTAGTGTGACATAATAATCTGATAATCATGTGTAGCATTAATCACACAAATATATGACTGTTTACACAATGTGAATAATTGATAGCGGGAAAGTAAAAGTGCAAAGTTACAAGATACACACTTTAATTTATAGTCTGCATGAGATAAAACAACATTTTGTATCTTATCAATTTTGCTTTCCTGCAATCAATTATTCATATTGCTGAAAATATGTTTGTGTGAGACCAGGGACTTAACTAAAGGAATTACAGTCAAGCTTGCCACAATATTGCTCAAGCTGGTCACAATAAAGGTCAATCCGGCCACAGAAAAAGTTAAATCACCATAATATTCTTTGTTTTGTGTTGACGATAAATGTGTAGGAATGTTTGAGTCGAAATCAAGGAACTGAATTTCTCGCAGTTTGTTTCTGACATTATATAGGCATTATAGAAGGATAGGAAACTTGTATCTCTCTACTAAATGTTGAAAAAATAGTTTGCAAAGAAATAACAATTTGGCAAATCAATCATTAAAATTTCACAGACAACTTATTTCTTTTAGATAAAATGTAAGGTGTTTATAACCTTAGATGTTGTATAATGTTTTAAAACAGTGCAGTTGGAAGTAAAATTTCAAGTATTTTCCTTGATATTTAGTTGCAGTATACAAAATTTGTTATCATAAATACTTGAACCCTTTTAAAACACAACGGTACCAAATCACTATTAAACAGGGAACCAAACTGCCCAAATATATCATACACTACTCCGTACTATATGCAGTAATCTGAATCAACATTTATTTAATAAAAACATAGTTGCAAGTCAAAATTGTGTCTTCTTGAGACAGTATTCTAAGTGCTACCACAATGGAGTATCATGTTGCAGACAGATGGTATGATACCCCACCCAGTCACGTTATGCTGACACTGGGCCGACCAAACGTAGAACTATCTTCTGAATACTTAGCACTTAGCAAATATTTTATTATTACAAGTATTAGTTTTCAAGTTGTTGGTATGACCTGATTAGGGATCAAACCCACAACCTTTCACATACGAGGCAGACGCTCTACCCTGGACCTCTGCAGTTATCACAATTATAAGCTCTTTTAGTAAGAAACACATATGGAATTTCAATAATTCTTTCAATCTGAGTTTGTTATAACACAACGATCACTTATTAATGTTGATAATAAAAATGCTTAATCGTTTTTAGATATACTTTTGTTTTCAAATGATTGAACATACAGTTAATAACTGAAACACAGAAAATTATTTACTGTTTTCAAAAAAGGCAATAATAAACCAACAGCTCAATTTACAGATATGATGATAACTGTAAAGAGAAAATAACAAAGTACACACTGTCAGATAACTGGGTTAATAATTATATTATCAATTATACAAACAATAATGTTCTTTCGAAGCATATAAATACACTTAAATTCAATAATAATACCCCTACGTTATAAAGACCACTTTTGTCTGAACCCAAAGGTGGTCTTATTATACGAGTTTTACTCCAGTTTTAAACTGCAGCGATGATTTAGGGGTAGATCATCTGTCTCACATTCGAAAGGTCGTTGGTTTGATCACTGTTCAGATCATACGATTTAGGTTAGCTTTGTGATCACTCTGTTTCTGTCATAATCTGTTAACTTTTGCTTCTTTTCTGAAACTTATGGTGACCAGATAAGCCATCGAGATGTATTTATTTAATAAGTAAAGACAAAACAACTTCAAGGTAACTATGATGGTAAAAAGTTGAAACAACGATCATTTCGACTTTTTACCATTATTGTTTCGCCTTTTCACCATCATTGTTTAGACATTTTACCATCGTTGTTTCGCATTTTCACCATCATAGTTCCGACATTTCACCATCGTTGTTTTGACTTTTAATCATCATAGTTATTACTTTTCACAATTGTTGTTAAAAACTGTAGCTGTGATCTTCTGGTAGAGAATCTGTCTCGCATGCGGAAGGTTGTCTGTTCGATTACTGTTCAAATCTCACAATATACTTGAAAAGTTGTACTAGAAGCTTTCTTGGTTGGTGTTCAGCATTAAGAGAGTAGTTCTAGGCCTGGTCGGCCACGTGATACTACTATATGACTGTGTGGGGTATGCCTTATGTCTGAGGTGTTTAGAATACTGTCTCTCAAGTAGACACTGTTGTGAAATGACTGAAATTGTTTTATAGCCGTGCTAAACACCATACAACAGTTAGTTTCAAGTTTGTACAAAAGAAGAAGCTATGCAATATATTGCTGGGGCTCATTTAGGGGACTTTTACCTTTTATATAGAATTATAAAAACTTGCTGATGACTAAACAGAGTTTAATCCTAAAACTAAAAGGTTGATGAAAGATTTATGTCTAATCATAAACATTGAATTTAACTAGACTAATTTATTTACATTGTTATGTTAATGACAACACGTATACCAACATATTCTTCACAAAGTCGTTGTAAGTCCATTCTCTCTGTACAAATTTCTTTTAGCTCTGTGGTGTATTGGCTAACACATCTACTCTTTGAGAAGGTAATCCAGGTCCAAATCCTTGTGGAGGCAAATTTAGAAAAGAGATGGCTTAAAAGTTATGATCTAAATTGAGGTTTTACGTCATTCAAACACATAGTAAGTAATATGACACCAACAGGAAGGAAGTTTTCAGGTTCACACATTTACAAAACCAACTGATTAGCATACACATTAAAAAGTCAACAAATAAATATGCAAATGTATATAGAATTGTGCTTCCCGGTCACACTTTAAGTTTGTTTAATAACACTTTGAGATTTCATGTGCATTCTGTAAATTTGCCATACATGGATGATTTCAAAAACACCTGTCTCATTTGATCAACATGACATGACGAAGTGTCTGGCATAGGACTCCTAATGGAAAGGTCATACTTTAAGTTTGTTTAACAATACTTTGAGTCTATTTGAGATTTTTTGTCTGACCTGTAACTTTGTTTTCAAAAACACATAGCTCAATTGAGCATCATGATATGACAAAATACCTTGGCTAAAACCTTGAATTGTATCTCAAATCTCACATTTTAGTCTGTTTGAGATTTTGTGTCTGGTCTGTAACTTTCTCTTACATGGAGTTATTTCAAAAATAACTTGGCATTTATATATACCAGTGTCATTTCCTGTTTTACCCTAAATAAAGAAGAAACTTTACTAAGTACTGTTGCTGGACTGCATCACATGTGATATAATGTATGACTCTTGCATATATGGATACTTATATTAAAATGATTTTTCCCTCTATATGTAAAACTTCAGTTGTCAGTTTCTTGTATGATAATGTATTATATTTCACTAGAATTATATTATAGTTTCATATTATATAAGTCCGACCTACTACCGAACTTTGCTGTCCACTGTACTGCCTAAAACCACAACCGTAACTTTGCTGTCCACTGTATTGCCTATAACCACAAACTTGACTTTGCTATCCACTGTACGACATACAACCACAATCCTTCCTTTGCTATCCGCTGTACTGCCTACAACCACAATCCTAACTTTGCTATCCACTGTACTGCCTACAACCACAATTCCAACTTTGCTGTCCACTGTGCTGCCTACAACCACAATCCTAACTTTGCTATCCACTGTACTGCATACAACCACAATCCTAACTTTGCTATTCACTGTACTACCTACAACCACAATCCTAACTTTGCTATCCACTGTACTGCCTACAACCACAATCCTAACTTTGCTGTTCACTGTACTGCCTACAACCACAAACATAACTTTGCTGTCAACTGTACTGCCTACAACCACAATCCTAACTTTGCTATCCACTGTACTACCTACAACCACAATCCTAACTTTGCTGTCCACTGTACTGCCTACAACGAAAATCCTAACTTTGCTATCCATTGTACTACCTACTACGACAATCCTATTTTGCTGTCCACTGTACTGCATACAACCATAATCCTAACTTTGCTGTCCACTGTACTGCATACAACCACACTCCTTACTTCGCTACAACCACAATCCTAACTTTGCTGTCCACTGTACTGCATACAACCACAATCCTAACTTTGCTGACCACTGTACTGCCTACAACCACAATCCTAACTTTGCTGTCCACTGTACTACATACAACCACAATCCTAACTTTAATGTCCACTGTACTGCCTACAACCACAATCCTAACTTGGCTGCCAACTGTACTGCCTACAACCGCAAACATAACTTTGTTGTCAACTCCACTGCCTACAACCACAAACCTAACTTTACTGTCCACTTTACTGCCTACAACCACAAACATAACTTTGCTGTCCACTGTATTGCCTATAACCATAAACCTGATTTTGCTATCCACTGTACGGCTTAGACATATAAACGTACATGTAATACAATGCACTTGATATAGCCATGTAACAAATTATGCTAGATATAACAATGTAACAGTGTACCAGACGTAATACAGTGTGCTGGATATAGCAATGTAGCACAGTGTGCTAAATATAGCAATGTAACACAGAATGCTACATGGCAAAGTAACACAATGTACTAGATATAACCATGTAGCACAATGTGCTAGATAAAACAGTAAAAAACATCAGATGTAATATAATGTGCCGGAAAAAGCAATGTAATACAGTTGCTACAACTAGCAATGTTATACAGTATGCTACCATAGCAATGTAACATGGTCTGTAAGATATTTCAGAAAAACACGGTGTGCCAGATATAGCAATGTAACACACATTGTGTTTCAACTAGCAATAAAACACAGTATGCTACAATAGCAATGTAACATGGTCTGTTAGATATTTCAGAATAACACGGTGTTCCAGATATAGCAATATAACACAGTATGCTACAATAGCAGTGTAACACAGTATGCTACAATAGCAATGTAACATGGTCTGCTAGATATTTCAGAATAACACCATGTGCCAGATATAGCAATATAACACAGTATGCTACAATAGCAATGTAACACAGTATGCTACAATAGCAATGTAACATGGTCTGCTAGATATTTCAGAATAACACGGTGTGCCAGATATAGCTATGTAACACAGTGTTCTAGATATAACAATGTAACCCAGTATGCTACACTATCAATATAACGCAATGTGCTAGATATACCTGTGTAACACGTTGTGACAAATATAGCAATGTAACACAGTGGGACAGATAAAGCCATAAAATACAGTTTGCTAGTTAAAACGATGTAACACAGTGTACTAGACTAGAATCCAATGTGCTAGTTATGACAATGTAAATCAGTGAGCAAGATATATAAATGTAATACAATGCGATAGCTTTAGCAATGTAACATGGTGTACCACACATAGAATTGTGTGTTACATATACCAATGTAACACAGTATGCTGCAATAGCAATGTAACAAGGTGTGCTGGAGTATAGCCATGTAACACGGTGTGCCAGATGTACCAGTGACTAAATTACTTAATTGTTTATCTGTCTCTGGTAACACAGTGGGTAAGATATAGAAATGTAACACATTGTGTTTTATACTGCATATGGTTTTTCAAATGTTATCGTGTTAAATTTTTGGTAAATATAACACTTGTAAACAACCATACATCACATCGTGAAATAGCAAAATACATTATACAAGTCGTAAACTTTATTTGATTTTGCGTCGCGTCTTAAAAGATAGAATTGTAAGAATGTATGAAATGATTTTCGTGAATAACCTTTAAGCGGTTTATTTCCATTGATAAAATAATTAACAAATAGATTAGATCACTATTAAGTCGGACCAAATGTTTTAAAATGTGAATCCGTTGTGAAAGGATGAATAAATCACATTTTTATATGTTTGTAAATTAAGCTGGACACAATATGAACAAAAATTTGTTAAATGATTCATAGACGTGGACCCGGCTAATAAGTGTTAGTTTGAACGTAAATTCGGTGAAAAAATGAGAATTTTCCTTTTGGTGAAAAGAGAAAAAATTCACCCATTCTCCACCTGTAAACCATCATCAAATGTTCATAGTTTTAAAAGTTAAACTTTTAAAGTCATCTCTGAGCACCTCAACCTGTATAAACTGCATCCATCATAACTAACAATTTTGAAACATGTTATGACTCTGGCACAAAAACTTCATTAATGAAGGAGTGTTTTATTTCGAAGACAGCACGATTGTATACACAATTAACTTACCTTGATAATGCAAAGCTTGCACGCCTGCGTAATAATACAATAGTTATTATCAGGACAACTTAAAAGAAATGTGTAAAATTTAATCTACATATATATATTTTTTAAAAAAGCGATTTTCAAATAATAACCGGTCAAATCACTTATATACTATCAATGATTTGATCAAGTGTAGGATAACCAATACCTAGGAATCACTATATCGGACGACCTGAAGTGGAAAACACATCAACAACAGAGTCAAGCGAGCCAACTCTACATTAGGATTCCTTCGACGACACTTAAGGCACTGCCCAAGGGACTGTTGAAAGAACGCCTTCATAGCGCACATCAGATCCAAGCTGGAATACGGATGCACCGTCTGGGACCTTAACTTGCAAAGTGACATCGACAAGCTTGAACATGTCTAGAGATCAGCAACAAAGACTACAGATCCCAGGAAGTAGGATGTGTCACCGACATGCTGAGAGACCTAGGGCTACCACCACTACAAGAGAGACGACGCCACCAGAGGCTGACACTGCTGTACAAGGTGGTGAAATGGCACGTACCGTCCATCAACATTGACCACTATCTTAAACCACTAAGACCAAAACGAACTGTCAGGGCAAAGCAGTACGAGGACTTTATTAAAAAAAATATTGCGGAAAACTGTGTAAACAATAACAAGTGTTTTAAACCAATATTCACAAACACATTGAATTACAAGAACTCATTCTTTGTGAAAATTGCCATAGATTAGAACAAACTTAGTGACAATTTAGTGGAAGCTGACTCCATCGAGTGAAGTCACTACTAACAAAATTTGACTAATGCTCATTCCTTCCCGTTGAGTTAAAGCTAGTAAAGCCAGCAGTTGTTACTCCAACGTATTAATCCAGATCCAGATCCAGATTATTGTCCAAAGGGCTTTTGTCCACCTTCTAAAACCGACCAATCAGGCTTTTGTCCACCTTCTAAAACCGACCAATCAGGCTTTTGTTCAACTTTTAAAATCGACCCTGGCGCTTTTGTCCAACTTATAAAATTCACAATGAGGCTGTTGTCCATGTTTACATTTTTTTACCATGGGCCTTTTGTCCTACATTTTATGGCATTGTGTTTGTAACAATTTTTGTTGAAATATGGGCAGACATTTACATGTTTCAAATCAGTTGGGTTTTTTCCAAGAGACAAGTTAAGAAACATAGAAGTAAGTATAGGTGATATGTAAAAGCGATTTTATGACTCCATTTCGTTATTTACCCGCCATCGCGCTCGATTTTGTACTTTAGTCCAATTAAGTAATTTCGCTCCTCCGCAGATAAAGAGTATAAAAATCTGCCATTTTTTCCCGAAAAAAAATAAAGCACAACAAACATGGACGCGGACGAACCTAAACAAAAAAGAGTTAAAACAGTGGAATTTGATAATATATTTCAGGATTTTCTGAAAAACAAAAAAAAGGTGGGAGCATTACGTTCAGTATATGCATCACTTACGAACGGATATAATAAAATGAAACTTTGCATTGTGCACATAGAGGCATCAAACGCTCGCATAAGTGAGATTTCTCACGCGCGGCGCCACACTACAAAACATGCAAATAAAAATCTCTAGAGGATGAAACTGTTCCAGTATGCAGTTATTATGGGTATGGGCTTGCAATACTAAAAAATTATATATGTGAAGAGGTTTCGAAAGTTCCACAAAACATCGTTCTATGCAGAGCATTGGCAAAACTTCTCGAGTTACTGTCCAATGATTGTAAGTAAGATTTAAGGTTTTCCTACTAATACAAGTTAAAACTTCATTACATAGCATACCTGTCAAGTCTCACGGTTTCACCGTGAGTCTCACGATTTTGGCAATGAAATTAAGGTCTCGCGCTGACTATGTAATTTCTCACACATTTCAATTCAAACAAAATTCACGAAAATAAATACTACGGTTTTATGAATAAATCGGTATAAACATTGGTTCGTGTATAAGTTGTGTCTGACCTAATGTAAGCCACCGGAACTGGTGTTAGTAACACATAGTAATCGTTACCCGGTGTCAATGTAAACATTATGGCGTCGTCTGCTAGTGCTAGTAGCATCGTGCTGCTGTAGCTGAATTACTGTAAATTTATTACACCAAAATTTGAAAAAAATCGTACAATTTTGATGAAAATTTTGGTAAAATAATTGACTGAAACTTTTGTAGAAAAACACCTCAGAACACACCACAGACGATCTAGGAATCAAAAACCCCCTAAAATATTTTTTCACTCTAAGGTTTATTTGAGCCTTGACAGCTATGACATAGCTATTATTTTGAGACAAATTTTCAAAAGTTAAATGACCTAAGATTTTTTAAAACTACAATTTTTATTTTAGCCAGTATTGGATAATTCTGCTCAATAACTTTATAAGTTTTAAATTTATACATATGTATTAGTTTTTGTTTACCATTAAGCTTTGGATAAGTTTTAATAAGCAGGATAAGAGGACTCTTAAAAGAATGCTGAAAGAGCATTAAAGGCTCATTAAACTTCTAAATGGTCGTTTTTAGTTTTAATTTAAATTAATTTTTCACTTCCAGATTATAGAATACATGTTTATTTTAATACTGAGAAAAATTGCAAACGAAAAAATAAATATAAAGCACATAATTAGAACATAATTAAGAACGGGTTTTGTTTACAATTTAATGTTTGTCTCTTTCCAATAAATACCTTCGGCAGTTTGGAAACGCGTCAGTCGGTAATATATAATCAATTCACTTCAGAGCAAAACATAGTATGGGGAACAACTGTAGAAATTAAATAACCCCTTATGGTTTACTAGATAGTTTTTACGAACATCCCCTCAGTGTATTAATGAACTGGAACCTACAAGCTTATTCAATGCATGAAAGCCATGAATCTTTCATATAGAATTAAAAATAAAATTCCTTTTTTAATAACAAGCCTCTCAATAGTTACTGCGATAAAGTGCTTTGTGTCGTATAGTATCATGCGTATATGCAAGGGAGGATCCTGAGCAAGAGTTACTAGACCAAACTTGTATTCCGTACTCATTGTTTTTCATTGCGTATAAATAATATAATGCATACTACGTTCGATACAGTTTTATTGCAGACATCAATATATATTTAAAAAAACAAAACTTTTCAAATCTTTTTAAAGAACCCCTTATCTAACGGTCTTAATCAGCACACTACCACTGCAGTATTCATTTGCGTATTTCCGAGCACTGGTGGAGGGACAGTCGGAAAGTAACCAAGCCATTAAAGAATAACAAAAATGTAAACAAAAGTTAAAAGTTTGGTCCGCTCGTCTAAGAAATACATATTTTGATCAAAGTTATTTATTTTCTCGTTTTTTAAAAACAGTCACCAAGGTGTCCACATGAATGATTTTAGCAATACTATAAACACATTTAATTACAATCATTTTTGTTATTATCAAAAAGTGTGCAAGTCTATTGATAAATATTGTGTGATATTTATAAATAATAAATCATAATACTGTAGAGCCAACAGAAGTTTGTGTGTTCAGTTGAAACTTTGAGATCTTGAAATTACATTTTATTTTATAGGTCATGATGCTTTGACAGGTGCCCAAAGTTATGATGGAAAAGAAGGAGAATGGGCTGTTAGGATAGCTCAACATTTACTGTCACAGCTTGCAGTTGTAAGCAGCTTCACCATTGATTCATACCCAGAATTGCAAGGAGAGAACTCTGGTTATTGTCTTTGCAAGGATAAAGATCAATTGCTGGGTAAACAAGGTGATACATCTTTTGGTAAGTTGGTCTACGTTGTCCCTTTTTAGCTCACCTGCGCAAAGCTCAGTGTGAGCTACTCTAACTGTCTGTTGTCCAGCAGCCACCTAGCGTTTGTTTGTAACCTTTTGTAGTAGTTATATAACCACAGTATCTATCTCGTGTTCTTGAACTGGTGAAATATGGTAATTGTAATTTATGTCAGAGTCATACACACTCATTGCCCTTGAAAGTTAATTAAAAAGCTTTTTTTTACCTTTTGTGCACTCTAGCACCTGCATTTTTAGCTCAACAATTTATAGAATAGGGGGGGGGGGGGGCTATTGTACTCACTTTTGGGTCGGCATTAATTTTTCAGGTTAGTGTTTTTATCAGGTAAAATATCGATGCAAACACTGATATGAAATGAAACTTCCCATGTAACGGTATGTCAGAGCCACAAATAAGATGCATATCTGTGTATATGATGTATTAAAAATTGGTGGATACGCATCATATTTATTTTACGTGCATATCAATTACACATAAGCAACAAGATTTACGCTAAAACAATTTTTATACACGTAAGTAAGTTCACGTTCTTGGAAAATTAATATTTTTTGACTTATCTGCGTACATGTAATTCAACTCGTTTAATTGATAAAGTTTACCGATCTGTGGTAATTCAATCTGTGTAATTAATAAACAATGTCGCTAAGATGCTTGATTTATCATTGTATGGGATACTAAAACCTGGCTGGGTTCCGTCATGTTCTGACTACAAGGAAAAGGCAAATCTTATGGTGTTTAAATGATTTTTAAAATCTCAGTCATTATGCATTGCTGTTTACATATTATTGAATAATTAATATTTACATATTTGATAAGAAAATATTGCTGGAGGGAAATCAAATGTATCATATAGGTTTTGAAATTTAGGCCATAAATAGTTAATAGCTTGATTATCAGCCGTGCATGCCCCCTAATTTTCATGCCGCCCCGACCCTTTTTATTTTCCTAAAAAAAACAAAAACATTTTTAGTTTTTATTAGCTCTACTGGCCAAATGCCAAAAAGGCTTATGCGATGGCGCGCTGTCTGTCGTCTGTAGTATGACGTCTGTCGTCCGTTAGCAGCACGTTGTCTGAAACCACTAGGTCAGTTAAACTCAAATTTCACATGAATGTTTCTTTTGCAAAGGAGACTTTAAAAAATTTTTTTTTTTTCGATCTGAAATTCAAAATGGCCGCCATTACTAAAATAATATCCAAAAATAAAAAGATTTTGTAAATATTTATGTAGTAATGATAACCAACTATAGTTCTATTAGATTTGTTCAAATGGTGTCCTTGTGTTTAGAAATGATCCCACCTGAGGGTTCAATAAGGGGGACACATGTCATCATAATTAACATTTATTTTTTTTGTTTTATTGAACTGATTTTGCTTATATTTTTACAGAAGCATTGTTTTGTCAAGGAATTTCAGATTTGTAAAATGACTGGTTTCTACTGTCTTAAGGGGTCAGGAGGGGCCCCAAAAGGGTAAAAATTGGGAATTACTAAAATAGTTTTCTTAAGAATCCGTATGTCAGATTTGTTCATATTTTGCATAAATTATCCCTATGTGTAGGGGTTTGATTGCAGATAAGAATTTAGGGGCTAAAATTTATAGGGGCCCTGTAAGGGGACTAAGAATTTTACATAGGGATACTATGGGAAAACATCTAACATTCTCTCGTTTTTTATCTACTCTGAAACCAGAAGGCCAATTTAACTGAAACTTCACATGGATGTTTCTGTTGCACAGGAGACTATAAAGAAGATTTTTTTCGATCTGAAATTCAATATGGCCGCCTTTACTAAAAGTAGTCCACAACTTAAAAAAATCTTCTTCTCATGAACTACCGAAAAGATTTTCAAAATGTTTATGTAGTAATGATGACCAACTATTATTTTGTTAAATTTGTCAAATGGTGTCCCTAAAGTTAAAAAATGACACCTTTTCGAGGGTTCAATTAGGGGACACATGTCATTATAATCAATTTATTTTATTAAATGTATATGATTTTGCCTGTATCTTCACAGAAGCATTGTTTGGTGAAGGCGGTTCAGATTTGTAAAAATGACTGGGTTCCACTGTCTTAATGGGTCGGGAGAGGCCCCAAAAGGGTAAAAAATGGGAATTACTGAAATTGTTTTCTTAAGAACCGGTATGTCAGATTTGTTCAGCACGATATCTGACAATCATATCGATGTATCGTAGGTCTAAAGAATGCATTGCATCGTGATCTGTTGGAAGTTTCATTTAACATCTGATACACACATTGACAGAAAAGTGAATCATGATGTAGCGATGAATCGTTACACCTCTACAGATGACATTTTTTGTAAAGGTGACAGTTCATGGATATGTGGGAAATCGAACACAGCTAGGACATCTTATGTGCCTGTCTAGTGTCAGAATGATCATACATGTAACTTGTAGTTTGGATATATATCTTATTATCTGTGATAGTGTCAACTTCATCTGACACAATGTTATTGTTCTCTACACTTTTGGGAAATAATGGTATACTGTATGCTAGACATTGTTAGTTATTCTTCAGAAGTACCTGATGTCTTGTTGATTTTCACTCTAGGTTGCAGACGTGGCTGGCATGGAAGGGCTGATATTTTGATGGATGATTTACTTCCTGTAAATGTAGCTGGAGAAGAATGTGATGATGATGTCTCAGAAAACATGTCTGTGTCATCATCCATTGAGGTAAAATCTTCTGAAAGATTTTCAGAAAGATTCATCAAGCAGATGTTAGCACAAACTATTGTATTGTCCTTTTTGCAGCATAAGGAAAATGAAAAGAATTCCAACAACTTCTTAATACCAGGAATTGAAATCTCTGCCAAGAAGGTCATTGTCTTTTTTTATGATTGTTTGCAAGATGTGCTTCTCGGAATAGCACCCTTGGATTTACACGGTCAGCCAACACTTAACCACACTGTTATTGTGTTTCTTTGGTTGACCTTAAATTATAAATACTTTTGTTCCGGAGTCCCTGAGGATATGAAAGCATTTAAAGCCGATTTCTTCAGGAGAGTTGATAATGACTCTCTTGAGATATACAGAAATGAAGTTACACGACCAATGCCCAATCACAGATGTGATGAAACAAGGGAGGATAGTAAAAGTTCCAAATTATGGTATAGACTTTGTAAGCCTGCCAAAGTAACTTTACTTATCTGTCCGTTGTACTGCACTATCTTTCCATTTTCCAGAACAACTGGACAGATTTTGTAAAATAAAAAATGGTGCATAGTTTTATAATATGATGCTTTTTCAAAAGGCTTAAAAAATGAAAGTGTTTTCTGTAACTGTCATCCTAATGCTTGAATATTTTGAGCTTATGTGATAGATTTTCATCCGACTTCTCTGAAACTGCTAGACAAAGGTGTAAAACATTTTTACAATGTCATGAAAGTTGAAACTTTCTCAAGTTTGTTAAGATCATGACACTTGGGTCAAATTTGGCACTACTCAAGGGGCTTATCAATTGTTATTTTTTAAAAAAAAATATCTTCTTTAAAAAAAAACAAGGCCTGAAGTTTTGATATTTTGCATGTTATATATTATATCATCTATTCACTTTCTTTGAGATGTATCCAAGCAATGACCCTAGGGACTTACCAGTGTTATATAGGGAAATTTCTTTCTAAAAATCTTCTCATGAACAGACCTGCCATATTTGGTCAAAACAATTATATTTATATTATTTTTATTAGCTCATCTGAACAAAGCTCAAGGTGAGCTTTTCTGATCGCCCTTTGTCCGTCCGTAAACAGTTTTGCACCTGCATTTTTCATTGGATCTTCACTAAACCTATGTAGTAAGTATATAACCATTATATTTCAGCCAAGATCTTGTTCTGGCCAAATCAGATTATTTATGTCAAGAGTTATGGCCCTTGAAACATTAAACAATGCACCATTAATTTTGATCTTATGTGCACTCAAGCAACCCCATTTATCATTTGATTATCACCAAGTTTCCATAGTAATTATATAACAATAGTATCTTGGACAAGTTTTTGAACTGGCCAAATAGAATTATTTATGTCAGTGTTATGGCCCTTGAAACATAAAAATATGCAATATCTGACCTTGTGTGCACTCTAGCACCCACATTTTTCATTTGATTTTCACCAAACTTGCTCTGTATTTATATAACCATAATATCTCAAACAGGTTCTTTGGATTATGAATGTCAGATTTATTGCCCTTGAATAGTCAAAAATTGCACAATTTGACATTGTGTGCAGCCATATTTTTCATTTGATCCTCACAAAACTTGCTCAGTAGTTATATAACTATAATATCAGACAAGATCTTGGAACTTGCCAAATTGGATTATTATAATTAAAGTTATGGCTCTTGAATTGTCAAAAACTGCACTTTTTGATCTTGTATGCACTGTAGCACCCGCATTTTTTATTTGATTCTCACCAACCTTACACAGTAGTTACATAAACATATCTCGGAAAATTCTTGAACTGGCGAAATGGCATTATTCATTAATGTCAATAGTTATTGTCCTTGGATCATTAAAAATTGCACTATTTGACCTTGTGTATACTATAGCACTCACATTTTTCATTTGCTCACCAAACTTGTACAGTTGTTCTATAACCATAATATCTCAGACAAGTTCTTGAACTTGCCAAAGCAGATGATTAAATTGAAGTTATGACCCTTGGTATATAGAAAGTCACACTATTTGACATTGTGTGCACTCTAGCACCTGCATTTTCAATTTGATCATCACCAAACTTACACAGTAACTATATAAGTGTTATATTTTGGACAAGTTCATGACCACTGGAATAGAACTAATGCCAGAGTAATGTTATAGCCCTTGAATCATAAAAATTACACTATTTGACATTTTTAATTTAATCTTCACTAAACTTACAAAGTAACTATATAACCATAATATTCTTGAACTGCATTGAAAAATTAATGATGGAGTTATGGTTCTTCAATCGGCAAATATTGCATTATATGACGTTGTTTGCACTATAGCACCCGTAGTTTTCATTTGGTCTTTATCAAACCTACAAACCTAATATCTTGGATAGGTTCAGGAACTGGCAAAATCATATAATAAGTGTTGGAAAACTGTATATATATATATATATATATATATATATATATATATATATATATATATCCAAACAGATAAATATTGATAGAGTTATGGTACTTGAATTGTCAAAAATTGCATTTTTTGAAGTTATGTGCACTCTAGCAACGGCAGTTTTCATTTTATTTTCATCAAACTTAAAACAGTATCTATAATATCTCAACTGGCAAAATTTAAATTGAAGTATGGCCTTGCATTATCCAAAAGTTGCCTTCCTTGGCATTGTTTCCTTGCCACAGGTGAATGCTTAAGAATTATATGTATGCTTATTTTAAAATTTTGATACCCTAATAAACATTCCCCTTTTGAAAAAAACTGCATCTCCCTGGGGTGTTTATTCTGGGAATTTGGTATTTGGTTAAAACAATCCCATGAACAGAGGTTTCAAGTTTGTTCAAATAAAGGGACGTAGATCTGTTGAGCCAAGTAAAGAGACTTATTTTATATAAGAATACTAAGGAAAATAGGAAATTCTGTTTTTATGACCCCACAAAATTTAAGGGGTAGCATATAGTAATTGCAGTGTCTGTTCTTCCGCCCGTATGTCCGGTATTTTGTGTCTGGCCTGTAACTTTACCGTGCATAGGTGGATTTTGTACTTGATATAAATGATCAACATGAGGATGTGTCGCAAGTTAAACCCGTACCTTACCTTAAAGGTCAAGGTCACACTTTGAGTTTGTTTGACAATACTTTGAGTCTGTGTGAGATTTCGTGTCAGGTCTGTAACTTTGTCATGCATTGATGAATTTTAAAAATACTTGCAACAAATGATCAACATAACATGATTACCCAGGCTCCCACTTCAAAGGTCAATGTCACAATTTAACTATGTTTGATAACATTTTCAGTCTGTTTGAGATTTTGTTGCCGGTCTGTATCTTTGTCACCTATGAATAAATTTCAAAAACACTTGGCTCAGTTGATCAAAATGACATGATAAAGTGTGGTGTGTATGACCCTGAATCTTTCCTCACACTGTCAATTTGTTTGCTATTTCATATCTGGTCTGTTACTTTATCTTTTACTTGACTCAATTGATCAAGATGACATGATAATGTGTCGCACGTAAGACCCAGACAAAGGTCAAGGTCACACATTAAGTTTCTTCTACAACACATTGAGTCTGTTTGAGATTTCAAGTCCAGTCTGTAACTTTATCATACATGGATGGATTTCAATTACACTTGGCTCAATTTATCAATTGATTAATATGACATGGCGAAGTGTCACATTGAGACCCAGAACCTTACCTCAAAGGTCAAGGTCACACACAAGTTTGTTTGATATTTCATGTCTGTTCTGTAACTTTGTTTTACATGGAGGGATTTTAAAATAGAGTTACACAAGTGATCAACATGTAGAAATACCCAGGCCTTTACATGATATGTCAAAGTTAAAGTTACTCAAAGGTCAAGGTCACTTTTTAATGTAAAAAAACAACAACATGATATTGCATGTCTAGACTGAAAGGTCATTCCATGACTCTTGATATTCATGGATACATCACTACCTTTTATAATATATATCATTATTTTCACAGACCATTTAGGGGGAATACAACACTTACCAGTGACATTTCTTGTTTTTATTTATTTTAAGAATTATTTGAATAGTTACTAGAAATGAGTTGAACCATTTGAAAGATTGAAAAATGCTGATAATTGTCACGTTAACACCTTGACATCTTCACTTTTCATATATTTTTACTTTTCTGTGAAAAGGGGTTTTTTGTACTTTCCCTGGCACCAGCATCTGCGTCTCGCCTGCGTTAAAGTATTGGTGCAAGTTATTCAAAAGTGTGCATAGCTTGCAGATATATGCATAACACTTGGTGTAAGTGTGCATACCTATACTCTGATGCATATTTCAGAGTGAAAAGGTTATATTTTGTCTTAAACTTTGTGTTAGAGGGAGTATATACAAATATTTTATTAGCAAAGGAATTACAAAAATAAAAGATGGAAAATATTTTTTTGTCATAGTTGAATTCCATAACAAATTTTACAGTAAATAATTACTTGTAAACTACTATTTCTATATTTTCATTTTAAACCGGAAAAACTTAATCATACACGACAGTATCGATGCTGAAACAATTAACCAGGTAACACCTTCTTGTTACAGATTTAGTTATTAGCCAGTTACAAATTACTTAACCGGTTATCCGCACTTGTTGATCCCCTTCATAATTTCACTATTTAGTAACGGACATTTTCTGTATATACCATACAGGATATCTGAAACAGACAAAATAATTTGTTTCACTTACTTTGTTTTACAAGTGACTGTACAAAGAAACTCGGGAAATTGGGCAAGCCATCATACAGCGGTCATACAAGTGACCGTACAGATTTCCGTTGTTTGTGCGAATTAATAATCAATGATTTTACTGTATTGTAAGATTATTTTTGGTTTTTTTTATGTTTCAGTGCTTCCAGAACTCTGTTATCTACTATTCGAGTTTACTCATAACGTTTTAAGGTCGTCTTTAATTTCTAAATAAGACGATTTTATCAGCATGCGTCTAGTTTTGGTGGTGAGTTTAGACGAGTTTAATCACATTTTTATGCAAAATGGCTATATTTGATGTTTCAGAATAATTATATTGTTAGATAAAACACTAATATACAACACAAAACAAACTATGTGAGAATATTGTACAGCAATAACGTGTTAGAATGAATTTAACTTACCAGTTCAGGAGAGCAGATGGACGACAAGACAACAATCCCTCGCTTCGTTACTCACAAATGACCGTATAAACTCAACATTTCCAAGTGACTGTACAGTTCGTTTTAACACTGTGCTTTTATAAGGTTATAACAGTGAAAATCGTCTGAAAAATATGTATTTCTGAGGGGCAGTGTTAACCAGAAACTGTGATACTATATTAAAAATATAAAGCTTAAACGGAAGCCGAGTATAAAGTTGTCTAAAGAAATCTCGTACTACCTTAATATATCAGTTTGAAAAGGAAATTTGACTATAACTCTATGTTAAAGTTAAGATGCATGTTGTATGTATATAGACATTAATTTCACTTTTATATTATGATCCCTATTAGTCCCCTACCAGTTACACCGGAAGGGACTATAGGTTTACCCTCCGTCCGTCCAGTTTCTGGCCATCTGTCTGGAAAGTATTATGAAACTTTGCATGTGGATAGAGGACAATATTTGAATGAGATTATGCAGGTTATTTCGTTTTTTTTCAGTCAAAATTAAAGTGGCAACAAAACTCTCTCCGTCGTCCGGAAATATTACTTAAAAAGTACCAAAGGTTTGTGAAATTCTGAATGGCCAAAGTGCGGAGATAATGCAGGTCTTTATATTTTCAGTCTGACAAAAAATTTGGGTTGTTATGGCAACAAAATAAGTAAAATTACAGATACAACATGAATCCTGTGATAACATCAAAAGTGTTCAAGCTCATTTTGTGAAACTTTGCATATGGATAGAGAGATATAAGGATATCATGTAGATCCTTTAATTATTTTTTCAATGGACAATAAAGTGTGGTTACTATGGCAACAAAATTGGTAAAGTTACCCATTCAACATGGATCCTATAACACAAAAATTATCTAACCTTGGTAGAACATTTGTAAATATTTGCATGAACATCATTTAATTATTTTTTCAGTCTATCCACATGCCAAGTTCCACATATGTAGCTTGCACCTTTGGAGTTATCGCAGCAGTTTCCTTGCCAGACAGACAGTCTATTAAAAGCCTCGTCAAACTTCCGAAATACTCTTTTTGATAATAACAAAAATGATTGTTAATTGTATTGCTAAAACCATTCATGTAGACACGTATGTGACTGTTTTTAAAAAAGTAATAAAATAAATAACTTTGATCGAATGTGTATTTCTAAGAAGAGAAGACCAAGCTTTTCACTTTTCTTTACATTTTTGTCTCGCCGCGATATAGGAGCAAAAGCGAGATTACGGTGTTGCTTTTCTGTCGCTGTACAGCGTTAAACATTTATATTTAGCTCTAACATTAAGTTTTCGTTTTTACACTATTTCTCACCAAGTACAAGTGCTTGGGCACTCATACTTAGATCATAGTTACAACTAACACCCTGCATACATAATATAATTCAGATGCTGAGTACTTTTTTTAAAATTTTATATTTAAAAAAAAAATCATTTTTTTTTTTTTTTTTTTTTTTAAAAGATTTTTTACTTAGAAATACTGGTTAGAGATTTGTGTACAACTACCATCAAGTTCATATCTCAAAAATCACTAATGTATTTGATCGAAACTTCACACAATACTTCCTACAATATTTCTTAGTCATTAAACCTACTACATTAACCAAGTTAGATAACTTTTGCATGAATATAATGCAAATTCTTGTGTCATATTTTTGCAAATTGTGGCTGTTACTTAATTCATCAAATCATGAATGAATGAATAGGATTTTACGGCGTACCAACACATTATAGGTTATTCGACGCCAACAGGAAGGAAGATTCCAGGTTCACTCTATTTGTACAAAAAACAACAAATAAACATACAGATTAAAACAAAAATACACCCACAAATGAATATGCAGAATGAACCTAGAACCTTGATACCTGCAGAACTGCAGAGTTTCAGCAAATTCTATCGTATTACTCAAATTGTCGCTTCTAATGACATGCATGAGCCACAGTGGTCCTATTGTTGCCATCACTCATATGGCTCCCTGAAACCACACAGGGGTTGATAATTTAACCACAATAGTGAACATGACAAAAAAATGATAAAATGAACATGACACCCATTCGGAGGATTCCTACCCCTCTGCAGAGATCGGCAGTGCTTCTGTTCTTAGTCGGAATCACACGGGCTTCATCAAATCAAATAACTTGTAAATAACCACTCTTTAATATATTATGGAAGCTGTTATGTCATTTCTCTGTTACCACTGGATTAAAACAATAATGTTTGTGCTTTAGAGATACATGCGGCCATTTTTGTCATTGTATTTTTTTTTCTCTCCCATGTGTGTGTTAACGGTCAAAGCGGACACAGCGAGACATATCATTACGCGGAATTCTTGTTGTAATTCAGTAATGACTCGGTTGCTTTCCGACAGTACCTCCACCAGTGTTCGGAACTAAATAAATACTGCAGTGGTAGTTTGCGGATTAAGACCTTTAGATAAGGGGTTCAATGTCAAGATTAGAAAAGTTATGGCTTCACTAATATCGTTATCGGGTTTTCTTTTAAAAAATATATAAATGCCTGCACTAAAACTGTTTCAAACTTAGTATGAATTATATTATTTATACACACTGTAAAACATAATTTTGGTCAAGTAACACTTGCTCAGGATCCTCCCTTGCATATACGCGTGATACTATCGCACGAGCTATTACGGCACAAATCACTTTATCGCAGTCAATACTGAGAGTGAAGAAGACAACAATTCAATTCCCAAGGTTATCTTTTATTACCCTAATTCAAGTCAAAGCATAGAACAGCTTGAGGTCAGTTGTGTCGACTCTACACACCTTCTGGCTCGAACAAGGCGCAAATGCTGTCACGGTGGTATTAAATATTTAACAAACGCACCATGAAGGACTGCGGCAAAAGGTGGAAAAACCTCATTGTCCCTGGGAATGGTTGACGCTGTACTAGAGTCCATGTCGGTTTAATACAGGTGAAATCATAATTGATAAAAAGATAATGTCACTGTTTGAGATTTCACTGAGAATTTTACCAGGAAGCTTATTATCTTTTTAAGTTTTGTTCCGTTCTTCTAAGACATATCGTTTATCAGATATTACGAAATTTCAGGACTTTCTATTACCGAACAAGTGGCAAAACTGCGTACAATCTTGTTGGCAAAGCGCACGAAGTACATAAGGATGGGCCTCAGGAAACATCGCCAAAACAAAACCGAAGACGAACCACTTGAATGCGAGTTACGTATTAGGTGAGATGCTCATCTTGAATGTTCACATGTAACTTAAATATTTGATTTCGAAACACTATCGTAATAGAAACTACTTTTTTGTAATGCAATTATTTAATTTGATCTGTTTCGTAAACCAAAAAGAAACATCACAATACTTTTGAATAGCCATTGGATACATACATTCACAAACATCTCTTTCTGTTTAGCGACCATTACTTCGGCACCAAGGAAAGAATACGTGTCAAGGGGAAGAAGAAGACAGAAAGTGTACACACAGAGCGTAATGCTTGGTGTACGGTTTGACGGAGGCGCTAGGCGAAATGAGAGCAAAATGTTACCTACAGTACGGGGATTGACATATGATAATAATGTTTGATATAATTATTCATTTGGTGTTCAGTTTACATTGAATGGAGATCATACACCACTTTGTAATAGGGCTCGTGTATGTGATTTATACAAACTATGACAACTAATAAGACTTCGTAAGCAAAGTGAAAAACAGTTTATTTGCATAATTTAACATGTATATTATATCTTTATTAAAAATCAGAATGTGAACACATATATGTGAATACAAATTTGAGAAATATTTCAAAATGTTTTTGGTAATAGTATTGATTGATTGATTGACTATTTAGGGTCGTTTTTATGCCATGGAGGGCTTACATACGATCAGTTAACCTAACCACTGTTTCCTGGGATTAACCAGTACTCGAGCACACCCCATCTCCGCAAGTAACTGATAACTATCCCACTTGAATCAATGGTGAGAGGCGAATGATAATAAGACACAATGGCGTATATCAATCATCATGGAGACTGTTGCCGGGCGGGGGATTCGAACTCACGACCCCTGGATTGATAGTCAGACGCGTAATCGACTGAGCTAATCGGGCCTGGCTTGGTAATAGTAATTAACATAACAAGATTAATCAACATGTTCAACACGTATCAACAAGAGGGTGATTCAGAATTTAAAAATGTTAAATTAACGAAAATATGTTTTACTATTCGACACGTTTCTGTTTGGTCTTAACTATCCACCAATAGTTGCTGTAAATTCGGCCAATTTCGTCATCGTCCATGGGTTATTAGTTTCAATTGGTGGTCATATCGAACGCTTTTTATATTTAGGGAAGGTGACAAAGTTTGGCGAATTAACACGAGCTACTAGTTTTAACGATATTGCAAATTTATATTAATGGAAAATCATCAATATCAAATTAAATAGAAAAACAAAATATTGTATGATTCAATGTTGTATCACCTCCGGCAAATTTTAATTATATACAACTTAACAATTACATGTAATTATACTGCAAAAAATTGCCTGGATATGGCAGCACAGTAAACGAACTTGCTACCAATATGCACCTAAGCATGTGAGTCATTTTAATAAAAATAATGTCAATAACAATATATAAAATAAATTATGGCTAGATTTGTGAGAACTATTTATCACAGACAAATCAGTAAAAGTAAAATAAACAAGAACATAATTCAACTACCTGTTTAAAAACAAAACTTACATATCCATATTAATAACGCCAATCTAAAAATGTAATCATGTGTATGTATGTTATCGGCCATTCAACACTTGTTTTTTTCCTATGCCGTATATATAATTTGACGTCCGGTAACGTAGTGGAGGTATTTGATATATTTTGCCCAACATAAAATCGACAAGAATCCGTTTTAGCACGCTTACATACTAATGTAGCGTTTTAACACGCTTACATACTACATGTAGCGTTTTAGCACGCTTACATACTACATGTGGCGTTTTAGCACGCATACATACTACATGTAGCGTTTTAGCACGCTTACATTCTACATGTAGCGTTTTAGCACGCATACATACTACATGTAGCGTTTTAGCAAGCTTACATTCTACATGTAGCGTTTTAGCACGCATACATACTACATGTAGCGTTTTAGCACGCTCACATTCTACATGTGGCGTTTTAGCACGCTTACATACTACATGTGGCGTTTTAGCACGCTTACATTCTACATGTGGCGTTTTAGCACGTTTACATACTACATGTGGCGTTTTAGCACGCTTACATACTACATGTGGCGTTTTAGCACGCATACATACTACATGTGGCGTTTTAGCACGCTTACATTCTACATGTGGCGTTTTAGCACGCATACATACCACATGTGGCGTTTGAGCACGCTTACATTCTACATGTGGCGTTTTAGCACGCATACATACTACATGTGGCGTTTTAGCACGCTTACATTCCACATGTGGCGTTTTAGCAAGCTTACATTCTACATGTGGCGTTTTAGCACGCTTACATTCTACATGTGGCGTTTTAGCACGCTTACATTCTACATGTGGCGTTTTAGCACGCTTACATTCTACATGTGGCGTTTTAGCACGCTTACATACTACATGTGGCGTTTTAGCACGCTTACATTCTACATGTAGCGTTTTAGCACGCTTACATACTACATGTAGCGTTTTAGCACGCTTACATTCTACATGTAGCGTTTTAGCACGCATACATTCTACATGTAGCGTTTTAGCACGCTTACATTCTACATGTAGCGTTTTAGCACGCTTACATACTACATGTAGCGTTTTAGCACGCTTTCATTCTACATGTAGCGTTTTAGCACGCTTACATTCTACATGTAGCGTTTTAGCACGCTTACATACTACATGTAGCGTTTTAGCACGCTTACATTCTACATGTAGCGTTTTAGCACGCTTACATTCTACATGTAGCGTTTTAGCACGCTTACATACTACATGTAGTGTTTTAGCACGCTTACATACTACATGTAGCGTTTAAGAAAAAAAAATTATGTGATTCAGTTTCCTTCATAAAAATATAACAAACATGGTCAGTTTTTATTAATTTTCTAAATAATAAACATCATAATTTTACGGAATTCTATATGTTCAAGACATAACATAACAGTATGATCTCAAATGGCACCCATATGTGTATTTAAGCATAATTGGAAGAATTATTGTTTTTTAATTTTAAAAAATCATACGAAAACAATATTTTCATAATCAAACGCCTAGTGTGCATAGAGGTACTATATTGATTAGAGTTTTATGAAATTTCAAATTCATCATGCAATTATTTTCACAAATACACACACACAATGTTTAAAATAGTATACTACTAACATCTTAATTTAATTAGTGTTTTGTTATCAGGCGTCATTGAAGGTCATTGCCATGAAGCAATGCAATCAATTTATTTAATTATCTGGCGATGGACAAAAACGTATTAACAACCCCTCGTTCAAACGTCTAGCTGTTCATGTTATTAAACCTATTCCGTATGCTTCATGTGGCGCACAAGTGAAGCGCTTTGTTTGTATCGCATGCCACATTGCCGGCAAACTTCCGCATGGACATCGCTGTGTTTCGCCATATGCTGTTGTAAATCCCACCGCCTGGAAGTCTTATGGCTACAAATATAGCACTCAAGTTGTATCTTTCCTTGCTCTCTCTTTTCGTGAGCTACCAAGTCATCCTTTGTGGCAAACTCCTTCCGGCACGTGGCATACACGTTTTCCCGCTCTTCGTCACGCATGCTACAGCTGTGATAAATTTAAAGAGCACGTGATATGTTTTGACGAGAAATGTATCATGTATATGTATTACAATGTGTGTTTATGACATGATACATAATCAACAACTTATTACTTTATTGCACCATAATAGAAGGTCTACATATGATACTGTATGACCATAAACCATACCAATTATGACAAAAGGCGAAGGTTTCATTACTCTCGATATAAACACCAGAACTGCAATACATATTCCGATTTTCAAAATATATTCTAAAAATGATCTGTGACGTTTTAGAGATACTTTTGTATAGAATCCCCGCCCACAACACCGGTAGCTCTGTAGCTGAGAATGTGCCTTCCTTTCATGGCTAAACAAATTTCTCTTATACTTGTACTATTTTCCACACGAGGAGCATATGTAAGGTACATTGTCACTCATTGTTCCTGAAAATAGATCAGATATATGAATTATCTTCATGTTAAATTTACTTTTTTATTCTAGAAACTCTAATGGTAAACAAAATAACTGAAATGCTAAGATTAAAAGACGGCAATCGTGAGTCAGAATACCAATAAGGGCTATATATGTTTCTTAACCAAACGTGCGCAAAAGTTTAATGCACGTAAAAACAAAAACTCCCATCAAATTTCAGAAAAGTACCGGTTCGTGGCGAAAATAGATATGACCAGCACCAGTGGGCCTCCGTGGCCGATTAGTTAAGGTCACTTGCCACTCACCGCTGTGGTTTCGAATTCCGAAAGGGTAAAGTTCTTTCATGTGAAGAAGCTATCCAGCTAGCTCACGGAAGGTCGGTGGTTCTACCCCTGTGTACGATCGTTCCTGAAATAATACACGGAAGGGCACCTGGTTTCTTCCTCCACCATTAAAGTGGAAAATCACCATATGACCTTAATAGTGTCGGTGTGACTCAAATCCTAACAATATAAATAAATAAACCAGTAGTACTTACTTAAAGGACAGAAAAACATTCATCAAATATATTTGTTTTAAATCAAGGAAGATAGAACTAATAAATCATAAATTTATTCGGATGAAATAATCAGGAAAAACAATCGATATCAATATATTTTCCTGGTCGCAAGTGTTAAGATTTTGAAGGTGTACCATTGCCTTCGAAATAGCTGCCTGTCACAACATCTTTTTACTCGCTTCACGTCACAGCATTATTTTTCATTTCGTTTTTTTATTACAAATAAAACATTTTAAAGAAAAAGTAAATGGCAGATGCGTACATGAATCCAATGGCCAGCCTAATGCAGCATGCATGGTGCATGCAGTAACGCTGTGCCATACACTATTATGGAAAAATAAATTGTGCTTCACTGTCGTAGCCTCGTAGAATGAAACCAAACATAAAAATCGATTGCCGCTTAATAACTTGAAAACGGGACTGCTTTTGATAATGTTAATAAGTACCGGGAATATTACTATTTAAACGCCTTTTCCTCGAGCAAGTACGATAACAATCGGTAATGGAATAAAAGAGTTACCTGGATTTAAAGGTATTTTGTTGATGTTTTTTGCTACCGTCTTAACCAAAAATCACGTGACGGATGACGTAGTATAGCCACACTGTAAAACCCATATTTTGAAAACGCACTACTGTTGCCACTACTTTTCAAATATCCCATGTACAAGTTACGTCAGTTAAATTTCGTTAAACAGAAGTATTTATTTACCCTCGCGCTTTGAACCAGTCATTTTGGCGAGCAGGATAAGATGATTATTAAAAACATAAAAGATGATTACGCATTTCTGTGATGATTTATGAGTGATGAATGAAGATAATTTCCATTAATAAGACGTGTTGACATTCAACTTTATTCGAACTATTTTAATTATTTTTATTTTTTTATTATTTTTTATTTGGTGCTAACTATTTACTAACATTGTTTATACTATATTAAATGTGTAAACTGATGATTTTTTTAATATGTAGATTAATTAACAAAAAATATTATTATTTATTTTTGTATTTAGCGATTGCAGCTTTACATAAACCTGTATATATTTTAACGCTGCTCATAGCACATCTTGCTTTGCTTATATTGTCAGCGAGATTCGACCCAAAATTTAAACTTCCGATAAAATTTAATTCTATCTAAAGTGTTATCTGTACACACTGATTGTGTATAGTTACAATGGTAAAATATAATTGATAGCTATCTTATGTAACCGTATATTCAGCGTAACACCAGTAATTGTCAATAGTAAACCATCAACAAATTATGGTGTGCCGTAAAACCCCAAACATATTGTTTGTTCTAGAGATAAACTGACCTATATTGGCTGGCTGCAATGGAATTCCTATATTAAATATAGCTTACATAGAACATATTTTGAAGGTTAAAGCTACTATCATGCTATTCGGGGGTTTTGTGTATATGAACAGTATCAGCTGAATAAGGTATTATTTATGTGCATATCGCATATTTAAAAAAACTGACCAGTCTCCGTAATGATACAGAATGGTTTAAGAGTTAATTAAAACAAAATAAAGTTAAACTGTGAAAAATGTATATTAGGACACCCGGCAGCTCGCACATACCTTATCAGGTCGCTGACATTTGGAATAAAATTCTTGTGTAACTCTATATTGAATATCTGGATGGTAGGTATCCATAATATTCCATACAACCGCTCTCATTAGTGTGAATTGAGTGCGATAAACCATATAATTCCGTACTGAAAGTACGTTATTATTTTTATGCTATGAATTTGCATAATATAACTTGTGTTTTAAACGCAAGAATAATAATGATAATAATAATAATTGCGTGTATGTTGTCAACTATTTAAAAAATAAGTTGAATGTTGAATGCATATGGTATATATGATTATTAAACGTATAACCACATAAATGATTATAGACATGTTAAAATCGCATATATATGTGTACAAAGACACAATAGATAACTAAGTATGATGTGAACATGTTTATATTTAGTGTAAAAGAAAGTGTTGATGCCATACGTTTGGCAATATACATCTCGCGTAATGACACCTTAATTTTTAACACATTTATTTACATACCAGTTGGCGTTGTTTCTAAGAGGCCAATGCGATCCATGCCCACTTGTTTAGCCTCTGATGGAATTGGTTTCTTTGCTTTTTTCAAGTCAGCTTTCCGTTGACACTTGTCACAGCTTTTGATAAATGTCTAAACCTCCTCATAGCAGCCTTTCAAGTAATTTTCTCCCATCTGAAAGAAGCAACTCAAACTGTGTTGATCAATCACTAAGCATTCTTATAAATTCAAATCTCATTATATGAGCAAACAATTATAGGTTCTTATGTGTGCGCAAGTTTTATTTAATTGGAATAGAAGAACTTTAACCTAAACAAAAACCTAATAATTTGCAGCTGACGGACGGACAGTCTGACCTGCGATACCCAATAGTCATGTGCATTATCGTTTTCCCCATAGACACATGCAGTATATCACTGGATTAAAATGAAATATACTGACGCATAAAGAAACCATGCACTTTAACAGACAGAGCTGCGACACGCAACCTTTGCACGTGTATGACAAGCGACGTGTTTTACACGTTTTATTTGTTAAAGTCCCATAAGGTTTTGAATGTTATGTTAAACACAGGTAAAACAACTTTCCAAATAGAACATATGTATGCCTAAATGGTTAGAAAAGAACCACATTTAATATTACACATGAACTTGTACAGTAAGAACCATAAAGGGCGGGAATCAAAATAATGTAAATTAGTAATACTTTCTTCAATGTGATTCAAATACATGTATTCAAAATTATGACAAATATGTGATAGAACAATTATTGAAAATGAGATTTAACTACAAAAAAATATATTTTATGTTCATAACAAAAGCATTATGAATATTTAAATATACTGGACGATTGACTGAATGGTGTGGTCATATGAATGATGATTTGGACTACATACTCGCCATTGAATGACAGGAGGCCCATGAGGGCCTGAATCGCTCTAATGGCTTTAAATGAATGAATGAATGAATGAATGAATGAATGAATGAATGAATAGGGTTTTACGGCGTACCAACACATTATAGGTTATTCGACGCCAACAGGAAGGAAGATTCCAGGTTTACTCTATATGTACAAAAACAACAAATTAACATATAGATTAAAAAAATACAACAACAAATGAATATGCAGAATGAACCTAGAACCTTGATACCTGCAGAACTGCAGAGTTTCAGCAAATTCTATCGTATTACTCAATTTGTCGCTTCTTACGACATGCATAAGCCACAGTGATCCTATTCTTGCCATCACTCATAGCTTCCTGGAACCACACAGGGGTTGATAATTTAACCACAATAGTGAACATGACAAAACAAATGATAAAATGAACATGACACCCATTCAGAGGATTCCTACCCCTCTGCAGAGATCGACAGTGATTCTATTCTTAGCCGGAACCACACGGGCTAATGGTTTTCAAACTTGACACACAAATAGGGGTAGCACCATCCTTAAAATGAAAACAACCTTGATGAGGATCAGGCCAAAACTTTTAGTTACCTAGTTTTTGACCTCTCCTGACCCGGTTTCAAACATGGTTTGGATTTTATTAAGACAAAAGTTCTCTCCAATATTCATGAGGATCAGGCCAAAATTGTGGCCTCTAGAGTGCTCACAAGATTTTGACTATTATTTGACCTAGATTTTAACCCCACCTTGCCCGTTTTGGAATGTAGCCAATAACTTATGAAAATACACATTATATCCAATTTCATAAATATAGGTTAAGAATTACAGATTGAATTGCATAAATAAGCAAAATAATGAATTATGCATTTGCTACGTCAAGGGCCACAACTCTTGTGGTATTGGTCTGATCAAGACCATTATCAATCTCATCTAAGATCTTATTGGTCATACACATCCTAAGCAAGTTTGGTAAGTTCGGTAAAGAAATGAACAATACATCAAGAAATCTTTGCAAAATAAAGCATTTTTTCTTATTAAGAGGCCATAACATTTGTGTTCCTAGTCCGATCTGGTCCATCGAACTTGTCCCAGGTATTGTGGTTGTACACATTCTGTCCAAGCTTCGGGAAGATCGGTGAAGAATTAAATACTTTATCGCGTTAACAAGGCAAATTGAGCAGTTTTGCTTTTTAAGGGGCTATTACTCTAATGATCCTGGTCCGATCTAATTCGTTATCAGACTTATCCGAGATATTGTAGTTATATACATTCTGACCAAGTTTGGTTAAGACTGTATCAAAACTGTGGACTTTATCGCGTAAACAAAAAAAAAGTTTACCGACGGACGGACATCGGACAATCCACCACGACAATAGCCCTACTTGTCCGATGGACCTCGACAATATGGCTCTTTATGAGATTAAGCTGGAAGTTTTATTACGGAGGAAAGGAGTCTGGTAGAGGTAAGAAACCCAGGAAACCCAGGAACGATGGTTTGTCTGTATATGACTTAGAGATTGTTGAAAAACGGGCGTTAAAATCCTGACAAAATAAAATCAAATAGTTACGTGATGACTGTAAAATTCAATGCCTCAACCCTTTAGACAGGAGATGGTTTAAACATATTTTATTGCATAATTCACATAGCAAACGGGTTGGGCCACAAGTTCTAGCAACATTAGTTACGGCCCTCCCCTTTCAATATACAAATAAAATTAGAATCAAGATGGCAATTTTAACAATCAATAGGATGTAAACCAACAATAAAATTGAAGAAATAAATAAAAAAAATAAATAAATTAGGTGAGAAAAAGAGAGAATATACATAATATGTTTTCAAGTGCTGTCATAATATCGTTCCAATGCATTGAAGGGCTGCATAAAATTGGGTATGATGCCGAGAGTCAATTGTTGACAAAACGTTTCGTGTCTTTAATGTATTGTTGTACTTGTGTAAATATAAATGTATTTGTATCACTGGTATATGTACTCTTACCAAATAATAACACTCGTGTACTTAAGGGATGAAAACGGCATGTGGAACGAAAAAGACGAAGTCGTTCATCAGTATATATAGAACATTGCATAAAGTAGTGCTCGGCGTCTTCTTTTTCATTACCGCATACGTCGCATCTTGCATCAAGTGTTAAAGAATTCAAAAATGTATCAAACTTAAGATGACTACATCCGTTTCTCAAACGAGCGTGGAAAACTGATAAAATTCGACTACCAGTTAGATAATACGATGGTACTATTTGCGTTTTAAAATACATGTTTGTTATATGAGTTTTAAAAATTGATAATGTCTCTCGAATGTACTCGGGAAGTGTATTCCAAATAGATACGCATGACGGAATAAACGAATTTGCAAATAGTTGTGTTCTTGTGTTAAAAACAACATAATCGGAAGAATTTCGTAAGTTGTAAGGTGTATTTACTCCTACTGTTTCTGGAAAAAGAGAACATAAATAATCGGGTAGAATTCCTGTTTTAAGTTTATGTGCAATAATATATTTTTGATATTTTCTTCTTTCTGATAGCGATAGCCATCCGATTTCGGTGTATAACTTATTTATAGAAACTGAACGCGTCAAACCAGTAACCACTCTAGCTGCTTCGTGTTGTATTTTTTCTAGTTTGTCTTTTTCATATTGGGAACAATTATCTAAAACAATTGATGCATATTCAAAAACTTGTCGCAGAAATGATATATATATTTGGTCTAGAGATTTCCGATTATGTGTAAATTTGATTTTTCGCATCATGCCTAAAATTTTTGAAGCTGATGAAACAATATTATTTATGTGTTGATGCCATTTTCCATCATGACTAAAAGTAACACCTAAATGTTTATGGTGTTCTACAAAATTAACTAAAACATTTTCAAACAATAAATTTGGATTTGAAACATTTCTATTTAGAGTAAAAAGTATAGCTTCAGTCTTTTAGGGATTAAAATTCACTAACCATTGTTTTGCCCACTTTGATATAACGATCAGATCATTATTGATTATACCTTCTTAATCTGTTAAATTTGAAGATGTAAAAGCAAGAGATGTATCATCTGCAAATATTCGTGTAATACATAACAAATTTTCGGCTATATCATTAATGTAAATTAAAAAGAATAAAGGACCTAATACAGAAACTTGGGTGAACTCCGGCAGTTGTTTCTTTTATTTCTGAGAAACTATTACCTATAAATACTCTTTGTTCACGTTTGTTTAAATAACTGTCGATCCAATTAGGAAGATTACCATTTATAACATTTTGCTTTAATTTGAACAAAGGACCTTTTAACCACACGCGATCAAATGCTTTCGATACATCACAGAATACCATACAAGTGGATTGTTTATTATCTATGCCTTGACAAATTTGATGATATATATTTAAAAGTTGGTAAACCGTGGAATGTCCTTTGAGAAATCCAGATTGTAACTTATAAATGAGGTTATTATCAACAAGAAAATTATATATATGTTTGTACACAATTCTTTCCATTAACTTGCAAATACAGCTTAAGAGTGAAATTGGTCGATAATTAGACGCTAGGTTTGATTTACCTTTTTTGAAATAGTGGCATTACTAGGGCTGATTTCGATAAATCTGGAAATTCACATTTGATTAATGATCTATTAAATAACAATACTAGAGGTTTAGAAATACTATATTTTGTATACTACAAAACTTTGTGACTTATTTAATCATTCCCAACAGATTTGTTAGGGTCAAGGATGTCAATCGTATCTTCTATTTCAGACTTTGTTATAATTATATTAGAAAGAAAATTATAAGTTTTCGAGTTTTCATTTGGAAATGTAATATTAGTTTCATTACTCATTGTTGAAATAGAAATGAAATAGTCGTTCAAACAATTTGCCTTTTCTTCGTCGTTACAAAAGTAGGTTTCCTCCCCAGCGTCTGAGTTTTTTTTTAAGGGGGGTATGGTTTCAGTATTTTTGTTTTCCTTAATGATTTGTTTAAGAAGTTTCCAGTAAAGTTTTGGATTTGTATTTCTGCTGTCTGAAACTAAAGTTTCTATATTATTAAAGTACTGTTCTTTAGCATGCGTTATCAAATTATTAACTTTGTTTCTTAACTGTTTGTATTTATTCCAGTCGTCTGTTCTTTGCGTTCGTATTGATTTTGTCCATTGTCTGTCTCGTAGTCTAGTTGTCCGTCTGATTTCAGAGTCGTACCATGGCTTGTCAGTAGGTCTGATGGTTATATCTTTGGAGGGAATACATTTTTGCATAAAATCTAAAATTGTTTCTGAAAAACGTTTACACGCTGCGTTTATGGAAATGTAGGAAATAAACTCCCAATCAAAGTTATTTATCATGTCATTCAGTTTGTCATAATCACCTCTTTTATAAAACCAAACTTTTCTAGTTAAAGCAGGAGGTGTAAACAGAGAAAATGGGATATAAATATAAGAAGCTTTATGGTCGCTTATTGTATTCGGAACATCTAAAGTTCCAGAATTGAGAGGTTTATATGTATCTGATATAAGTATTGGATCTATCAGAGTTGATGTAGTTTCAGTTACTCTGGTTGGTTCTGTAATGACATTTGTCAGATTGTTAATAAGTATAGTATTTCTAAGATGATTATTGTTAGTATTTAATTGGTCCTCGTTAATATCACCTACTAAAACTATATTTTTTGACAAATCAACAGCTTTTTCAATACATGTGTTTAAATTATTCCAAAATGCTACAGGCGTGTTCGGGGAACGGTATACACAGCACATAAAAAATCGGTCCCTTTTGTGCTTGACTTCAACACAAACAGAATCAATTAACGGACATTCTAAGTCTAATCTTCTTTTTGAAATGAGATGATTTGAAACATAGATTAAAATACCACTAGAATGAGCTGTGTTGTCTTTACGAAATGGGTCTGAGAAACCATCTAAATTAATATCAATATTTGCAATTTCATCAGTTAAGTGAGTTTCAGTAAAACAAAGTATATCAAAATCCATAAAATTATTTTTTATGTAGTTAAACTTGTTTCGAATACTTCGGATATTAATATGTAGAATAGAAGTACAGTGTGTGCTCTTATTTTCTAATAAAGGACCTGGATTTTCGGCAATATCCCCAGACAAGAGCACTAACAACATAATAACGATTGTAAATTCTAAGTTTAAGACACTGTCCAATAAAAAATCATATGTGACGCGAGATATTTGAACGGCATAATGATAAAGTAACTTCAAAAACAACATCAAGAAATACAACTACAAAGGAATATTTTTAAACATACATGATCTTGACACTGAATGTGTTTTGTTGTAGAAGTTCCCGTTGGTAACTCTCCATACGTTTATATCACTACCCATTAGGTAAAATTACAGGAAATACAATTGAGAGCAACCATCTGGAACTAAAACACAAAATCGACATCCGCCCAACTAACAGCCCTTCAGCACAGAAAGAAAAAGACAATAAAAAGAAAACAAAATGGTAAATTACCGGGATTTTAAATGAAATTGAGATATTCTTAAAACCAAAAACTAAAAAACTGGTAATTGTGATAAGTAGCATGAATTTCATCTTATTGTCTGTTTCGGAGCAGACTGGTCTAAACATCATTTTTATAATATAGTGTGTAAAAATTGGGAACAACATAAAAAGATATAGTGAGGAATGTTTCAATTACCAATAGCGTATTACTAACTTCGCAGTACTTAAGACTTTTTAACAGTACTTTCGATTCGTTTGTGCACATATAACACATATTCACGCACACAAGCATGCATACATACACATGTACAGAAGCTTGCAAACTAGTATACACTGTACATACACACTCCAACATATGTACAAAAGCCTACATAAGTAGTATATACTGCACATACACATACTCCAACATATGTACAAAAGCATGTCATAATGTACAAAGTCCTGCACAAATAGTATATACTGCACATAAACACACTCCAACATAATAATGTACAAAAGCCTGTCTTAATGTACAAAGTCCTGCACAAATAGTATATACTGCACGTACACACGATCCCACACAATAATGAACAAAAGTCTGTCATAATGTACAAAGTCCTGCACAAATAGTATATACTGCACGTACACACACTCAAACACAATAATGTACACAAACCTGTCATAATGAACAAAGTCCTGCACAAATAGTATATACTGCACGTACACACGATCAAACACAATGATGTTCAAAGGCCTGCACAAATAGTATATACTGCACATACACACACTCCCCTACAATAATGTACAAAAGCCTATAGTAATGTTCAAAGTCTTGCATAACAAGTAGTATATACTGCACGTACACACGATCCTGCACAAAAACAAATAGTATATACTGCACGTAACACACTCCAACACAATAATGTACAAAAACCTGTCGTAATGTACAAAGTCCTGCACAAATAGTATATACTGTACGTACTCACGATCCAACACATTAATGGACAAAGGCCTGCACAAATGGCATATACTGTACATACACACTATTCAACACAATAATGTACAAAAGCCTGTCATAATGTACAAAGTCTTGCACAAATAGTATATATTGCACGTACACACACTCCAACACAATAATGTACAAAAACCTGTCGTAATGTACACAGTCCTGCACGAATAGTATATACTGCACGTACACACACTCCAACACAACAATATACAAAAAGTCTGTTATAATGTACAAAGTCCTGCACAAATAGTATATACTGCACGTACACACGATCCAACACAATAATGTTCAAAGGCCTGCACAAATGGTAAGTACTGCACATACACACACTCTGTCATAATGGGCAAAGGCCTGCACAAACAATATATACTGGACGTATACACACTTCAATACAGTGCTATACAGAAGCTGCACAAACAGTATATACTGCACGTATACACATTTCAACACAATAATGTACAAAGTCCTGCACAAGTAGTATATACTGCACATATACACGATCCAACACAATAATGAACAAAAGCCTGTCATAATGTACAAAGTCTTGCACAAGCAGTATACACACTCCATAACAGTAATTTACAAAAGCCTGCCATAATGTACAAAGTCCTGCACAAATAGTATATATTGCACGTACACACGATCCAACACAATAATGTTCAAAGGCCTGCACACATGATATATACTGCACATACACAAACTCCAATACAATAATGTACAAAAGCCTGTAATAATGTACAAAGTCTTGCACAACACATAGTATATACTGCACGTACACACACTCCAACACAATAATGTACAAAAGCCTGCCATAATGTACAAAGTCCAACACAACAATGTACAAAAATCTGTCATAATGTACAAAGTCCTGCACAAATAGTATATACTGCACGTACACACTATCCAACACAATAATGTTCAAAGGCCTGCACACATGATATATACTGCACATACACAAACTCCAATACAATAATGTACAAAAGCCTGTAATAATGTACAGAGTCTTGCACAACACACAGTATATACTGCACGTACACACACTCCAACACAATAATGTACAAATACAGGAGATGGGCGGTCTTCACATTGAATGTACATAACTGCAAATATACGACAATGTTGAAAAAAAAATGACTTATTCGATTGTTTTGCGGTTATTTTTTGATTAATGAGAAAATTAAAAAAGTTCCTTGGCTAGTACTTGTAGGACAAACGGTAAATCATTAAACAATAGCTGCCAAAAAAGGAGTTTAACCTCCGTTGTTCAACAATCTATCAGTCATATACAGGCGGGCAATTTACCTAACCATCGTTCCTTGGTTTCTCAGTTACCAGTACCGGAACCCTATCCTACGTATTGTAAACTGCCAAAGTTCTCACATAAAGAGCCATATGGTCGGTCGAGGTACCCTGTGGGGCTCGAACCAACAACCCCCAAAGGTGACCTTATCCACTCGGCCAAGGAAGCGGGTTCCTTAAAGGAGTAATACCAATATGCACATTTTCTTTTGCGTTAGTAATTGTTTTCGGACCACAGGATTCAGGACATGTACACGTAACCCGATGAGAAATTCAGAACCATAAAACAACAAGGTCATGCTTCATCATCATTCTTACGAGGTTCGCATTTATACATTCATAATTATTATAATTCAATCAAAACTGTTGAATAAATACAAATTATCATAAATAAAAAAAGACCTCCATAAATGTCAACGTTGATTGTTAAAGCTGCACGCCTCTAGACTTATGTCAAATTTTTCGAAATTTAGAAAAAAAGGCTTTTTTTAGTAATTGTAATTAAAAGAAAGTTAAAAGTAAGTTTGTGTGTTTAAGGAACTTTTTATCTACAACTGCACTCTTTGAGTCAATACAATATGTAAAAACTATCAAAAACATTAGTCACGCTGTTGAAATTTGAAATAAAATAGAAGAAATTTAGCTGACTTTGTATCATACACATTAAAATATTTATTTAAATAATACTGGTTTATCATTTTTCAATATCTATTAACCTATTATCAGTTGCTTTTTTTTAAAAGTTTTGACATTTTTATGTTGATCTGGAGACATGTCCCTTTAACATATTCCCACATTTAACATCAGCGCTAGACCAGTTAATAATTATCGGGCACATTATGGCATATATTTTACACTAAAAAGGAAGTAAGACAACTAATTTACTCACGTCTTTAGAACTCCGAGGTGACCGCCATGCTGCTGAGAATGAGTACTTTCTATGACTGTTCTCGTGTTTCTCTTCTTTATGACTTTAAGTCGCGACCCTTTCTTTCCGGAAATGTAAAACAACGCGTCTTCTTCAATAACACTTGAGTCGAAAGTTCCTTTTTCTTGACTTACTTTTCTTAATGTTCTCGGAATAAGTCCCATGATTTAAAAACACTTCAATTTCGACGTACTGTGAGTGGTCCATTTTGGGAGTTTGATCACATGTCTACGAACTAGCCTTTATATTGACAAGACGAAAGCTTTGATCTTGCCAAAAAGTTGGTTCGGCATCACGGCCTTTGATCCTGGAAGAACGTGACACTAGTTACACGTGGTCGCATTCATTATCAAATCAGGAGAAGCGATAACTACTAAAGAAACTGCGCCAAAACTTAACATCTGATCAAAGAGGTCGATTTTTTTTTCATTTGAATTAAATGACTGGTTTTTGCCGATTAGCTGTTTTCAAATATGTGTTATCACATCTTAAATATTTTTTCTGACAGGATGGTTGAACAAGCAAAGAAATCTGTCAAATGTATATTACAATAAAAAAGATGAACATTTTTGCTGAAACAGTTCATAAAAGCTCCATCAGACCCGCTACAAACATGGCTAAACCGGCCCCGTCTTTAAAAAAACCGAGTGATATATGTCTGGGTGTGCGGTACCCATATTTAATTTTCCTTCACTTTTTTTTTACTGGTGAATAGGGCTAAATTTCATACACAAAAAGTGTGCGGGGATGGGGGATATTGATTAAGTTAAGGTGAAATTTTAAAAGTGAATCTGTGGTCACAACAAACACGTTGTTTCCTACCAAAAAAATCCTACTAATTTTGCAGTTACCAAAATAGGTAGACAGAGGTTAAAATTCAGCATTTATTCATTTGCAACAGTTTTGATCATTAACTATCGTTGTTTGTGTTGGTTACTTCATTATAATATGATTGTTGTTGCTCTTGTAGTTGTTGTTGTTGTTGTTGTTGTAGCAGCAGCAGCAGTAGTAGTGGTGGTGGTGGTACTAGTCGTAGTCGGCACCAAATCATCGTTTGAGTGTTGTATGCAGAAGAAGAAGAAGAAGAAATCAACTATTGAAGTGAGAAAAATCGATATTTTTATCATGATACAGTAATAATAACAAAGCACAGTATATACCGCATTATGTTACCGGTGCACCGGTTAATATTACGGGGGTGCGTCAGAATTTCTCACAGAATTACTATTAACTACACTGGCAGCAAAATGCTTGACAGTTGTTGATGTATATTGCTTGAAAGTCATAACAGCATGTTGAATTGATTCAAGCGACATATTGTCTAAAAGGTACATTAATTAAATTCACAAAGACAGAGCTGTAAATATAGTGGTGTTCCTCAAGGGTCGATTTTAGGACCAATATTATTCTTACTATACGTTGATGACATTCCCAGCCAGGTGTACTCAACAGTGAATATGTTCAAGGATGACATTTAATAATAAAGTATTGCCAGAAGACTTAAATTCATTAGCTGCTTGGGCAAAACACTGGTTACTACTTTTTAGCGAGAAAAAGTTATCAAAATAAGACAATTCCTTTGATTTTAAATATTCCCTGAATGGTATCGTCTTGGATGAGGAAGAGAGTCAGAAGGATTTTGGTGTATAACACAGCTCCAGATTATTTTTAATGCGTCATATACGCATCTTATCTGAAGCTCTGATTTATATCAAACACTTTAAAGCCAGACATTCATATTTCAAAGGTTGTAAAATGGCTAATACAAGAATAGGTTTTATTAAACTATGTTTTACTGATTATAGATCTGAGAAGATTAAGACCTTATATGTTACCATGATACGACCAGTATTAGAATACAGATCATCTGTGTGATCACCATATTTAGGAAAAGATATTGAACAATTAGATAAAGTTCAAAGGCGGGGCCTCAGACTTTCTAACAACACTGTTCATTTACCTGGCCTACAGAGCAGAAGATTTTGTCAAGATCTGTGTGAAACTTAAAAGTTCATAAATAATCTATACAGAACTGATAGTTCACAATTTTTACATTTTGTGATAGTCCTACTCGTGGTCATCAAATCAAACTTGAAAAACATAATGCACATACTGACATTTGTAAATATTTTTTTGCTAACCGTGTTGTTAATAAGTGGAATAAGCATCCATCAAGCATGATTTTAGCACCATTGGTGAACACGCTCAAGAAGAGTTTGAAATCCCTACCTGATGGTGAAAGGGATAATCCAGTAAAATAAAGTAAAGTAAAGCAAGGTGCCTTGGTGTGTCAGAGTGAGATCGGGTTTGAAGGGGCGGTTGCCTCTTCATCAGGGGTTTGCCCCCCCCCCCCCCCACACACACACACAAACAGACACACCGAAACCAGAGGCAATCTGTGGGGATTTTTTCTTGTTTTTACAGTAAAACTAACTCCATTTTTTTTTTATGATAGCTGGTAATAAGTTTACTCAAAATCAATAATAATAATAATAATTAAGCATGCACTTGTCAAATATGTATTCTTCGCTCCAGCAGTGGCGTAGCTTGACTGAAAACAATGTGTAGGCACAGCTGTAGGGGGCAGTGTGTATGGGACTATGCTCCCCATAAATTGTTTTTTTAGCTTCTTGGGTGCGTTTTCGCATATGTTTCTTATGAATTTAGGGGCCTGTTTATCCTAAATATTAACATTGAATTTATTATTTTAAAACCAAATAAATTGATAATAAATGCTGTTCACTTTAATGAAGGGAAAAATGAAGCAGCCTTCAGTCTCATGGTTTCAAGTAGCTACTATTACATGTACATGTAACAATGTTGTGCTGTTGCATTTTTTGGAATTTTTTTGCATTTTTCTCTCTATTATAAGTGTAATCATATGCCTTCTGTGCCCATAGGAAGCTATGCACCTGCCCATGCTACTTCAACTTGATTTTGGAAAAATGACTTACATGGGTCAAAATAATCAATCAAATCAAACAAATTTTATTTAACGTCGGCATGATGTATAACTGTACAACATAAGCTACATATAAAGCTTTTTAACTGACAATACATAATCTTAGATACATTTAGAATAATAACATTTGACATATATATATATACTGGTAACATTCAGCTGACAATTTAAAACATACAAACAGTATAGCATAGCACATAGAAAGCATAAAAGTATAAACATTGAATCTTATATTATCTGATATAATTTGTGAAAGAAATTTAATGAAAAACAAAAGTTTATTAAACTTTTAAGGAATTAAGAATTTAAATATGAGCAAAGTAGTTATGAATATGACTAGCAAAACCTTTGGAAACTAAACGGTTTAAAAACTTAATTATTTTTATTTCATTATAAACCATTATTTATAAAAAGTTACAAAAAAATCCAGATTTGCATACAGAACATTTGTGTATGTCAGTTGGTGTAATATATGTATTACTAACATTTACTTTTCTTAAGTGGTCTCTGCTTATATGCTTGCAGAAGTCAACTCTTCTTTCTTTGCAGTTATTGGTTCTAACAAATGATTGAATCAGCAAACACTTCACTTTCTTCCTTTCTAAACCTGTGTTTGATGGGTTTTTTTTCAGACTAGAAATGTGTTCTTCCCTCACTTAACAAAACTCTCATTGACAGTACTTTCTTTAACTTTTCTCCTTTCATGTAAGTTTCACTCTCCTGAATAACCACATATGTTTTTATTTGTCTCAGACATTCTCCGTCTTGTGTTTCAAAATGCTCCAATTTTGAGATGGTAACATTCATAAGGGGTTGAATCTCAAATATTTGAACATACCTAATGCAGTTGCATTTCCTTCAGCAGCAAAGTGTGAGAGTGTGGATAGAACTGCAGGAAAACTTTCATACACAGATGCAACTGCATTTCTGAGACCCATCAATCTAATACTGTGTGGTTCTTTGATATTCAGCGTTGTGTCACCTAATAAAATCTGGTTAGCTTTCAATTTCTCAGTCCTGTTACGTGAGCCACTCATAAATATATACAATGAATTAAACTTTTCAGTCATCATTTTAAGGATCTCGTAATGCAGTGGGTCACAAATTGCAAATTTTTAGCTGGTCAGGACGAAGTCGCATGCTTCGTTGTCTGTAGACACCCTGGTTAAACGTTTGCGTTTAAGTTTAAGATATCTATGCAACCACTCATTGGATGTGAATGAAACTTTGCATGTGTGTTCATCATCATCAATGGAACACACAGAGACAGGAACCATAACTCTTGATTGCATTTTGACACAGTTATGGCCCTTTTTGGACTTAGACACCCAGAGGTGAACTTTGTTGTCTTCTGTTACTTTAATTTGTACTCATACTTCTGTCTCTTTTTCCCCATCATAACAGCTGCTCCATCTGTTGCCAGGGAGATGAGATGTGACCTTATCTAACCCTAATTTGTCAATACAGTCAATCAAGTAGGAAACAATTGAATGTGCATCATCAATTTTTTTATTTGTCAAAAGGCATGTGACAACTTCACCATCCCTAACATGTTGAGCACAAATTGATAAATTGTTTATGCATACTGGTACGCACATTCATTATTTTCAATGCTTTTTTTGTCAATTTCGGTGTTAATTGACACAAATACACACCTAATCTAGAGCGCTGATTTCATTGCCTTGAATGACCATGTGTATACAATTTGTAAATTTGCCAATAGCGCAGGAAGTTAAAATATTTATTGCGATATTCATAGTTCTTGGAAGTGGTTGAATTCAGGTCGTGATCGAAAACAGGTTACGGCACCATACCAGATCCAGGATATGCAAACACACAGTTACTGTCAATATACATTTTTTATCTCTATTTATGATATAAATAAAAAAACTATGTATGCAAGAATACTTCTTTACCAGACCAGATACCAGTCTTCCCCGATGGTAGGTTTGTAGACACAAATTTGATATTGGTGCGACTAATTATTTGACAAAATTTGTGCCATCAATGTCCAATAATTATCACCTGTGATAACATAAATATTTATCGTGAGACAAAATCTATGTCAAATATTTTGATACCACAATATTTTTGGCATTCTCTCCAGTATCAAGATAACGAGTTTCAACTGCATTTTTTACACATGCTCCAGGTACCCTTCCCTCAACTACTCCAACAATAATTATTGTACAACTGTTTATATCAACATTTGAACGACTACTGTAACAGATATTGTTAAATATAATTATAATTATTTCTGAACAAGCTGTGTACATAATGTATTTTTCTGACCCATGTAACTGGTGTCTGTACATACTGGAGTTTGCACACATACTGGTGTCTGCACACATACTGCCCATATACTGGTGACTGCATACATACTGAGGTCTGCACACATTCTGGTGTCTTCATACATACTGGGGTCTGCACACATACTTTTTCTGCACACATATGGATGTCTTCGTACATACTGGTGTCTGCAGATATACTAGTTCTGCACACATACTGGTGTCTGCACACATGTTGGTGTCTGTACACATACAGATGTCTTCATACATACTGGGGTCTGCACACATACTGGGGTCTGCTTACATACTGGTGTCTGCACAAATAATGCTGTCTGACACATACTGGGGTCTGCACACATACTGGGGTCTGCACACATACTGGGGTCTGCACACATACTGGGATCTGCACACATACAGGAGTCTGCACACATACTGGGGTCTGCACACATACTGGTGTCTGCACACATACTGGGGTCTGCACACATACTGGTGTCTGCACACATACTGGGGTCTGCACACATACTGGTGTCTGACACATACTGGGGTCTGCACACATACTGGTGTCTGCACACATACTGGGGTCTGCACACATACTGGTGTCCGCACACATTCAGGGGTTTGCAAACATACAGGGGTCTGCACACATACTAGTGTCTACACATATACTGGTGTCTGCACACATACTGGTGTCTGCACACATACTGGGGTCTGCACACATACTGGGTCTGCACACATACTGGTGTCTGACACATACTGGGGTCTGCACACATACTGGTGTCTGCACACATACTGGGGTCCGCACACATACTGGTGTCCACACACATTCAGGGGTTTGCAAACATACAGGGGTCTGCACACATACTAGTGTCTACACATATACTGGTGTCTGACACATACTGGGGTCTGTACACATACTGGGGTCTTCATACAAACTGGTGTCTGCACTCATACAGGTGACTGCACACATACAGGGGTCTGGATACATACTGGTGTCTGCACAGATACTGTTATCTACACACATACTGTGGTTTGCACACATACTGGTGTTTTCACACATACTGCTGTCAGCATACATACTGGTATCTGCATACATACTGGGGTCTACACACATACTTGGGTCTTCATACAAACTGGTGTCTGCACTCATACAGGTGACTGCACACATACAGGGGTCTGGATACATACTGGTGTCTGCACAGATACTGTTATCTACACACATACTGTGGTTTGCACACATACTGGTGTTTTCACACATACTGCTGTCAGCATACATACTGGGGTCTACACACATACTTGGGTCTGCACACATACTGGTGTCTGCACAAATACTGCACATATACTGGTGTCTGCATACATACTGAGTTTGCACACATTCTGGTGTCTGCATACATACTGAGTTTGCACACATTCTGGTGTCTGCATACATACTGGTGTCTGCATACATACTGGGGTCTGCACACATACTTGGGTCTGCATATATACTGAGTTTGCACACATTCTGGTGTCTGCATACATACAGGGGTCTGCACACATACTTGGGTCTGCATATATACTGGTGTCTGAACATGTACTGGTGTCTGCACATATACTGGTGTCTGCATACATACAGGGTTCTGCACACATACTGGTGTCTACACATAGTTGTGTCTGCAGACATTATTGTGCCTGCATACATACTGGTGTCTGCACACGTACTGGTGTCTGCATACACTCTGGTGTCTACACACATACTGGTGTCTACACTCAAACTGGTGTCTGCTCATATACTAAAGTCTGTGTACATACTGGTTTTTGCACACATGCAGGGGTCTGCACACATACTTGTGTCTGCACATATACTGGTGTCTACACTCATTCTGGTGTCTGCTCATATACTAAAGTCTGTGAACATACTGGTTTTTGCACACATGCAGGGGTCTGCACACAAACTGGTGTCTGCACACATACTGGTGACTGCATACATTCTGGGATCTGCACACATTCTGGTGTCCACACACATTCAGGTGTCTGCAAACATACAGGGGTCTGCATACATACTGGTGTCTGCACACATACTGGTGTCTGCATACATTCTGGGGTCTGCACACATTCTGGTGTCAACACACATTCAGGTCTGTTCACATACGGTGTCTGCACATATACTGGGGTCTGCTCATATACTGGGGCCTGCACACATACTGGGGTTTGCACATATACTGGTGTCCACACACATTCAGGGGTCTTCAAACATACAGGGGTCTGCAAACATACTAGTGTCTGCATACATACTAGTGTCTGCATACATACAGGTGTCTGCATATGCACTTGTGTCTGCACATGTACTGGGGTATGCACACATAGTTGTGTCTTCATACATACTGGTGTCTGCACTCATACTGGTGACTGAATACATTCTGGGGTCCGCACACATACTGGTATCTGCACACATACTGCCCATATACTGGTATCTGCACACATACTGTGGTCTGCACAACTACTGATATCTACACACATACTGCCCATAATTATACTGGTGACTGCATACATACTGAGTTTTGCACACATTCTGGTGTCTGCATACATACAGGGGTCTGCACACATACTGGTGTCTGCATATATACTGGTGTCTGTACATATACTGGTGTCCGCACACATTCAGGGGTCTGCACATATAGGGCACATATACTGGTTCCTGCACATATACTGGGGTATGCACACAAACTGGTGTCAGCACATATACTGGGGTTTACACACATACTGGGGTCTGCGTATATACTGGTCTCTGCACACATATTTGATTCTGCACACATACATGGGTCTGCACAAAAACTGGGGTCTGAATAGTAACGGTTTGAAATGTACAATAGCGATTTCTTATGTACAATCACGTGGTACAAACGTCGAAGCTCATTGGAATAGCTATTTTAAGTGGATAATACTGTCATTATATGTTGATATACATGTTAGCTTTGTCTTTAGAATATTTGAAATGCAGGCAGCATTTGTATATTTTCTGTTAAAAAGTACATACTCAAATTACAATGTTTGTGAATATGGATCCAGATGCCTGTTCTTATGGTGGCATTGAAATGTTACTCAAAGTCAGTTTTTACTTGATTTTATTTCATACCTTTATAATCTTACTTTTATAAAATAGCAAATAGTCTTCCAAAGGAAAAATAGGAAATTTCTTTTGTTTCTTAGAAAACACTTCAGTACAAACATTTCCATAGCAGAACGGTGCCACTGACTTTTACTTCTGAGGTTATGGGTTTAAGCCCAGCTCTGTCCAGATGAAATATGTCTCTTACTTGCAGAATGATGTTGATTATACTTGGATCCATTCTCCACCATAACATAAACCTGTAATGTACCCCATTAAATCTTTGAAAACTTCATTTTAAAAATGTTATAAGTTATATGTAACAAATGGCAATAAGTTTTATTGTTGAAAGAAGGCTTTAAGAACTTGTACTCTTAATTGGTTATTGAATGAATGAATGAATGAATGAATGAATGAATGAATGAATGAATGAATGAATGAATATGGTTTTACGGCGTACTAACACATTATAGGTTATTCGACACCAACAGGAAGAAAGATTCCAGGTTCACTCTACATGTACAATAACAATAAATTAACATACAGATTTAAACAAAAATACACCAACAAATGAATATGCAGAATGAATCTAGAACCTTGATACCTGCAGAACTGCAGAGTTTCAGCAAATTCTATCATATTACTCAAATTGTCGCTTCTTGCTTACAAATTAGAGGTAAGTTTATTTGCTTTCTTGGGCCACGAGTGCAATTTTTTGGTTAGAGACTTTTTGTAAGCCTCAGCAACATGGAGGCAGCTTACAAACAGTATAATACAATGAACCTAGAGTAGAGCAGTGTTGTAGGTGAGAATGGTGTGTGTGTTATTTGGACTAGTGGTCAAACCCAAAATGGATTGGACAGTGTCGATGGCTTGGTCCAGATTGGCACAGGCGTAGCAATCCATATTTAGTTCACATGTGCTTGAAAATCCATAGCATGGAGCTGGGACCAGAGGGTTGGTGTGTGAGCCATTTATGTCACAATAAATTGTGCATAAACCAGGACCACCTTTCCCACGAGCCACTAGGAACAAACAATGAGAAGGAGTCCTGTGTGTCTGCTGGAACCTGCAGCGGACATGGGCAGTTCAAGGGGTGTCATATGGTGTTAAAGTTTTAATGGTTTGTTGCAATTATTTTTACGTAGCAATTAACATGGAATAGCATGTATAGCAGTGTAGTGTAGGTTAGTGCCCACATAGTGGAATATGGTTAGTGTGATTTAGTTTTATTCAGGTGAAGTCTATTTAGCTACTGTTCTGGAATGTTTAATAAGAAGAACACAGGTAGGTTAAGTTTTATATTTAATTTGTTCATGTTTTTTTGTATGCATTGCACAAGATGATTATCAAAAACAATATAATACAATGGTCACACACACACACACAGATATAAACATATTCTGTTCTGTTCTATTCTATTCTATACACATTTTATCATCAGAATTTATAATTTTCTGTCTCTATTTATGACAGTTCCAGCATTTTATTCAGGTTTTTGGTAGTTATGGTCACTCCTTTTTTTTTCAAGTAATCAGATTGTCTATTGTTTTTGAGACATCTATATCACCGATGGTGAGACTCCGTTTCACCACAATGCAAAAGTCTATGACTGTTGTACTGCTTGTCATTCCTGTGCTGTCAGTGATTTCTCATGTCCGTGCCAATTTTTTAAACTGCCTGTCCTGTTCTGTTTGGCAGGTAAATACTCATGAACTCTATTTTTTTTTTAGTTAAAGCAGTAGCTTGTCCATTATTGTGCCAGAGAACAGCTGATGCACATCTTCCACCATAGTCATGAGAGAAGTTCACATTCTTAGGAGCACTTTTTGATAGTTTATTAAATGACTCCACTGATTGCGTGTTGTAATTAAACTGTGTGCTTTCTATTGCTTTTACACATAAGCGTTTTTTGAGAATATCTTCTAACAGTTCTTTATCACTTTCAGTTATCCGCAATGTGATCTTGTGTGTTTCAGGCCTGTGACGCAAGAGTAGCACATTAGCTTCTTGACTGGTAGATGTGGACGTCTGACTGCAGAGTGAAAGTGAAGAAGTAGACTGCTTTATCAACCTTTTAGCTGCCATGCTGTTGCTGCCACTACTTTCGCTACTGTCTGATGATGATGATGATGGTAATATGATGAGGCCCTTATTATAAGGTGTGTAGTTTTTCTGGACCATAGCATGTTTTCTCTTTCTTTTACCTTTCATGGTGGAATAATAACATCCCAGTTTCTACAGTGCCTTATATAGCAGAATATAAACATGGGAGGAGTGGACATGACCATCTGGTTACCTGTTTTGGCAATCTGGTTACTTGTTTTTGGCTTCTGTTTTCAGACCTGTTATTTAGCAAAAAACAGGATGCCTTCTTTGATATTTAATGTGCAACTTGTCTGGAATGGAAGCCTGTTTCTTTTTGGTGAACTTATTTTATTCAAAATGATTTAAGAACATTAGAACAATAAATAAATAGTAAAATATGTATTTTATTTAAATTAAATTAAAAAAATAATTATGTAAAATAAATATAGAGATTTAGTCAGAATTTCAATGTTTTGGTCAGTAGCTGACATCTTAATTTTTTTTATAAATTTTCTCTCACTTGCATGACAGAGAAACTAGTTTCATTTTCAGCTTATAAATACTATCGACTTAGTACCTAGCAAGTTTCATCAAAATTGAATCATGAATAAAAAAGTTATTAATTTTTTAGAATTTCTAAATTGTTCCAAATTTGGCCATTTTGGTCAGTTTGTCAAAATACCAGCAAAAGTTGAAAGGCTGTAAAAAAATTCTTATCTTTTTTTCAAGATGTTTTACCACAGTTACATTAATAATATATGGGTTATTAAGGTGCATTTTAATTTGACAATTTTCAAATCCAGATTTTCTTCTGGGAATTTGTTTCTTTAAAAATCTCTGAATAATGGCGCCAATTTCTATACAGTCGACTAAAGAAATATCTCAATTTTGCATTCCTTAATTTTATAATTTATAATAAGAGTAAATGTATACAGATAAATGTATGCAGGTAGTGGTATGTTATCTAGCCTAAAATAGTTTTATTACTGTTTTCAGTTTGTGTGGATTGCCAGATCTTTGGATTTTCCCCTGAATTTGACGCAATATCATAGGTTCAACTGGCACACGAATGTGAACGACAGTTTTTGAGATGCAGCCATGGAATCTACTCTAACCACTAGCCCTAAGGTAGGAGAGCACAGCCATTGTTTTTAAAAGTCAGAATTAATGGAACAGTTTCATATAGGACTTAGACCAGGAACCAGGGGGTCAAAATAGTAGTACCCAAAAGTAGTTCCATAGAAAATTGACAGTGGTCATTTAAGATGGTGTGAGTGTGAATATACACTTGACAGGTACTATTGCAATGTGAATTTGTGAAGGGAATATATTTTCCCAGAGAATGGTGCAGAATTGAATAGACTGGTGGCTATAACACACAGATGGGACTATTTCTTGGACAGTAAGAATTTTGCATAATTTGGCTGATTTGACCCCTGTATGTGAAATAGGGACACCTACTTTCGCTTTGAGCAAAATTGTGAAATTGGAAGCAGTTAATGCCCATGTTTTTAACTTTTTTTTGTGTTCTGCTTGAATTGAATACGAATTCTGGCAATTCTCATGGAGTTTGGAGCACAACTGTAAGTGTGACAGTCTACTGTGCTAATATTACAGTCTATGTGAAATTAATAGTGGGCAAGCTTCACATGTATTTCACACCTGCGGTGCACCGTTGCAATGATCGTAGGAACAAAGGTCCCACTGATAATATAGCGTAAAGTCCCTTCGAGTGCTTGGATAAATGTTTGTTAGGAGTCACACTTTAATAAACATTTGATTACTTAAAGGCAGAATGGTGATAATTTACTAATAAAACACATTAACTTTGTGTACGCAAACATGGCGGCTGCGTCTGTCATGATTACATATCACCAATTTACCAAAAACGGTTAATTACCAACAAGCGCTGTTAACTACCTAAATTATGGCTAATATTCAATTTAAAATTAAACATTAGGCTAATTGATAAATCTTCGATAATGGATTGTACTCGACATGTCATCGCACTTGTATATAAGCATATGCTTAACACTACCCATCGTTCACTGATGTTAATCATGGACTCCGTTACTGATCACGCTTTGACTAGTGAAGGACCCGGTATCCAACCCAATCATATACATGTTGCGATCTCATTACCAATCAAACTTTTACTATTACCATCGAGTGATCCAGACATGCACATATATCGATGTCCCGGTATATCGAACTTTTCATGACGGTCCCCTGAACTTCGATATATGGAAGTTATACTGTAACTTTACAGAAATGTTCCTTGGGTGACCCTCTACCAAGTTTGTTCAAGCCATCTTGATTTGTCAAATAAAAAATGGCCGCCAGGGGGCGGGGCAAGTTTAATTAATAAAAGTTTAAAAAATCTTCTTGTCAGAAACTACTGGCTTGATTTTAAAATAATTTCACAGAAATGTTCCTTAGGTGACTCTCAACCAATTTTATTCAAGTCATCTTTGTTTGTCATAAAACATGGCGGCCAGGGGGTGGGGTTAGTTTACTATATAAGCTATAATAAAAACTTAAAAAGTCTTCTTGTCAGAAACTACTGACTTAATTTTAAAATCATTTCAGAGAAATGATCCTTGGGTGACCTTTAACCAAGTTTGTTAAAGCCATCTTGATTCGTCAAAAAACATGGCAGCCAGGGGTTTGGGTTAGTCTACTATATAAGCTATAGTAAAAACTTAAAAAAATTTTTTGTCAGAAACTACTGGCTCGATTTTAAAATAATTTCACAGAAATGTTCCCTGGGTGACCCTCTACCAAGTTTGTTCAAGCCAGTTTGATTCATCAAATAACATGGTGGCCAGGGGTTGGGGTTAGTTTACTAAATAAGCAATAGTTAAAACTACAAAAATCTTCTTGTCAGAAACTGCTGGCTCGATTTTAAAATAATTTCACAGAAATGTTCCCTGGGTGACCCTCTACCAAGTTTGTTCAACCCATCTTGATTCGTCAAAAAACATGGCGGCAAGGGGTTGAGGTTAGTTTACTATACATTAAGCTATAGTAAAAACTTAAAAAGTCTTCTTGTCACAAACTACTGGCTTGTTTTTAAAATAATTTCACAGAAATGTTCCTTGGGTGACCCTCTACTAAGTTTGTTCAACCCATCTTGATTTGTCAATAAACATGGCGGCCAGGGGATGGGGTTAGTTTACAATATAAACTATATTAAAAACTTAAAAAGTCTTCTTGTCAGAAACTACTGGCTCGATTTAAAAACAATTTCACAGAAATGTTCCCTGGGTGACCCTCTACCAAGTTTTTTCAAACCAGTTTGATTCGTCAAAAAACATGGCGGCCAGTGGATGGGGTTAGTTAACTATACATTAAGCTATAGTAAAAACTTAAAAAGTCTTCTTGTCAGAAACTACTGGCTTGTTTTTAAAATAATTTCACAGAAATGTTCCTTGGGTGACTCTCAACCAAGTTTATTCAAGTCATCTTTGTTTGTCAAAAAACATGGCGGCCAGGGTTTGAGGTTAGTTTACTATACATTAAGCTATAGTAAAAACTTAAAAAGTCTTCTTGTCAGAAACTACTTGCTCCATTTTAAAATAATTTCACAGAAATGTTCCTTGGGTTACCCTCTACCAAGTTTGTTCAACCCATCTTGATTTGTCAATAAACATGGCGGCCAGGGGGTGGGGTTAGTTTACAATATAAGCTATAGTAAAAACTTAAAAAGTCTTCTTGTCATAAACTACTGGCTCGATTTAAAAATAATTTCACAGAAATGTTCCCTGGGTGACCCTCTACAAAGTTTTTTCAAGTCATCTTTGTTTGTCAAAAAACATGGCGGCCAGGGGGTGGGGTTAGTTTAGTATATAAACTATAATAAAAACTTAAAAAGTTATCTTGTCAGAAACTACTGGCTCAATTTTAAAATCATTTCAGAGAAATGATCCTCGGGTGACCTTTTACCAAGTTTGTTAAAGCCATCTTGATTCGTCAAAAAACATGGCAGCCAGGGGTTGGGGTTAGTTTACTATATAAGCTATAGTAAAAACTTAAAAAATCTTCTTGTCAAAAACTACTGGCTTGATTTTAAAATAATTTCACAGAACTGTTCCCTGGGTGACCTTCTTCCAAGTTTGTTCAAGCCAGTTTGATTCATCAAATAACATGGCAGCCAGGGGCTGGGGTTAGTTTACTATATAAGCTATAGTAAAAACTGCAAAAATCTTCTTGTCAGAAACTACTGGCTCGATTTTAAAAAAATTTCACAGAAATGTTCCTTGGGTGACCCTCTACCAAGTTTGTTCAGCCCATCTTGATTAGTCAAAAAACATGGCGGCCAGGGGTTGGGGTTAGTTTACTATACATTAAGCTAATAGTAAAAATTTAAAAAGTTTTCTTGTCAGAAACTACTGGCTCCATTTTAAAATAATTTCAAAGAAATGTTCCTTGGGTGACCCTCTACCAAGTTTGTTCAACACATCTTGATTCGCCAATAAACATGGCGGCCAGGGGGTGGGGTTAGTTTACAATATAAACTATATTAAAAACTTAAAAAGTCTTCTTGTCAGAAACTACTGGCTCCATTTTAAAATAATTTCACAGAAATGTTCCTTGAGTGACCCTCTACTAAGTTTGTTCAACCCATCTTGATTCGTTAATAAACAAGGCGGCCAGGGGGTGGGGTTAGTTTACAATATAAGCTATAGTAAAAACTTAAAATGTCTTCATGTCAGAAACAACTGGCTAGATTTTAAAATAATTTCACAGAAATGTTCCTTGGGTGACCCTCTACCAAGTTTGTTCAACCCATCTTGATTCATCAAAAAATATGGCGACCAGGCGATGGGGTAAGTATACTATATAAGCTATAGTAAAAACTTAAAAAAAATATTCTTGTCATAAACTACTGGCTTCATTTTAAAAATAATTTCACAGAAATGTTCCTTGGGTGACCCTATACCAAGTTTGTTCAACTCATCTTGATTCATCAAAAACATGGCGGCCAGTGGATTGGGTTAGTTTACAATATAAGCTAAAGTAAAAACTTAAAAAATCTTCTTATCAGAAACTACTGGCTTGATTTTGAAATAATTTGACAGAAATGGTCCTTGGGTGACCCTCTATCAAGTTTGTTCAAGCCATCCAGATTCGTCAAAAACATGGCCGCCAGGATTGGGTTAGTTTACAATATAAGCTATAGTAAAAACTTAAAAAATCTTCTTGTTAGACTCGATTTTAAAATAATTTCACTGAAATGTTCCTTGGAGGAACCCCTACCAAATTTGTTCAAACCGTAGTGAATCATTAAAAAAAACATCGCGGCCAGGGGGTGAGTTAAGTTTACTTCATAAGCTATAGTAAAAACTTAAAAAATCTTCTTGTCAAAAACCACCGGATCATTTTAAAACAATTTCGCAGAAATGTTCTTTGGGTGACCCTTTACAAAGTTTGTTCGAGCCATTGTGATTTGGTAAAAAACATGACACCCACAGTGAGGTGCTAGTTTACTATATAGGCAGCTATAGTAAAAACTTCAAAAGCCTTCTTTTCAGAAGCTACTGACCTGATTTCAATGTAGTTTCACTGACAATTGCCATGGGTGAACCTCTACCAAGTTTGAATTATTCTACGCATCTGTTAAATCTTTAAAACAAATTTTGAGTGTACATGTATTATTATAATCTACTAAAGTATGGTGACTCAAGATCAGTCAGGTGAGCAATATAGGGCCATCTTGCCCCTCTTGTTTTATTTTAGTGAATAGACTCTAACAAACATGCATGCATTCAAACAATCACTTGCATTCAAACTCTACAATACATGTACACAGACTAACAGATTCATTCAAAAGTGCACTGTGATGTCACACCTAAATATATACAAAGACAGAGGTCACAGGGGTCATAAACATATTAGACACAAGCAATTTAAAGCAGACAAATGTATAACCAGCGCTACATTAAAATGTTCTTTTTAATATTTGGCCAAGATTCATTCAATTTTATCCTAAAATTGCCAAATAAACGTCAAGTTGGCAATTGTGCCATTGGTCTTATTGTGGCACAAACATTGTGGAAATAAGATACTGATAGTAACAATATAGCAGGACTGGTATACAATATAGCAGGACTGGTAAACATTATATCAGGACTGGTATACAATATTGTAGGACTGGTATACAATATAGCAGGACTGGTATACAATGTAGCAGGACTGGTATACAATTTATCAGGACTGGTATACAATGTTTCAGGACTGTTATACAATATAGCAGGACTGGTATACAATATAGTAGGACTGGCATACAATATAGCAGGACTGGTATACAATATATCTGGACTTGTATACAATATATCAGGACTGGTATACAATATATGAGGACTGGTATACAATATAGCAGGACTGGTATACAATATAGCAGTACTGGTATATACAATGTAGCAGGACTGGTTTACAATATAGCAGGACTGGTATACAGTATATCAGGACTGGTATACAATATAGCAGGACTGGTATATACAATGTAGCAGGACTGGTATACAATGTAGCAGGACTAGTATACAATATAGCAGGACTGGTATACAAACAGCAGGACTGGTTTACAATATAGCAGGACTGGTATACAGTACAGCAGGACTGGTAGCAGGACTGGTGTACAATTTAGCAGGACTGGTAAACAATGTAGCGGGACTGGTATACAATATAGCAGGACTGGTAGCAGGACTGGTGTACAATTTAGCAGGACTGGTATACAATATAGCGGGACTGGTATACAATGTAACATGACTGGTAGCAGGACTGGTGTACAATGTAGTAGGACTGGCAGTAGGACTGGTATACAATATAGCAGGACTTGTATAAAATATAGCAGGACTGGTACACAATGTAGCAGGACTTGTATACGCTATAGCAGGATTTGTATACAATGTAGCAAGACTGGTATACAATGTAGCAGGACTGGTATACATTGTAGCAGAACTGGTATACAATGTAGCAGGACTTGTATACATTTTAGAAGGACTGCTATACAATGTAGCAGGACTGCTATACAATATAGCAGGACTGTATACAATGTAACAGGACTGGAATACAATGTAGCAGGACTGGTTTACAATATAGCAGGACTGGTATACAGCAAATCAGGACTGGTATACAATATAGCAGGACTGGTATACAGTATAGCTTCATTGGTATACAGTATAGCAGATACAATAAAGCAGGACTGGTATACAATGTAGCAGATACAATATAGCAGGACTGGTATACAGTATAGCAGGACTGGGATACAGTATAGTAAGACTGGTTAACAATATAGCAGGACTGGTTTACAATATAGCAGGACTGGTATACAGTATAGCTTGACTGGTATACAGTATAGCAGATACAATATAGCAGGACTGGTATATAATATAGCAGCACTGGTATAAGGTATTGCAGGACTGGTATACAGTATAACAGGACTGGTATACAGTAAAGTAGGACTTGTTTACAATACATCAGGACTGGTATACAGTATAGCAGGACTGGTATACAATATAGCAGATACAATATAGCAGGGCTGGTATACAATATAGCAGATACAATACAGCAGGACTGGTATACAATATAGCAGGACTGGTATACAGTATAGCAGGACTGATATACAATATAACAGATACAATATAGCAGGACTGGTATACAGTATAGCAGGACTGTTATACAATATAGCAGATACAATACAGCAGGACTGGTATACAATATAGCAGGACTGGTATACAGTATAGCAGGACTGATATACAATATAACAGATACAATATAACATGACTGGTATACAGTATAGCAGATACAATATAGCAGGTCTGGTAAACAATATAGCAAGTCTGGTATACAATATGTAGTAAACAATAATTGTAATATACAGGTATAGTAAAAGTTTAAGTATACATGCCAAGTAAAAATCATAACTTACAAATAGGGAATAAAATGAAATGCTGTCTAATATTGTAAATTTGTCCTCAAAGTAAACATTAGGTTGATCTTTCCAGCCAGGCCCTGTTTGCTCAGTAAGTAGTGCATCTGACAAACAATCCAGGTGTCACACGTTCAAATCCCAGCCCGGCCACAGTTTACATGATGACTGATATATGACATTGCATCTCATTGTCATTCATATCTCACTGCTGATTCAAGTGGGAAAGTTATCAGTTACTTTGAGATATGTTTGATTAATGGTTAAGTTACAGGATCCCTGGAAAGAGTGGTTAGGTTAACTGATCATCAGACAGAAATATGATAAATATTCGCCATCTTTGGGTAAAAAACTACAAAATAATGTACTAAACAAGTTTATTTTCTCTGGGGCAAGAATCTCCCTGTCTTCTTGGTCATTGTTCATTGAGACATCAAGTTACAAAAAGAATTATCAAATGCAGGTTTCCCTCACAAAAAAGCCAGCACATAAAAATACAGTTACAATGTTTGCACAAAATTCATTCAAGTATACAGTTGTGTATATCAATCATATAATGAAATATGCCACAAGATTTATCAATTACAAAAATTTTTTACCCTTTTTTATGATTATTTAGCGTTGAAGAATCTGTAGTGGTATGGTTAACCAGAAGTGGGAAGTGATAACAGAAACAATGGCATCAGTAGTGCATGTAGCACCAGATACTTCGTTACATGCTGCAACATTATAGGTCTGCTGTGTGACATGCCATATACAAGGTATGTAATAGTATAGCTCTGCTGTATGACATGCCATATACAAGGTATGCAACAGTATAGATCTGCTGTGTGACATGCCATATACAAGGTGTGCAACATTATAGGTCTGCTGTGTGACATGCCATATACAAGGTATGTAATAGTATAGCTCTGCTGTGTGACATGCCATATACAAGGTATGTAATAGTATAGCTTTGCTGTATGACATGCCATATACAAGGTATGCAACAGTATAGGTCTACTGTGTGACATGCCATATACAAGGTATGTAACAGTATAGCTCTGCTTTGTGACATGCCATATACAAGGTATGTAATAGTATAGCTCTGCTGTGTGATGTGCCATATACAAGGTATGCAACAGTATAGGTCTACTGTGTGACATGCCATATACAAGGTATGTAATAGTATAGCTCTGCTGTGTGACGTGTCATATACAAGGTATGTAATAGTATAGGTCTGCTGTGTGACATGCCATATACAAGGTATGTAACAGTATAGCTCTGCTTTGTGACATGCCATATACAAGGTATGTAATAGTATAGCTCTGCTGTGTGATGTGCCATATACAAGGTATGCAACAGTATAGGTCTACTGTGTGACATGCCATATACAAGGTATGTAATAGTATAGCTCTGCTGTGTGACGTGCCATATACAAGGTATGTAATAGTATAGGTCTGCTGTATGACATGCCATATACAAGGTATGCAACATTATAGGTCTGCTGTGTGACATGCCATATACAAGGTATGTAATAGTATAGCTTTGCTGTATGACATGCCATATACAAGGTATGTAATAGTATAGGTCTGCTGTGTGACATGCCATATACAAGGTATGTAATAGTATAGCTCTGCTGTGTGACATGCCATATACAAGGTAGGTAATAGTATAGCTTTGCTGTATGACATGCCATATACAAGGTATGCAACAGTATAGGTCTACTGTGTGACATGCCATATACAAGGTATGTAACAGTATAGCTCTGCTTTGTGACATGCCATATACAAGGTATGTAATAGTATAGCTCTGCTGTGTGATGTGCCATATACAAGGTATGCAACAGTATAGGTCTACTGTGTGACATGCCATATACAAGGTATGTAATAGTATAGCTCTGCTGTGTGACGTGTCATATACAAGGTATGTAATAGTATAGGTCTGCTGTGTGACATGCCATATACAAGGTATGTAACAGTATAGGTCTGCTGTGTGACATGCCATATACAAGGTATGCAACAGTATAGCTCTGCTTTGTGACATGCCATATACAAGGTATGTAACAGTATAGCTCTGCTGTGTGACGTGCCATATACAAGGTATGTAACAGTATAGCTCTGCTGTATGACATGCCATATACAAGGTATGCCACAGTATAAGTCTGTTGTGTGACATGCCATATACAAGGTATGTAACAGTATAGCTGTGCTGTATGACATGCCATATACAAGGTATGTAACAGTATAGGTCTGCTGTGTGACGTGCCATATACAAGGTATGCAGCAGTATAGGTCTGCTGTGTGACATGCCATATACAAGGTATGTAATAGTATAGCTTTGCTGTGTGACATGCCATATACAAGGTATGCCACAGTATAAGTCTGCTGTGTGACGTGCCATATACAAGGTATGTAACAGTATAGGTCTGCTGTGTGATGTGCCATATACAAGGTATGCAGCAGTATAGGTCTACTGTGTGACGTGCCACATACAAGGTATGCCACAGTATAAGTCTGCTGTGTGACATGCCACATACAAGGTATGTAACAGTATAGGTCTGCTGTGTGACATGCCATATACAAGGTATGTAACAGTATAGGTCTACTGTGTGACGTGCCACATACAAGGTATGTAACAGTATAGGTCTACTGTGTGACGTGCCACATACAGGGTATGTAACAGTATAGGTCTGCTGTGTAACATGCCACATACAACGTATGCAACAGTATAGGTCTGCTGTGTGACGTTCTTCTCCATCAGCATCATATGAATTATGGCACTTTAATTATTTTATATTGCTGTATTCTCTATATGAAATAAGGAAGTAAAAATATCCCATGTATATAGGTATTTCACCTGTATATATGTCTAGTATGTATCTAAGTAGATAGGTATTTCATCTGTATGTATGTTCATGTCTGTAGTATGTATCTAAGTAGATAGGTATTTCCTCTGTATGTATCTTCATGTCTGTAGTATGTATTCAAGTAGATATATTTCCCCTGTCAAGTGTATATGTATATTCAAGTCTGTAGTAGGTAGATAGGAAGATGTGTATTTCACCTGTATGTCTGTAACACATTTTGCAGTATGTTTAAGTATGTATGTATGTTCATATCTGTAGAAGTATCTAAGTAGAGAGGTATTTCACCTGTATGTCTGTTCATGTCTTGTTATTTCTAAGTAGAGAAGTATTTCACCTGTATGGATGTTGAAGTATGTATGTCTGTAGTATGTATCTAAGTAGATAAGCATTTCACCTGCATGTATGTTCAAGTATGTATGTTCATGTCTGTAGTTATATCTAAGAAGATAGGTATTTCACCTGTATGTATGTTCAAGTATGTATGTATGTTCATGTCTGTAGTTATATTTAAGAAGATAGGTATTTCACCTGTATGTATGTTCATGTCTGTAGTTATATCTAAGAAGATAGGTATTTCACCTGTATGTATGTTCAACTATGCATGTATGTTCATGTCTAGTTATATCTAAATTGATTGGTTTTTCACCTGTATGTATGCTCAAGTATGTATGTATGTATGTTTGTATGTATGTATGTATGTATGTATGTTCGTGTCTGTAGTATATATAAATCTAAGTAGAGAGGTATTTTACCTGTATGTATGTTCAAGTATGTATGCATGTATGTATGTTCATGTCTGTAGTATATATATATATATATATATATATATATATATATATATATATATCTAAGTAGAGAGGTATTTCACCTGTATGTATGTTCAAGTATGTACGTCTGTTCATGTCTGTGGTTATATCTAAGTAGCTAGGTATTTCATCTGCATGTATGTTCAAGTATGTATGTCCAAGTATGTATGTCCAAGTATGTATGTATGTATGTATGTTAATGAATGTATGTATGTATGCATTTAAGTAGATATATTTTTCACTTTTATGTATGTTCAAGTATGTATGTATGTAGTTAAGTAGATAGGTACTTCACTTGTATGTATACTCAAGTATGAATGTATGTTCAAGTATGTAGTATGTATTTAAGTAGATAGGTATTTCATCTGTATGTATGCTCAGGTATGAATGTATGTTAAAGTATGTAGTATGTATTTAAATAGATTTAAATTTCCTCTGTCAAGTATGTATGTATGTTCATACCTAATATATATATCTAAGTAGAGAGGTATTTCATTTGTATGTATGCTGAAGTATATATATATATATATATATATATATATATGTTGATGTCTGTAGTATGGATCTAAGTAGATAGGTATTTCCTCTGTCAAGTACGTATGTATATTCAAGTATGTTATAGGTAGATAGGTATTTCACCTGTATGTATGCTCTGTGATGAATGTATGTTCAAGTATGTTTGTATGTATTTAAGTAGATAGGTATTTCACCTGTATGTGTGCTGAAGTATGTACGTATGTCGAAGTATGTAGTATGAATTGAAGTAGATAGGTATTTCACCTGTATGTATGTTCATACATTAGAAGATAGGTTTTTTACCTGTATGTATACTCAGGTATCAGCGTATGTTAAAGTATGTAGTATGTATTTAAGTAGATAGATTTTTCACTTGTATGTATGTTCAAGTATGTATGTCTGTTCATGTCTGTATCTAAGTAGATTGATATTTCATGTGTGTGTGTGTGTGTGTGTGTGTGTGTGTGTGTGTGGGTGTGGGTGGGTGTTTATAAAAGGTGTCAACCGGGGACATTCATATGAATATACACCTTCCAAACGCGGACATCCCTGGTTGGACAAAAGTGCAAAAACCATAAATTATGCGATCTACGTCCTTTTTCCGCAACCATAATTCAGCTTTCATCTATTTCAACAATGGTCCCCGGTTACCGGGTCTTATACCATAGCTCATTAGCGTTGTCTCCCATTAATAAAAATTATGGCATATTGTGACAGAAATTTTTTCGCACACAATGTCCCCGGTTATCGTTTCACCAACAGCTGATCAGCATCTGTCACTTACATTCAAAATGGCAAGAGAGTCAGCGCATTTCGCGGATATGTAACTTGTATGTTTTTCATCACCAACTGGCAAAAAGGTAAATATTTCATATACATTATGTGTCAGATCAAAGAGGCATTTTTGGAAAAAAAAATTATATGCATAGGAACTGGATAAAACACTTTATTTATGAACTATAAAGACCTGTGGTCGAATTAAATTAAAGGCACAGTCGAAAAGACAAGTTACACATGTAACACTTTTCAAACTCCCAAGAACAAGAACACTTAAGTCTGAAAAAAGTTGTATGAAAACCACCCCTATCCTAATTACCCCACCCACCTTTTAACCATTAACATAACAATTGTGGTGGTCACATGGCTAGCTTAAAAACCCAGAGTTCCACGGATCGATTCCTGGTGTGCTTTCCGCTTTTTTTTTCGAAAGCACTCCCTATTTGGGCAAGGTACTGTGGAAACATTAAATCCTTTTAACTGTTTAAGAGGATTTAAAGCAGTTGGCCTGTGCACAGGGAGTGTCATACCAGTGCATGTAAAAGATCTTGCTGAACCTCTATGTTTATCAGCAATGCAAATTTCTGTAAACCTCCCTCGGAAACTCGGATACCTATATAATTAGGAATTGATTGCTTGATATGGTTTATACAGAATATATGTATGTATACATGAAGTTTTATTGTGTCTTTAACCCTGAATTTCAGATGTGTAAGAAATGTTCAAAGAGACAATCTAAAAGGGAAATGTTGAGTGACTTTTCATCAAAAACGAAGACAATGATATTGGTAAGATCTATATACAAATTATGGAAGGGTATCGCCGCCATTAGTCTAAGTCTGCGATTTGTCGTTTGTTCTTTGTGCAATGGATGTAAACAATTCTTTCTTCTTAATTCTTTGTGGGAAATGAAACATTTCACCTTTGTAACTTTGCTATTTGTCTATCCTACTTTATCCTATCATTGTAAAAGTTACATACTTCCTGTCATAATATAACGAGTTCAGCATAATCATGTTTCAAAAAAGGATTCGAATTGCAAATGATTAACAATGCAGTAAGCATATTGTAGAACGCACACAGGCATATTAAACAATGCGAATTACACAGTTAGCATTGTCAATTATGAAGACAGGTGCTGCTAAACATAGTTGAAAGAATAACGACTGGTCCCTAGCAAATCAGTGTTGCTTTGTTTTCATGATGAGTCATAAGGAATTTAAAGTAAACAAGTGAATAGAATTCTTTTTATATATGTTGTAACTTAATTTTCAGCTAAAATCCATAAAAAGAATGAATAAAAAACGGTTAGCTATGTAATTGTTTTCAATTGGTTTGGTTTGTCTTTTGTTCCAAATGTTTATCTATTTATTTAACTACATTCTTAATTCTGAGAAAAAAATGTTTACAGGTATTTACTATGAATGCATAAGCCTCAACTAAATGAATATTGTCCTGTGAATTAATTTTCATTGTAGATACACTAGTTATGTCGAGCATTAAATAGGCTGCAGAATTGCTTCAGCAGGCAGCCGATGCTCTTGAAACAGCACCGTCTACATTAACAGCACATTCAACCTCATCAACACATTTAACACCATCCACATCAACAGCATCACCTGCTTCCATTCAATCTAGGCTCCAAGGCATATTTGGGCCCTACAGGGGTAGGATTAACAGAGGAAGAACTAGAGCCAGAGCAGAACCAGCTAGCTTTTGGTCCCATATATTTGTTGCCTTGGCAAATCCTATGCAGGTATGTAATGAATGCTAGTTGTATTTATAAGTGTTTGCTACTGGTAAGTTATATTAAAGATAATGCAGTCATAAGAGAATAGAGAGAGTTTTTAAAGGCTGCAGATTGGGACTTGTGTACATAGATATGTACATGTGCGCGATACTTCTATCTTCCCAAAGAGCTAGGTTTTATGACTTCATCGGTAGAGTGCTTGCTTAGCACACAGGAGTTGTGGGTTCCAAACTCCTCTGCGGTCACTGATTTTTTTGTCATAATTAGTCTGATTACACTCGTAATGGGAGTATAGCTAGAGTATTCTTGAGGATGTCAAAAAGCTTTGTTAGATAAGAATTTAGATAAGAATTGTTAAATTTGTCGTGCTGTGATTTTCTCGATAATCAAGTTTATAAAAAAATAAACTAATACAGGTTTCCTATTCTACCAAGAAATAGTACCGGGTCTGGGAAATACCATCAAAGTTACTTTATTTATTAGGGATGGTCCTCAGTGGCTGAGTGATAAGGTGCCATCTCAAGATCACTTACCTGTCACCACCAGGGTCATTGTTTCAACTCACACTCGCTCCAAAAACAAGTTTTATGTTAGAAAGTTTGTCAGTTACTTGCGGAATGACACAGATTCATTCTGAGGTTTTCATCCACCAATAAAACTGGATATACACTATATAACCTGAAATGGATTGAAAATGGCGTTAAACTCCATTAAAAAAATCAATGAAGGAGTTTATTAACATTGATTCCAGATAGCGACATTGTTTACTTCCTAGTATCTTCTGATTTAGATTAACCCTTTACTTCATATAGACGTCTTTGGACACCTCTAATATTGAAAGCATTAATTCACCACATATCAGCAATGGGTGAATTATGTTTATATTAACTGACAGAGTGGAAAACAGTGTGGAGTGTTTAGATTGCACTGTTTTCAAAGGCCTTCTGTGATTGGTACGGGAAAACACGTATCGATGGAGTAAAGGGATAAACGTGGCTCTAGTGCAACATTCATGTCATTATAAAGTGTTTGATTGATAAAGGAAATGCACAAAAAAATATGAAAAATTATATCCTATGGTTTCATTACAACTTTCTTCCGAACATCAGCACACATGACAGCAATTCTTGAAATAGTTGTTTATTCATGAATATGATAGTTTATCCATGATTATGAAACTTTAAAGGAAAGTTAATCATTTCTTTTTAACAATTAGTTTCTTTTTTACCTATTTTAACAATATGGCAGTCCTGTATGCAATGTTTTATTTACAAATGTGTTTCAGTACTATCCATTTTTAAATATCAGTTAGTGTTTCAGTGAATAATTTACAAAATTTGTATTTTGAAAAACTAGTACTTTACTCGTGACACGCAAACAAACAAATGAGATGTAACAACACTTTATTAAGCCGATTTTTTCTTACCAGTAATTGTCTTATACACGATTATGATAAAGTTGATTATAACATATAAAACAACTGTCACAACACTGAAATATAGTGCAACTTAATGTACCCAGCTCAGACACATATTAAATTTCTTTACTTTTTAAGATACCATACCAAATCAAGCAGACCTGAAAAGCAGGAGTTATTTGAAAGTGGTTTAAGGGGGAAAAAAATAACATTTCTTAAAAACAGTGATGCTCCCTACTTTAAAGACAAAATAGAAACATTTCCGAAGATGAAAGAGTCTGGTAGTTTTGAACTTCTCCGAACAGGATTGAAAAGCAGAATTGTACTGAACAGATCAAAAGACCGTCCAGTGGTTACACAACTTTGCACTTATCAGATAGTAGTAATTTAGGCCAAGCTCTCTGTTTTGTTAGACCTATTCAAAGGAGATCGAGTCTGTCCCCCATACATGCAGATGAGGAGCAAGTACAGCTTTTATCACATTAATATATTGGAAAAACAATATACATGTACCTATGCCAGCACATGAGTTGGTCAGGATGAAACTTTTTTGTATTGCTAGGCTAGTTTTCTTTTTGTAGTAAATTTTAATAAAATAAATTGATCAAAACATATCACCTCAGAACTCAATAAATCTTGATCAAATGATGACAGTTTATTAAGCTAGCATAATTTTTATTTATAGTTGTTTCATTTGTGTATAAATATATTTTATTAATTTAATAAATGTCTGGTAAGTAATATAAAAATAATATTTTTTGAAAATCTATTACGGCCGGTAACATCAGATGAGTGTCTGGAAGCATGCCTAACTTGTGGTAGCAAAATAAAACTTTCGTTATTTTGGGAACATGTTTCTCAATGCAATGGAAATGTAAGTAAAAATGATACATGTATATATATATATTGTAATAATTTTATATTACATACAAGATCTTGAGTTGAAGGGGTATAAATACTGTCATTCATGTGATTATAGCAACATGACCACCGTGACATAATGATGGGTCATGCAAAACTCTTGGTAGCTCTAAAGAAAAGGATACACTTAGAAGTTAAGCATATGATCTTTGTAATTACTTGGCATAACTGTTCTCCATATTAAGACAGATGTGCAGAGTATACATCCATCCAGCATTCACAAAATTTGTCGGAATTTGTTTGGAAGAGCATGTGAAACATACATTTGTTGTAACATTTAGTTAACTTTGTGTATAGCTGCATAATTATAAAATACAGATCAAGTTCAATATTTCTGAGTAGAACCACATTCTTTCTTCAAAAAACTGACAAGTTTCTCACATAAAGTTTTTGGAGCAAGCAGAACTTGAACCTATGACCTTAGCTTTGAAAGGTATGTGATCTTGAGATGACGGCTTATACCTCTCGGCCATGGAGGATCCTTCAATAATACATTACATACATGCATTTCAAGCTAAACCAAGACTCGTAACTAAAGCAGTTTTTACACATGTTTTTGTTTCTTTCAGTCTGATTCTGATGATGATATTAGAATACCTGTAAGCCTAAACAGAAGAAGATCTAATGAACCAGTACAAACACCAGTTTGTCAATTTGCATGTGTAAGTACAAAATGTTGATGAAATATCTTTTCTTTAAACTGTTAATATAGGAATATTTGCAATTCCCTTAATAAGGAAATTAAAATTAATAGGAAATTACACTATTATCCAAATAATTCTTATAGGACTGTATAATTTTTTTATCTTTTTTCATTGGCTATTTCTTAAAATCAGTTTTTCAGAGGAAAAATAGATCATAACAAAGCTTGATATTTTCGAACTGAAGTATGATTTATTATGTATATATGCTATTTAGGAATTATAATTGTATTAAGTTTAATTATTTAATTATTTTTTTTACAATGTACTTTTCGAATCCAGAAAGAATTGCTGAAAGCAATATTGCAAGAAAAGAGCCCACCAAGTAATTTTGTTTCTATAGTTTATATTTATACCCCAGCAAAATGAAGTTTAGGAGAGGGAATATAGGAATCAATGTGTTCTGTCGGTTGGTTGGTCTGTTGGTTTTACAGAAGTATAAATCTTGTGGCACAAACTGTTTCCGGATTTTTTTGATGGATTTCAATGAAATTTTGTGTACATCATAATGATCATCATGATGTGTAGTTGTGCATGATAACTGTATGCAAAATATAGGAGTTGTGACGATGGTGCTTTACATCTGTTTTGTAGCAGCATCATGTAATGAACTGTACTACTGTATACTTTACCAAGCAGCACAAGTAAACTACTACTAACCCAAAACAGTTAGCCTTTGAATGTTTGGAGCTTAATAAGTAAATCAGTGTTTTCATTGTCAGTTTTAATAGTTTTTCCTTTTTCTTTCAATTGGGCTAAATAGTGATTTTTTTCATTTTTGGCTAAATTTATTTTCAAAGTAAAACTACAAAATTGCACCTTTATGACTTGCTGCTTACGTTGTAAATCCTATATTTCTGCGTTAAACATGTTTTTTCTTTCTCAAGGCGGTGTTGCTGGGGTATTAGTTAATTGTTATGTTAGCCCATCTGTGCCAAAGGCTCATGGTGAGCTTATTTGATCACCTGGTGTCCATCCATTAACTTCTGCTTGAAGCGACTTTCTACATATTTTCAAAAATTTTGATCCATTAGTAGTGAGATATTTAATTTTTACATGGGAATGCTATGGAAAAAAAAATAATTCTCATTTTCCATCTACAAGCTCACCACAGGTGTACTTTATTCAAAACTGGAAAAGAAGTGAGAAGTGAAACTTTGATACAGACCACCAGATATTGATAGCTACTACTGACAAAGGTACCATTTCTGGTCAGATAAAGAGTATACTTTTTTCTTGTGAGATAATTTGGTATATTTATTCTATGTATAACTTATCTGGTCAGATAAAGCGATATATATTCTTTTTTTGATAAGAGTATTACAGAAATATTTTGTATTTTAGCAGTTTGTGATAATTTGTATCAAATATACAGATATCAGATTTTGAAGAATTCTGTTTTATATACCACAATGCACTTTCTAAATGAATATGTAGGAGGCGGTATGATAGTGGATAAAGTGTTGGCTGCTCACACAAGAGGTTGCTTGTTTGATTTTCAGCTTGAACTGATAGTCCATTGAAACACAATACTGTGTACTGGTTCTACCCAGGAAGTCGACTTGAAAGCAGTTAACTAAAGATCTAAGCTTTCTTCACAATACGGCTAAAATATATAAGTATGCACTAAATGAACATCGAAAAAAAGAGTTTTGTGTCCTCTGTACACTTTATCAATTGATCAGCATGACATGATGAAGTGTTGCGTTAAGACTCATAATCTTACAGCAAAAGTCAAGGTCACGCTTTCAGTTTGATATTTCATGTCTGGTCTGTAATTTTTTTTAAAATATCTTGACACAAGGGATCAACATGTCATGATGATGTGTCACCTGCATTTGCATGTAGAAATACTCAGACCTGATGCAACATACCCAGATGTCAAGGTTACCCAAAGATCAGGGTCAAACTTCGATCTTAAAAAACATGAATGCCTAGTCTAAAACGTCAGTTCAGAACTCTTGATATTCATTGACATATCGCTGCCTATTATGAAATATATATCTTTCACAGACCATGTGGAGGGAATGTAACAACTACCAAGTTACCAGTGACATTTCTTGTTTGTAATATATCATATATATATGCTCACCGACCTGTTATTGCCAAAATATTATCTATATAAACATGCCAAAATAATGTAATGAAAAGTGATTTCCTAACTTTGGCTACACACCTAGGTTAGACTAAAATAGATTTCCTGCTTAAAAGTGCAAAATATTTTGTGGCCTATTAAATGAGGCAAGCATGATTTCAATTTGATCATTATACACAGGGGCGGAATCAGGTTTTCAGTGTCGAGTGGGCACAACACAAAATCTGGACAGGTACACATGTTTTTCAGTAGAGTTTAGGAGGGGATGTATGCTGTTTTTTGTGTTTTAAAGTACATCGGCCATTGATACAGGTTATGTGTAGTAAAAATTATTTCATCTTAGAAAGAGTCCAAATGACATCTTTTTTTAGAATGGGGAGTTGTTTGAAGTTTACCACTTCAGTTTAATATCGATTTTGTCACATTTTGGTGGATTTGACACACCAAACCATTTTAATTTTATCTATTAATGATAATGAGGTAATATTTGTCTATTTTAATAGTTATTTTATTTTTGCAGACATTTATTGCATTTTTTACTTTCTTTAATTTGGATTAATTACCACCAGAATTATTAAAACATGCAAATAACATGATATCTAGTCCAAAAGTAGACATTACAAATTGTATGATTTTAAAAAAAAATTTTATACGGATTAAAATGATTTAAATATGTCTGTAATTATCTTGTATGATCTTTATGTACTTATCACATTATTGAAAACAACTGTTCTATCTACTTTTTACTTGTTACATAATTATGTACTTGTATAGTAATTATGGGACTGGCACAAAAAAGTTAATTGTATCTGGTATAATTTTCAGCCAAAGCCAATGCCCAATGTGTGACCAATATTTTGACATGACTGAAATACAGGAACATGAATCTATCTGCGACGATACCAATATAGTGGAAGTTCAAAAGACAGATTAAGTTTGTAACAGGTTTGTGACATATAAAACTTTTTTTTTAGTACTGAACTGTTTTCAAATGTTTAAAATGAAAAAGGTTTATATATATACTGAAAATGGCTCAGACTGAAAGGCATTACAATACCATTTGACCGTCGCAATATGACTTAAAAATTGTTGAAAGCGACGCTTAACACCATACAAGAACAACATACAGTACCATTTGCATGTACTGATTTTCAGCTTGGAGTTGTTATTCTTAGAAAATACACGTTTTAGGTTCATATTGTCAAATAACTCCAGTTATCACTTAACTGAATACAATGCATTATATTTTTAGCTAACCTGAGCAAAGCTTTAGGTGAGCTATTTTGATCACCCTGTGTCTGTTTGCCAGTGTCCGTCCGTAAACTTTTTGTTGTATGTACTCTATCACATGCATTTTTCATTGGGTCTCGCCAAACTTAAATGGGGGTTATATAACAAACCGTAGTATCTCAGACAAGTTCTTTAACTAGCCAAATTGGAAAGTTAATGTCAGAGTTATATCATTTAAAACATGAACAATTGCTCTATTTGACCTTGTGTGCACTCCAGTACCCGCATTTTTAGCTCGACTATTCAGAGAATAAAGAGCTATTCTACTCAGCCAGGTGCCGGCGTCAACCTTGATTAAAGATTTGCATGCAATTCCCAATCTCAGTAACCAATGCATGTATTGCCTTGAAACTTGACACAAGCCTTCCTAATTATCACCCTACTACAGTAACTAAGTTGGATAACTCTTGCATGATATAATACAAATTATTACCCTTGATTGACTTAGAAAAACTGGTTAAAGTTTTGCATGCAAGTCCCATCAAGTCCATATCTCGCCAACCACCCAATGTATTTGATTGAAACTTTTACACAAGCCTTTCCAGTCATCACCTGTACTACGATAACTAAGTAAGATAACTTTTGCACGAATATAATGCAAATTATTGCCCTTCTTTGTCTTAGAATTTTAAGTTAAAGTTTTGCATGCAAGTACTGTCAAGTCCATATTACACCAACCGCTCAATGTAAATGATTGAAACTTTACATATGGGTTTGTAGTTATGAAATCAAATAAATTATTCAAGTCGGATAACTGTTGTTAGATTTTTTTTGCTAATAAGGGCCTTTATTTTACTTAGAAATTTTATAATTTAGCAGTCACTGTATGTATTTGATTGAAACTTCATACAAAACATTGCAGTTATAAGACCTACACAATTTTGTCAATTTTGAAAGTAAGATAACTCTTATTTGCTTTGATTTGTCATCAATCTCAATCAAATTTGTACATCTGTGACAAATATTTGAATATTCAAGTGCGCTGTCCCTCCGACAGCTCTTGTTCATTTGATCCTCTCTAAACTTAGTAGTTATATAATCACGACCACCATGGCTGTTACCCCACCCACAGTCATTTTATTGCGTCCGTTTTCAGAAATCCGTTGTATGTTGAAAACTGTGAAAAACTATAAAAAAATCAAATCGGCCTCAATTGCATGGATCGTATGACGTGGACTGAAAAACCTGTCGACTGCGTGTGCACGTGGAAAAAGTGGAAATGACTCAATCCGTAACATAACAGTACTCTAAAACTATATGCCGGACAGCCTCTGTACGTGTAAATGACAGTATTGGCGTAGGGTTGCACTATTCTACAATGTTAAAACTATCGACACTGAATCCGTGACATTAAAATAATGATCGACATGCCTCCATTACCCTGTCGTCACAAACCTGTGACATTTTAAAAATTTTAAACTTAACTTAAGAAATATTCATAATCAGATGTTCAATTTGATCGTATTTTACTTATAATTCACTACATTTCCCGGAATGTCAAATTTATACTTCATACGTTTGATTATATTAACATATCAGCGATTATATCCCCGCTATCGACTAGCAACTGTGACAAATTTACAAAACAATAATATTGTCGACTTGAATCTGTGACAAACTGTTGACGCGAATCACTCTGTATTGTGACAGAGTTCCCTGACCGTGATCAGATAAGAATACTCCAATATTCAATTTCTCTCCCCAAATAATAATTGCTTTCATGAAAATAAAATGCTTCCCCAGAGTTGCTTAATATTCTCAAGACTTTCCAAAGATATGGCTTTGCTTCTATTTGATGTTATGTTTCACTGTTTGGGACTATAGGTTTAATCACCATTCGTTGGTCTTGGCATCAGTCCATCATGAAAAATTACTGTAAAAATATCAAAACTAGGTTTGTGAAGCTTATGTGGATAGAGGGCAATAAGGAGATGATGCAAGTCATTTCATTTTTTCAGTCAGACAAATATTGCAGTTGTTATGGCAACACAATTGGTAAAATTACATATACAACATGTTTTTTATTTACACAAAAAATATCCAACCTACATGTGATGCTTAATGCATGTGGATAGAGAGCGATAAAGACATCATGTACATCATTTATTTATTTTTTCAGTTGTGGTTGCCATGGCAACAACATTGTTAAACTTATAGATACAACCCAGATCCTGCAAGAACCCAGAAAGTATAAACCGGTTGGGGACTTACATATTGATTGTCTTGCTTTGACCTTGCTTTCATAGATAAACCTCTTTAAACGAGACAGGAGAGACATTTGATTCTGCATAATAGTCTTGTTAAACAAAGATATGTTGTTATTTTTTACATTCTGTTATGAACTTAAGTTTCTTATTTCCTTGTTAAGGTTGAAACTCCATGGAGTTTTGGATACATTGAAGAGTTAGCCCACTGAAGCTGCAAATTGCCTACTGGAAGTTGTAAATTATTCATCAGACAGGGTTATGGACTTCTATGTACCAAGGTACTCCACAAAGGAAAGTGAAAAGGAATCGGGAGAGGTTGTAACACTAATGCAAAGTGTTCTTTCCTTTTGAGGTACATGGCAAAATACCTTAAAATTACTAAAAAGTATCTTATTGAAAGAAAAATTTCATCGTCTGCCTATTTATCATACCTGAAAAACCAGGTCAATACCTTTTTTACTAAAAATAGAAAAGAGAAACTTTTGATTCCATTTATAAAAAACATTAATTTGGCCTGGGCCTCAATTAAAATATTATTTGTTTGCAATATCAATCAGATTGACAATCATGCTGGTTTGAAACTTTTTTGACACCCTCCCCCAATATTCTTTTTGTTGTTCATTCAAAATAATCCTTCAGTTGCATGTCCGTTCTCTGCCTATTCAGTCTGCATCCTTTAGGTGCAGTAAAGAGATTCTAAGATTGATTGCAAAAAATATATAAAAATTTACCTACCAGCCCCTGAATGATTGGAATTGAAAAAACTATATTAAGGATGGACTTGTTTGAGCTTATACTCAATGCTGGCATATAAAATGCATTTTTTCCATTGTTTAGCTCACAAATATTCATTTATATTAAATTTTCTTTCTTGTTAGTTCATATAGATACTATGGCTATGTGTTAAACAGAACTTTTTTATTGCCAAAAATACTTAAATGAAGAATGCGATGTTCTAGTCTGTAAATGTGAGGAAGATATTTATGTTCATGCATACTTGTGTTTTCTTCTTTGTATCGTACTTTAAACCCATTTCTTGTATTTCTTAGGTGGACAACTGAGCTTGCAATGGATCGACATAGAGGGAGAACAGCAGAATGAAGATTCTTCTGTTGTATTATCAATAGATGTCCTTCAAGCACTTGTTGGTAGTCCTGAACTACCTACCAATGTTGTATCAGGAGAAGTCAATTTAGATCATGTATCATACAGTTTACCTTCTTTTAATACATGTGTGCCATCAATTTTGTTTTCAAGTATGGGAAAACTTCAGAATTATCCTCAGTTTGAGGAATATATAAAATACATTGTAATTGGGGCTTACATGTTTGGGCAAGTGTAAAGAAAGGAGAAGCATACTATTGTTTGGTTTTCATTTACCTACCCATGATTTTGATGTTGGGAAGGTACATTGCGGAAGGTTGATTATTATACACATTAATCAAGTTTAGGCGAATTATGTATACTTATACTCCTTCCTTGCGAAACCTGGTTTTGTTTGTGCCTTTTAAGTAGAGGTATTGACCCCAGTCATTCGCTTTTAAAATTCGAGTAACCAAATTTGTCAGGTGACTTGATATGACTCATTAATTTTAACAAAATAACCTTGATCCTGTCACAAAACTTGGTCCATAATTATGTATTTGTTATTACTACTAAAAACCTTGCTGCTTTCTTCTTAAAGGCATGAACCCCCCATGGCCAAGTGGTCTAAGGCGCCATCTTAAGATCACTTACCTCTCACCACAAAGGTCTTGGGTTCGAGTCCCGCTCGCTCCAAAATGTTTATGTGAGAAAGTTTGCCAGTTACTTGCGGAATGACGGTTGCTCTACTCAGTCTGAGGTATTTATTATCAAAACTGTATATGCCATATATAACCTGAAATGTGTTGAAAATGGCTTTAAAACCCATTAAAAATCTAATGGCATCGAGATTGACCTCCAGGGATATTTAAACTACAAAGTAATAAGTATGAGTATTTTGCTTAGTTTTTTTTCTTGATATTAATTAGTTTAGTCTAAGAGCAACTAAACTTTGCACAGTATTTGTTTTGGAAAGTTGAAATCATGCAGATTTATCTTATCGGTGGTACTACTAAAACCATTATGTTTTGGCTTTGATTTGATAGTACTTTTCAAAATCATTCACTATTTTAAAATTAGTTATCTTGGTGAGGGGTACTTATTTATTTTTTTATTTAATCAATGAAATCAATTTTTATTTCAATCATTTTTTTATAAAATTCTGATCTTGTAATGGATGTTCACTGAATTCTTTACATGCAAGTTAAATTGCTGCCCTTTTTGATAATTAAAGAGTATTCTCAAGTCAGGAGGCATTTAAACAGGGGTATACAATGTTCTATAATTGCAAAAAATTACACTTGATTCAGGAACAATAAATTTAATTTACATATGAATTTTTTGACGAAAAGAATAAAAAATATTTCCTATTCCTACACGCCCCCTCAGTTTTTATCCTGGAATAGCCCTTTTCTCAATTACCTTGTACAAGACTACACATTTCTTTGAAATATCTTCTCCAAAACAAGAAGACTGTTTAGAACATCTTGTATCTGCGACATAATGTCTTCCTGAAAAACTCGAGTTTCTGGAATTTCAACTTAACCAATGTCAATTACAGGTGGTCCCTCATAGTAAATCCCAATTGTTTTAATATCAACCTTTCAATGTAAAATATGCATTTACTATATGTACTTCAGTTACGCATAAGTATGTACAATGATGTATCTGTTACTTAAAAAAAATGAAGTTGCTTTGAAACATATTGTACAAAAAAACTTGCAAAATTAGGTGGAATACTTTACCTGTAGAAAAAACAAATTTCCATCAAGACTTATAGAATAGATTTTTGGTGCTATAAAGAAATATATTGTAAATCGGTGAACTAGATATTACCAAGGTGCAGTAATTACAAAAATAATATGACCCTTCATACCAAAATCAAATTGTAGTTTTGACTAGTCAAATGAAACATAATTTCTTATGGACAAAACTTGATAATCTACTACGTATTTCATTTTAACTTGTTTTATGTTGAGGATATAAACTTTACTTTCAATGTTTTGATTTTGACCCGATATCCAAAGCTGCAAAGGAGTTCTATTGTGTTGAGTGTGAAGAGGGTTTCTTATAAGCGCATTACAAAAGCTATCAAGGTTTGCCAGTATACAAGGTAAAAACACCAAATGAAGCACTTTTAAATGCATTTCATTGGTTGGATCTAGAGTTTCCTTCTCTTCCATGAGATAAAATAGACTGTAATTCATTTGAGCACATCCGTTCCACAACTCGCGCCATAGTCGTTCAATCCTGTAAAAAAGAAAATTAATGATGTTGATATTACTTCTAGATGTTACCAATTCTATTATATGACATTTCTGAAGCAGCATGTAAAATAAATGAATAGCCAATATTATTAACACTGCTACCTTGGTGTAGCTGTAACTCTGTTCTGGTGATGCTCATATCATTTACCTAAATTAACAATATTTGGTTCTTGGCATTGAATTCTAAACAACCTCACTTCCAGAACTGTTACAGCAGTGCTCATTGCTTGGGTTAAGCATATCATTTAGAGGACATAATTCAGTCTTCAATGACAACTCTTTTAACACAATTTATTGATGCATACCATACAATATTATATTCACTCATACCTCCTTTTTCTACATGTAAAACATTATTCTTTTTTCATAATTCATTATCCCACCTTTGATTATGAACACACCTCCTGGCTATAAATGGTCTGTTTGTCCTTGGTCTTTTGGTTAGCAGGTACTCTGCAACCAATACATTTTCACCCCCTTTGTCAACAAGAACTCTCTTGGGTAGACTTAATGTACAGACAGTTTCACTAAACGCATGTAATACTGTTTGTGCCTTGTTGTTGTTGCTTACTTTCATGTATACAGGTATTCGCAAATTACCATCTATGCCACCATGGATAAATATACACCATCTGCAAACAACAACATCATGTATATGATCAGCCTTTAAATGAAGTGTATTTAATATCATTTATGGCCATGAAACTTCATAATTCTTTAAGAAAGAATTTGTTTTGTTTCAAATTTAGTTTACTCCTACTTGTAAGAGTTCGTATTTTGTTTGTCTATCCTCAGCTTATTTTCATTTTAATGTTTTCTTTATTAAAATCATCACCCCTATCAATTGTTAGATATTAACCATTCTTAATAAAGCACAACACTAAGGACAAAAGACAACCACTAAGATGGGATATATCTTCAACAGTGATTATAGCTACTGAATTGTGTTATATTGTTGTCCTTTTGAATACAACAGCATCTTCATATATTTTTTACTTTCACTTAGCATAACACAAAAATATGGTCAAAATTCTTCAATCAGTCCTATTGGATCATTACTGTACAAACAAATTGTTAAAAGACCAGTAGTGGGGCAGATAACTTGTTAATAGTACATAATAGTTAATTGCAAGAAAAGCATGTTTGGTCCTCATCGTGTTATATACGAAGGTGCATTGTTTTTTGAAAGTTTTAAAAGACTATATTTCGGAACACTGTAAAATAGTAGAGAAATAGTTCGAAACAAAAGTCATGCACTTAACACAAAATCGATGCCTTGACTTCCAGTATGCAGACAGCACTGAAGTTATCTTCAATCAATACAGTGAATGTGCCAACAGCGGATCACTAGTGAAACAATCGCTGCATACACTAATCTTATCGCATAAACTATTTTAGAAAATATGTTAACTAAAAGAAAAATATTCCCTCTGAACATACCAGCCAACTTTTCCTTGAACTAGTTCACCATTACATGGGTATGAGCAATTTACAAACGGCTGTGGAGGCACCAATAACGGATCAACTACGCCATTATCGGATCACGTGATATAAGAGCTTACTCCGTCCTCAGGGAATATCTCAAAAACATCACATTTACTTGTTCATGGGCCCTGACAGAGAGTTACAATTCATATGAGGTTGTCCTGTTCTTATAAAAAAGGATTGTCATGCTCATACCAACTCACTTACAGTTGCAGCTACCCAAACTTTTTATTGCATTTCATGATTTCTGTCCATTTTTTGTTTAAAAAATCAAATTTTGGCTAATGAAAAAAATAGCTATTTTCTTACCCGCATGAAAAATACTGGGTTGGAGCACAGCAAACAAATATTTTTTTTAGGATCAGCTGAGTGAGGTTAACATAACTTTACGAGAGCACCTCGTAGTCTTAATGTTCACTGGTAAAACTGAAGGAAAATTAGTTTACTAAATCATTCAGCAAGTTAAAACAACATTTTTTTTTCAGTTCGATTATTATCTTTTTTGTCGAAACAAATGGGGTCATCAAACCATGCATTACACTGATAGTTTAGAACTATTTTAGCTATACCCGCCTGTATAAGTGTCAATGAAAAGCTTGAAAAGATTTCGTATCATATAGACAAGGAAATAATTCTTCGCCATTGTTTCATTGTGCATTTCCTGTACATGTTAAATTTCAAGCAAACATTGGAATACTGCATGCATAGTACATTGTGGAACAAATTAGACCCAGCAGTAAGAGCGATAGACTCAAGTATATCTGCCTTTAAAAACAATAAAAGAATGTCACCTAAAAAACCTCCAAATTATTACTCGGAGGGAAACAGATACTTATCAACTCTGCATGCTAGAATCAGAAATAACTGCAGTAATTTGAATAGTGATATGTATTTAAACCATTTAAAAAATAATCCCGTCTGTACTTGTGGATATTTGACTGAAAATGCTGAGCACTACTTTTTTAAATGTGACTTATATGTAGCTTCAAAGAATTCTATAACGATTGACAAACATTCACAATCAATATTGATATATATCTAGAATATGTAAACAGTTACTTTAATGATAACAATGTAGATCATACCGGGTTAATCTTTTTTTTATTGTTGTGTTACAAGTATGCATAGTGTCTAAATGCATCTATTGAATTCCTATTCCTTTTCCAGTCTCCTTTTTTTTAACCTTATAAGTGATATAACTGATTTTTTAAGAAATATTTTTTCTCTATTATTTCAATTGGTATTAACTGATGGAACTGTGTACACACTGTGGTACGTCTTTTTTCATTTTGTATCAACCCTTTATCATGTGTTATGCCATGTCATGTTGTTTTTTTTTCTTCAATTGTTTGTAATATTTTAGGGGAAGGGCCGTAACTAATGTTGTGAGAACTTGTGGCCCAACCCCATTGCTGCAATTATAAAAGCAATAAAATATGATTAAACTTTTTTAGTACATAAGAATTAAGTTTGGTAGATAGAGACAAAATCAATAAATACTTCAGAAATATTTAAACATGTCTTCACACACCATTTCAATGCCTACTTGTAAACTGTTAAATCAATTAATAAATGTTATGTTTATAATGGTAACAAAATGAAAACAATTTACGAAATAACTTAAATTTATTTATTTCAGATAATTTTAATGATCAGTAACATAACAAATTAAAGAAACTAACAAAAGTAACCAATTAAATATGAATGAGTTTTTATAACTAGATAAATTCCAAACTAATGCTCAATTTTGAACGTCACCACTAACGGGCTATCCGTGTTATATCGTCGTTCTAAATTGATATTCTCTCACACTATTGTAACTAAATATGAAATTCATGATTACAAATGATATAATACTATGATGTTCAGCGAGGTTCTGGGACTAAAATACTAGTCCATTGAAAAGAAAAATGGTGGCATCATTTGCCCTGATGCATTTTCCCAAGCAGTGATGTGGCCGGGGAACGCGGACATCACTCCTGCTTGGACCTATGACCTTTGCCGAATGTCTGCCCAGGTTAAAGCCCGTTTCATCGGTATTCCAGATTCTGTTTGATTTATCAAGTAAATTGTTTGCTCTGAATGTGTTGTACCAACTATCTGTCACCTCTTTTGTGACCTGTGATCTTCTCAGATTTAAAGTGGTCTCTGGTCGCGTTGATATGATACGAGCGTTTCTAATTTAAAAGCTTCATACCAGCTGCGCCCAGGCCTACCGTCTAGATATAAATAATCCCTATAAGAAGATGTTTCACGTTTGTAGAAATAAAGGGGCTATGGTTCATTGGGTCCATTAAGGGGACTTTGATGTTTGCATAGGAATAGTATGAGAAAGTAAATTTTGTTTTTATCATCTAATTTAGGAATTATTTCAATTATCATCTTGATATCTGGAGTGTTGTTTAGTCATAACAGTTGAGATTAAATATCCATAAGGGGCCAGCAGGGGCAAAAAAAACGGATGAAATTGTGAATAATCAGAAATCTTCTCAAGAATCAACAAACCAAAATCGGTTATATTTAGTTCAAATGATTTTGATGAATTGGTTTCTAATTTGTTCAAATAAAGGGGCTGATTCCATTTGGGTCTAGTAAGGGGGTTTGGATTTTAAAATAGGAAAACTATGAGAAAACAGAACATTGTGTTTTTCTCATTTATTTAATGGATTATTTCAAACATCATGATGTCTGGGACATTGTTTAGTCATTTTAATACATGTATGAGTCAGCAAGGGTCCAAACATAATTTTTGTGCCTTTTGTTGATGTTAGTTTCTGTCAATTTATTTTCTTAATTTAACTTATTTGACAGCGTTATAGGCAATGTTTATTTTTTAATTATAAAATTCGGCTAGCAATTTATGCATACAGTTTTAATACACGTACGCCACAATTAGTGCTACGCTTGCGTATGGCAAAGTTACAGTGTAAAATACCGTATTCGTTAAATAGAAAAAAAATATAATTATAATATAGATGTATAATAAATGTGATGCTTATATGCCGTTTCGTTGTGTCTTTACACATGCGCATGTACATGAACTTATACTTTGTAATATAAAAGTTAATATAATTGACCGTACATTTATCTGTAAAAAAATAGAATTATATCACCCATTAAATTGCAAATATGCTGTTTTACTGTGCCATGTATACATACATGTGAAAATAAATGTTATATTCTGTAATGTACGTGTATCTTGTCATGAATAATATCATTGATTCTTTGCATGTTGCCAACATATGCTTACCCAAACATATTTTATTAGTTTGCCAAGCTGGTGAACAGAACAAAACAATCTAAACCCTTTTACGCAGTGCTGTTACAAAATTCACAAAAAATATCTTTATATAGGGTTAACCTACATTAAACTTTGAAATTAGTTAGAACCATCGTACACTATGGTGGTATATATAAAATCCTGACACCATGTGTGATGTCAGGTACGTCGCAAAGACTTTATGTCACGCGATAAAACACTGAAACAATGACTGAGGTGTATGAAAACATATATGTAAGTCTACTCTCACAAACTTCTCCCCTACCATAAAAATAAAACCAACACACAAAACAACAACAAACATGCTTTTGTTTAGAGTGAATTAATGTAAACACAGAGTTTTGCAGACTTTGTGTCCTTCAATACATTGTTTAAAAATGTTTTGGACGCACATATAATGGACGTTTGGTAGACCAATGAAATACATGTAATTTCCAACATTACAAATGTTTTGTACTACTCGTTTTATATGGGAAAAAATTACAACAAATCAAACAAAAAGGTTAAAAATACTTTAACTCAAGTTTATATGGCTAACGAAAAATTGCTTTTAGGAATAAATCAATGGTAATAAGGTCAAATTACTGTAATTCTGATATATAAACTTATGCACAAAAATATTATGTTGCTAATATGATGTGATGGTACATATTATTTCTACTTTAACTGTAACTTTGCGATTTAAATTTACCTTCGTTACAATAATTGTATCCACTTAAAGTGTATATATGTCAACCGAAAACAATGGATTAGCTCTTACAACACCATACATTTTTATTTCTTACCTGTCTGTCTTAAACACATGTAAATAAAAAAGATGTCCCCATTTAATAAAATAGGAAATAAAGCGATCAAGTACGACTACATCCAGAAAACACTGCCTTCCTTCACAGAAGAGACGGGCAGTTGAAATTATTATAATTTTAAAAGGTACACACCACAGACAACAAAATAGTTAACTCGGTGGGGGAATGGCAAAGTCGATCATATTGTTTATACGTTACTATAAAACAAGACCTTTGTTATTCAATGATGTATTTTAAGCCTACACGTTTAAACTTCTATTTTAAATTACATGTCTTTTTAGTCATTATGTATATTTTTAACGACACTCGTGTAGCTTTACTCGAAACTCACTTTCGTTACTCGAAACTCACTTTTCTAACTCGAAACTCACTTTATTAACTCGAAACTCGCTTTTCAAACCCGAAACTCATTTCCTACTAAAAGTGAATCTTCTTTCCTTGACATATTTGGGGAAATATATACCAGTATTATTAATCGTCGGCTAACATTTTATGTTAATGTATATAACAAAGTTACAGAATGTCAGGCCGGGTTTAGAGCAGGATACTCAACGATTGACAATGCATTTATTTTACAATCAGTTATATCTAAAAACCGTTCAAAATAAGCGCGGCAAACTTTATGTAGCTTTCGTTGACTTTAAAACAACATTTGATTCTGTCCAGCGAGGAAACTTTTGGAATACAATAAGGTAAAATAGCGTGTAAGGTAAACTCTTAAAGTATATACAAGGAATGTATGACTGCGTAAAAGCCTAGTTAGATGTAACGGCTCATCAACTGACAGTTTCGATTGTCCAGTGAGATTGAAACAGGGCTGTTAAGCCTCACCCATCCCCCCCCCCCCCATATTTATCAACGAACTTGCAAAACTAATTGAAAATAGTGATTATAGAGGACTCAGGAGTACAATTATTCCCTGACACAGTTCAATTCTTTATCCTACTATTTGCTGATGATATTGCGTTTATTGCGGACACCGTAGTTAGACTTCAAAGACACCTCAACACTCTACATGAGTTTTGTGGTGTAACATATCTCAAAGTAAACACAAATAAAACTAAAACAATGGTTTTTAAGAATGGTGGCAGATTATCAAACAATGAAAAATGGTTTTATGATGGTAACCAACTTGATATTGTCAACTGTTTCACCTACGTTGGATTATCTTTTTCTATGCAACTTTTTTTCAACAAAATGTCAGAAGGCCTGGCATTAAAAGGAAAGCATGTATTAGTGTCACATCTTTCCTCACTTTATGATTATGGTCAGTTACTAATTAGTGTATGCTTTTAATTGTCTGATACAAAAATTGTACCTATATTGTTGTATGGGTGTTAAATATGGGGATTTCAAGAACGTGAAAACATTGAACTTATTCATAAGTATGCATGCAAACGTTACATGTGTTCAAATGTAAAAAAACTATCAATGCAGTAGTTCTTATGTAGGTAATGTCTAGTACGAACATTAAAATACATCCACTAATATTCAAGTAAAATAGTGTAGGTTGCATGAAAAAATCGTGGATGTATCATAGCTTCATCTACATACATAACTATTTTATAATTGAGCACTTCTTACTCGATTTATATCGGTAAAGAACACATTATAATACAGGTGTAGTTATCGTCAGATTACGCATTTGTCGTCTGCACGTCTGACAAATACTTAATCGCGGTTTTATTTTCTCGCTTGGGATTTAGCCATTTTAGTTGGTCTTTTATTGAGCGAATAATAATTGATGAGAGTGTACTAGAGTTGAATGACTTTTTGTCAAATTTAAAGCTGTTTCTATATTCCCATATATGCCACTTGGCTTCAAATATTACAGTATTTAAAATATTGCATTTCATAGGAGGCTTGTAAACGCCAAGTGCTATTGAATTGTAATTCAAATTGCGATGTTGATTATATCTATAAGATCATTAATTACGACTTCTAGATGTTTTATGACGGGTTTTATATTATCGCATCTAAAGAATAGATGGATTAAAGTTTCTCTTTCATTTTTGCACATGTTACATAATCCATTCGATAATTGCATTATATTCAATCTGTGTTCCGTAAAAACTGCATTATGAAGAAATTTCCATTAGAACTGCTTGGCTTTGTTGGAACTGTACGAGCTTTTAATAGTCATACGTATATGCTTCCATTCGACATTATTTGCTAAAAGTTGCTCATCCATTTTATTTTTGTATTTCGTGACGGGATTTTATTGCTATGCGAATTTGTAAAGACAAGTATTTGTTTCGTCTTGAGTTAATTTGGTGAAATAAGTTCTTTCTTGAAATTTAGAATATTTGTGTCTTTCATAAGTAAATTAGAAGTTAAATTTTGTTCTATTCTATAATCATTTGTCTTTAAGGCATTAATGAATTGTTGCAGAATTGATTTTTTAAGTACTGACCATTCGGCGATCCAGTTTTGGGCGAACTGTAGCTTGCCAAGGAGCGTGTTTTCAGAAATAAAGGTTTTTGCGTTCGTGTCCCATATATCGGATAGAGTTTTAATGTTGCTTTTTGAAAATGATTTTAGAAAGAGAGGTTTATTTGAAAAAAATAATCTCATGATTTCCAAAAAGTGCAAGATTATGGATCTGATCAATGTTTGTGATTGTAAATAATTTACGAAATGGTACCCATGCAGAGATTGCTTTTTTGTAAAATTCGGATACTCGGTTTTGATTTGGATATTGAAGACCTTCAATACAGGAGCATTGACATAAGAAGTAGTCTTGTGCAAATTGTGTGTCTGCAGATTTCAGATTATATTTTCCAATAGCGTTCCAGTGGTCAAGTTCCGTATTTAAAATCTTATATATGATCTTAATTTGCATACATCGAATTACATTATTAAGATTAATCATACCAAGTCCGCCATATTTAGTGTTTTTGTATATGTTTTTGCCTTCGAAACTAAAGGTTGTTTATTTTTCCAAATGAACTGTAGCATAATATTTTGTAAGTCAGATGCATATTTATCTGGAATTTCTTGCATTTCTTATTAAAAATTTATTTTAGATAATGCAAATGTTTTCAAAATAAGAACTTTTCCTTGATAGGTAATATCGCACGACTTCCATACTTGTAAACACGTTTTTATTTTATTGATCTTATTCAGCCATATTGCATCATTATCAATGTCGTATCCATGGGATACACCTAGCATTTTCACATTAGATTTGGTCGATTTGATTTGTTTGAAAGTAGATGTTTTATCTTTAAGTCTGCCTATAAAGAGGCCTTGAGTTTTATCTTTATTTATTGTAGCACCCGATGCGTTTTCTTATACTCTTATTTGTTTAAATATGAACAGCGATGATTTTTCGTTTCTATCAAAAAATTGCGTGTTGTCAACATATTGGTTTAATTTGATTTCAAGTTGTATGTTGTTATTGGCTGGAAGCATTATTCCGTTTATATTATTATCATTCCGTATAGCACAGGCCATAGCTTCTGCTTGAAGAATATATAAAATCGGCCCTATCGAACAGCCTTGCTTTATAGATCTCGATATCTCGAAATATTCTGATATAAAGCCGTTGGTTTGTATAGCGGTTTTTGATGATTTTAATAGCATGAAAATCCAGTTCGTGAAATTTTCATCAAAACCAAAGTGATTTAAGCATAAGTTAATCCATTTCCATTCCACCCTATCGAAAGCCTTTGTTTGGTCTAGAAAAACTTTAATACCGTTAATGTTTTCAGTGTCTGCGTATTCTATAATATCTTGATTTAACCGATTAGCTTCGTTGATATACTGGGCGTTAACGTAACCTTTTTGATTTGAGTGAATGAGTTCCGGTAATAGAGGTTTAATTCTTTTAGAGAAGCATTTGGCTATTATTTTGTAGTCATCATTTAATAATGTTAAAGGGTGCCAGTTCTTAAGATTTTCACGTTCGCCATTCTTGTAAATAAGGGGGGGGGGGTTACTCCTTTGCACTGGGAACTAGATAGATTATTGTCTTCACATATTATGTTGATTACTAATGCAAATTCGTATTTTATGAGATGCCAGAAGGTTTGGTACCATTTTGCAATAATTCCATCCTCCCCTGGGGATTTTTTTTTTGAATTTAAAAATTGCGGTCTCGATTTCATATAAGCAAGTTGATCTGCATCATGTTTCTTAACTTTTTTTCTAAATTCGATAGAAGAAAGTTCGCCGAACTTATATTGATTTCTTCTGAAGCGAAAAGGTTTTTATAGAATGTTGTTTGCTCCTTGAGTATGGAGCTTATTTCATATTTAATATCACCATTTGTGCATTTTATTTTTGACCAAAGCTTTTGTTTTCCTTTTTTTTTGAGATTGAACAAATATTTATTTGATTTTTCGTTTTGTTCAATAAAGTTCGCTTTTGACCTGATCTTAGCCGCATTCGATTGAAGTTCATAATACTTGTCAACTTCGTTCGATAATGTGGATATCATTTCAGATTTTTCTGTATCATTGTTATTTTTGAGGGTCTGTATTTTGTTTTCAAGATATTCTATTTGCGTATAGTTTTTAGATTGTTGTTTGCAGTAGTCCATTGAGATATTTTTTATTTTGTGTTTTGTAATGTCCCACCATTCCTTTTTTTATTTAAATTCGTTAATGTTTGTCTTCCAGGATTTCCAGAACATTTAAATACATGTAGTTTGTTTATAAACTAGTTGATCTAAAATACTAGCGTTTTATTTCCATAGACCCGGTCCTCGTTCGATTTTTTCTGAATTTAATCGTAATGATATAACATCATTGTCTGAGTATTGAAAGTGGCGTATCTTTAATTGGTCAATTTCGTTATCAATCATTTTACTGGTCAAGAAATAATCGATGCGTGACTTTACTGTAGCACGTGAAAAAATGAACTCAGCCTTGTTTGGATATCGTCTTCGCCATACGTCTCCCAAATCGAGCTCATAAATCATATCTGTTAATTCCGTTTGCCCTTCCTCTCCAGTATAAGGAAACGCATTAGATCTGCGGTCATTTTTGCTATTCATTACACAGTTAAAATCACCTCCGACAATATGTTGTGAATTGTCATCACAGGTTAGTTTGCCACTATTGTCTTTAAAGAATAATTTTCTAGCTTTTCCTATGTTTGGTGCGTAAATGGTGGTTATTCTGTAATTGGAACCGTTTGTGCAATCGACATAGATGCTTAATAATCTACCATTGTCATCTTTTAAGATTTGAGATATATTAAGATCGATCTGTTTTTTAACAGTATCGCTACCCCTCTTGACGAGCTGTTACCGTTTTTCCAAATGTTCGTCCCACCCCACTGATTACCCGATATCTTAGATTCAAAATCATCTTTACAGTGTGTTTCTTGCAATAAGATTATATCAAATCCTTTTTTATGTAGCCAATGGAATACATTGTTGCGCTTTTTGCTTTCTCTTAAGCCATTAACATTGATTGAGCAAATTGTAAAAGACATTTTTTAACGGATGTAATTGTTTCTTTATCGACGTAATTGATATGTATGCATGTGCAGACACACGAGTGTGAACACATACACATGTATACCCACACGCATACATACACATATGAACATACATATACAAACATATACACATACATGTGTACATGCTTATCCGTGCATACCCGTAAATATGTGTTCACGTCCAGAGATACACAAGCCTCAATATACACATATATGTGGTCACACATACACATGCATACACATTTGCACAGATATGCATATAGAAAAATACAACCATGCATAAAAACATTTATGTTCTGACACATAAACATGCATGCCCATATGCATAGGGAAACACCAAAACATAAACCAGCACATATATTTACAAGTAGGTGTAACCACATACACATGCATACCAATGTGTACAAATATACTTCTAAATATACACAAGCACACATATAGACATGCATATGTACACACGTGCATAACCTCATGCATGCATACGCATTTAAACAGATATAAGCATACAAGTATACACATATATTGAATGGTGATTGGTGATATATATATCCATTAATATATTTTAATTTGTTTTGCATTTCTAGTCACTGATGGGGTTGTTGAGGTGTTATCGCTCCTTGTGCGCTTCTTCAATGGAGTGTTTATTTCCTGCTCATCGGAAATGTCATCCAAGAGAAAAGCAGACAAGTTGCTATACAAATTTCTAGCACCCTCCTCTGAGACATGGAACCCTTTCGGATCTGATGTATTAAATAGGTTTTTTACAATATTTCCATTCTTTTTGAAAATGTCATCATTGAAAATGTAGTGTACACATTTTTTGTTTTTGCATCTTTCAAGCATGCAGCTGTTTACAAACATCGCGTCCTCGTTAAACTTACGCACAATGGAGCTTTTCCCCACACGGGGAAGTATACTGGAAAAAGCAACAGGTGTGTTTGCCCACTGTTTTGATATATTGTCAATAGCACGTTGGCAGTTTTGAACAACTTCCTGTCTTTCGAATCTTGGAATATCGTTAGTTCCCAAATGCATGACTACGGAAGTTACATTTTGAGAGTTGGAAATAATTTCCTTTTCTAACGCAGAGTCAATGTTGGCTGCAGTCTGGCCCGATATGCTAACATATATTATTTCCTTACCAATTACATGTAGTCTGGCACTATTCGAGTCCCCAGTAATCAAGTAAGTTTTATTTGCAACGCTAAATTTGTTGCCACTCAAAGATTTATCCTCGCTCGGTTGCGGCGATTTGTTTTGCTGGTCGGTCACGTGTTCCACGTTCTTGTTTTTTGAATGGTCCTCACAGTCCTCAGTCTCAAGAGTTGATGCTTTTTCGGTTGTTGTCACCTCGTGTATATTGTTGTTGTTTGGTTTTATTAAGTTGCCGTCGGCGCAGGAGATAACTTCCTTGCTCAGTTTGTCCGGGATGCGCGGCTCGGTTAATTGGCCTTCCAGGATTTCCGACGTGTATTCGCCATATATCGGTGCGAACTTCTCCACAGGGCAGTTGTTTCGTGTATGCCCTTCTGAATCGCAAAAGTGGCAGATCACATCTCTTGGACATTTTTTTTTCTCATGCTCGGTAATTCTGCGATTCCAGCACGTTTTTGGTTTTAATTGCCGATGATTATCCGGGCATTTGGAATAGGGATGTGTCGTCACTCCACAGTATTTGCATGGTATGCGGTTGTTGTCTGCAAATAATCGTAGAGTAAATCGGCCTATTTCTATAAGAAGAGGTAGGATCGGGACACAGTTTAGCATCTTTATATGTCTGGTCCCATTTTCAATCAGAGTCCCTTTAATCTTCCTTCTGGATACACTACCAGCTATTACTTCTCCATATTTCGTCACTTGTTGCACGATAACACTGTCCGGCATCTCAAAGGGGGCATCCTTTATAGTAATATTCGTAATAATACTTTCCACGTCCGTAACGGTCATTATCTGGTTTTGAATGCGTACATCCCCGAGAATTAAGTTATATTTTGTACTCTCACTATTTACCGTTATTATACATTCTTTTTCTGTGATTTGTACTGCTCTGATGTCCTCTTTGTGAACTAGTCCATCTAAAGCACTGATGACTTCTTCATGAGACAGTCGTTTCAAGAAACGTGTGCTGAAATGCACAGATAGCGGTCTTGACAAAATATGCGTCATTGTGTACAGTTTTCAAACAAAGGCGCCAAAAGGGCGGGCTTGTCGAATGAAGGATAACTGACCTTATAAAATAATTTCATCCTTAATAGTCCTTCCTCATGTTGAACACACAATAAAACACCTTTAAGACTCAGTTTTAATCCATTGAAAGTCCAGTATATCAATTAATTTCAAAAAAATATACAGAATCTACTGTTTTTTGTTTTAATTAATCTCATATAAATATATAAAAAAAAATATTTTTTAAGAATATACTTGAATTTTATTTTAATACACTAGCTAATTATTTTATTCAATTTCATATGATTATATAAAATAAGAATTTTGGAATAAACTTAATTTTATTTAACAATTGTTAATGTTTTAATAAATTTCATATGAATATATCAAATATATATTTGAAATAAACTTAAATTTTATTTTACAGTATTAAATTCATATAGTTATTTATTGACAATATAAGTAATTTTTATTTTACAATTGCTAATTGTGTTAATTAATTTCATATATTTATATAAAATATGCATTTTGAATAGATTTAAATTTTTATTTTACAATTGCTAACTGTTTTAATTTAATTTCATATATTAATATAAAATATGTATTTGGAAAATACTTATTCATTATTTTACAGTTGCCAGTTGTTTTATTTAATTTCATATGATTATATTAAATATGTATTTGGAAAATTCTTAATTATTATTTTACAATTACTAATTGTATTTATCAATTTCAAATGAATATATAAAATATTTATTTGGAATATATCTAAATTTTATTTTACAATTGGTTATTGTTTAAATTACTTTCATATAATTATATAGAATATTAATTTGGAATATTCTTCATTTTTCTTTTACAATTGCTAATTGATTAAATTTCATATGATTATATAAAATAAGTTTTTGGAATTTACTTAATTTTTTTTTCACAATTGCAAATTGTTTTAATCAATATGTTATGACTATATAAAATATGTATTTGTAATATACTTAATTATTATTTTACAATTGTTTATAGTATTTATCAATTTCATATGATTATATAAAATATGTATTTGAAATATACCTAAATTCTATTTTACAAATGCTAATTGTTTTAATTACTTTCAAGTAAATATGCAAAATATGTGTTTGGAATATACTTAAGTTTAATTTTAATATTATAATTGTTTTAATTAAATTCATACAATTATATTAAGTATTTATTTACAATATAATTAATTTTTAGTTTACTATTGCTTATAGTGTTTATTAATTTCATATATTTATATAAAATATATATTGGGAATATACTAAAAAAAATTACAATTGCTAATTATTTTAATTAATTTCGTATAATTATATAAATTATGTATTTGGAATATACTTAATTTTACTGATTTTTATTTTACAATTGCTAATTGTTTCAGTTAATTCATATGATTATATAAAATATTTATTTGGAATAAACTTAAATTTTTATTTACAATTATTAATTGTTTTAATTTATTTCATATGTTTATATAAAATATGTATTTGGAATATACTTAAATTTTATTTTACAACTGCTAATTGTTTTAATTAATTTCATATAATTATATGAAATATTCATAAGGAATATTCTAATTTTTGTATTGCAATTGCTAATTACTTTAATTAATTTCATATGGTTTTATAACATATATATTTAGAATATCGTTAAATTTTCTTTACAATTGCTAATTTTTTTAATTAATTTCATATGATTATATAAAATATGTATGTAGAATATATCTAATTTTTATTTAGCAATTGCTTATTATTTTAATTTATTTCATACGGTTATATAAAATATATATTTGGATTATATTTAAATGTTCTTTACTATTGCTAATTCTTTTAATTAATCTCATATAGTTATATAAAATATTTATTTGGAATATACTTTAATTTTCTATACTGTTGCTAATTGTTTTAATTAATTTCATATGATTATTTGAAATAAGTATTTGGAATGTACTTAAATTTTCTTTTACAATTGCTAATTTTGTCAATTAATTTCATATTGTTATATAACATATGCATTTGATATATAAAATGTTATTTTACAGTTGCTAATCGTTTTAATTAATTTCATATAAAAAGATAAAATATGTATTTGCATATATATTTAAATTTTAATTTTACAATTGTTTATTGTGTTTATTAATTTCCTATGGTTATATAAAATATATATTTGGAATATACTTAAATTTCATTTAACAACTGCTAATTGTTTTAATTAATCAAATATCATTATATAAAATATTTATTTTGATGTATTTAAATTTTTATTTTACAATCGCTTATTGGGTTTATTAATTTCATATGATTACTGAAAATGTGTATTTGGAATATATATCAATTTCATTTTACAATTGCTAATTGTTTTTAATTAATTTCATATAATTATATAAAATATTCAGTTGGAATATATTTAAATTTTATTTTACAATTGCTAACTGTTTCGATTAATTTTATATGATTATATAAAATATTTAGTTGGGCTACACTAAAATATTTCTTTTTTACAATTGCCTGTTGTTATTAATTTCATATAATTATATGAAATATTTATTTTGTATATACTTTTTTTTTTTTTTAAAAATTGCTTATTGTGTTAATTAATTCCGTAAAATTACATAAAATATTCATTTGGAATACAATTATTTTTTATTCATATTAATTTCATATAATCATGCAAAGTATTTACTTTGTATATTCTTAAAAAATACAATTGCTAATTGTTTTATTTAATTTCATATGATTATATAAAATATGTATTTGAAATATACATATTTTTTATTTTACAATTGTTGTGTTAAATTATTTTATATAGTTTTACAAAACATTTATTTGGAATATACTTAAGTTTAAGTTTACAATTGCTAATTGTTTTAATTAGTTTCATATTAATATATAAAATATGTATGGATATATTTAAATTTTTACTTTACAATTGCTAATTGTTTTACTTAATTTCATATGATTAGATAAAATGTGTATTTGGTATAAACATATTTTTTATTTTATAATTGCTAATTGTTTTATATATTTCATATAATTATATAAAATATGTATATGGAATATATTTAATTTTTATTTTGCAATTGTTAATAGTTTTAATTAATTTCATGGTTATATCAAATATATATTTGGAAAATACTTAAAATTTATTTTACAATTACTAACTGTTTAAATTAATTTCAAATGATTAAGACCGCGTCGTGGTCTAGTGGTAGAGCGTCTGCCTCGCATGCGGAAGGTCCTGGGTTCAATCCCCGGCCGGGTCATACCAAAGACTTTAAAAATGTACTAGAAGCTTCCTCGCTTGACGCTCAGCATTAAGAGGAGAGTTCTAGGTCTGGTCGGCAAATTTTTGTTATAATTAATTCATGTCATTATATAAAATATTTATTTGGTATATTATTAAAAACTTTTCACAATTGCTATTTTTTTTAATTCATTTCATATCATTGTATATAATATTTATTTAGATTTTTATTAAGTTTTTGTTGTAACTTATTTCATATAATAATATAAATTATTTATTTGGAATGTACTTTATTTTTATGTTACATTTACTAATTTTGTTAATAAATTTCATATAAATATATAAAATATATATTTGGAATAAATTTAAATTTTATTTTACAAAGCTAATTCCTTTAATTAAAGTCATATATTTATTTACAATATAATTAATTTTAATTTACAATAGCTAATTGTTTTAATTAATTTCATATATTTATATAAGATATATATTTTGAGTAGAATTAAATTTTTGTTTTACAATTGCTGATTGTGTTAATTAATTTCATATGGTAATATAAAATATGCATTTGGAATACACTTATTTTTTATATTACAATTGCTAATTGTGTTAATTAATTCAATATAATTTTTTAAAATATTTATTTGGGCTATAATTATTTTATTTTACAATTTCTAATTATGTTTATTAATTTCATATGATTATATAATTTGTTTGATTGGAATTTATATGTAAATTATTTTACAATTGCTATTTGTTTTAATTAATTTCATATAATTATATAAGATGTATATTTGGAATATACTTATTTTTTTATTTTACAATTGCTTATTTTGTAAATTAATTTCATGTAGTTCAATAAAATATGTATTTGGAATATACTTTAATTTTACTTTACAATTATTAATTGATTAAATTTATTTCAAATGATACTTAAATTTATTTTTCAATTTCTAATTGTTTTAATTAATTTCATATACAAAATATATATTTTGAATTTACTTAATTTTCATTTCACATTTGCTAATTGTTTTGAATAATTTTATATAATTAAATAAAATATTTATTTTGAATTGATTTAATTTTCATTTTTCAGTTGCTAATTGTTTTGAATAATTTTATATGATTTGATAGGGCATGTATTTTTAATATACTTAAATTTTAGTTTACAATTGTTAATCGTTTGAATTAATTTCATAATGATATATAAAACATGTACTTAATTTTTATTGATTTTTATTTAACAATTGTTAATTGTATTAAAAATTTCGTATAACTATATGAAATATATATTTGGAAATTGCTTAAATTTTATTTTACAAGTGTTTATTGTTTTAACTAATATCATATGATTATATAAAATTTGTATTTGGGCTTTACTTTATTTTTATTTTACAATTGCTGATCGTGTTGATTAATTTCATATGGTTATATAAAATATGCATTTGGATATGGATGAATTTTATTTTAACATTGTTAATCGTTTTGATTAATTTCATATGAATATATGAAATATGATTTTGGATACATGTATATTTAATTTTTTATTTTACAATTGCTAATTATCTTATTAAATTTCATATGATTATGTTTAATATGTATTTGGAATATACTTTGTTATTTATTTACAATTGTCATTTGTTTTAATTTATTTCATATGATTATATTAAATATGTATTTGGAATATACTTCATTTTTATAAATTTTTATTTTACAATTGCTAATTGTTTTAATTTATTTGATATAATTAAATCAAATAATTATTTGGAATACTCTTAATTTTTATATTACAAAAGCTAACTGTGTTAATTAATTCAATATAATTATTTTAAATATTTATTTGGGCTATACTTTTTTTTTTTTACAATTGCTAATTATGTTTATTAATTTCATATGATTATATAATTTGTTTGATTGGAATGTATATGTAAATTATTTTACAATTGCTATTTGTTTTAATTAATTTCATATAATTATATAAGATGTTTATTTGGAATATACTTATTTTTAATTTTACAATTTCTAATTTTGTTAATTAATTTCATGTAGTTCAATAAAATATTTATTTGGAATATACTTTAATTTTACTTTACAATTATTAATTGATTGAATTAATTTCATATGATTTCATAAAATATGTATTTGTAATATACTTAAACTATATTTTACAATTGCTAATTTTGTTGATTAATTTCATATGATTATCTAAAATATTTAATTGGAATATACTTAAATTTTATTTTGCAATTGCTAATTGTTTTAATTAATTTCATATAATTATATAAAATATGTATTTTGAATTTACTTAATTTTCATTTTACAATTGCTAATTGTTTTGAAAAATTTCATAATGATATATAAACTATTTATTTTGAATTAACTTAATTTTCATTTTCAATTGCTAATTGTTTTGAATAATTTCATATGATTAGATAGGGCACGTATTTTTAATATACTTAAATTTTAGTTTACAGTTGTTAATCGTTTGAATTAATTGCATAATAATATATAAAATATGTATTGATATATTTTAATTTTTATTTTACAATTGCTTTTTGTTTTATTTAATTTCATATAATTAGATAAAATATATATTTGTAATATACTTAATTTGTATTGATTTTTATTTCGTATAATAATATGAAAGATATATTTTGAAATTGCTTAAATTTTATTTTACAAGTGTTTATTGATTTAACTAATATCATATGATTATATAAAATTTGTATTTGGAATAAACTTATTTTTATTTCACGATTGATAATTGTGTTATTAAATTTCATATAAATATATAAAATATATATTTGGAATAAATTTAAATTTTATTTTACAAAGTTAATTGCTTTAATTGCTTAGTTGATGCAGGTTGTCCCTTTTATACAGCTTTGTGTTGGTATACAATGAAAAACTCATTCATTTATTATTCATTGTGATGTGCCTATTTTTTATATAAATGTTGGATGATATCATTATCTCATTACATATATTGTAATTGTTTACATTATTTACTTTACAATTGTATGACCATGTATTAAATGTTGAAAGCCTTACAATAACAAAATACATGATATATACTTTGTTTCATACGATGTTACCAACCACCGTAAAATGCCATTAAACATGAATATTGAACAGTTATGTTTTAATATTTAGCATCATTTTTATGACATCAAGGGCTAACTGACGATCAGAGGTGCGGGGTGAAGGATGAATGATAAGGAGATGTAATGTTGTATATCAATCATCATGAATATTGTGGCCGGGTAGGAATTCGTACTCGTGACCCCTGTATTGACAGTCACGGTATTGACTAAAATACCCGACATGACTCGTGAAAACATTGGCTGTAATGATTTTATAATAAATGGGTTTATGAAAACTTGAATATAATGGGTAAATTATAACATGTTAGTGAAGCTCAAGATGAGCTATTCGGATCGCCTGTTGTCTACGTTCATTCATCTGTTAACTTTTTTGTTGCGTGCACTCTAGCATCTTTTTTTTTCATTGGATCTTCACTAAATTTATGTAGTAGTTGTATAACCACGATATCTCGGACCAAGTTCTCTTAAACTGGCCAAATTGGATAATCAATGTCAGAGTTATGGCCCTTGAAATATTCAAAAATGTACTATTTCACTTTGTTTGCACTCTATTTACCACATTTTTCATTTGATCCTCAGTAAACTAGCACAGTAGTTATATAACCATAATATCTTGGACAGGGTTCTTGAACTGGCAAAATCTTTTAATTAATGTCTGAGTTATAGCCCTTGAATCATCAAAAATTGCATTATTTGATCTTGTGTGCATTTTAGTAACCACAGCTTTCTTTTAATGTCCACCAAACTTACATAGTAGTTATATAACCATAATATCTTGGACTGGTCAAACTGGGTAACTATTGTCACAGTTCTGGCCTTTGAATAATAAATTATTCGTTATTTGATGTTGGGTACACTCTAGCGTTTGCTGTTTTTTTTATTTGATCCTCATTAAACTAACACAGTAACTATATAACTATGATATCTAGAACAAGTCTAGGCCAAATCGGATAATAAGTGTTGGAGTTACGGCCTTTGAATTGTCAAAAATTGTTTTATTTGGCCTTGTGTGCATATAGCACTTGCAGTTTTCATTAATCTTCTACAGACTTACACAGTTATTATGTACCCATAATATATTGAATGAGTTTTTGAACTGGCAAATCAAACAATGTCAGATTTATGGCCCTTTAATAATCAACAATTATGTGTAGTTGATGCTGTGTGCACTCTACTTATTTGATCATCACTATACTTACAAAGTTTTTATGTTACCATAATATTATCATGGACAAGATTTTGAACTGACCAAATTGGAAAATTAATGTCGTGTGTTATGATCCTTGAATCGACAAAAATTGCATTATATGAATTTATGTACTCTAGCACTTGCAAAAATTTGTCTCTTTGGCATTGTCTCCTCTGCCACAGGTGAGTGTTTTTTTCTGGGATGTGTTGCATTTAATCATATTCGTTAATTAACATAATAATTGTATCAAAATGTCCTCAGATATGTGTCGAATAGCACAATTTGGCGTCTTTATTTTTTTCCGAAACTCCTACCATCCCGCCTCCTCTAAGTAAATTTCCTGGATCTGCCACTGGAATGAAGAATATGTTTGTTACTTGGCATTGCCGAACAAAATAGTGTGTATCCTTAATCAGTCAATTGCAAGTAATATTATTAACCTGATGCGGTGCATGAAATCAATTTTCCTTTTAAGAATTTTATGGTATCCAGTACTTGTACATGACCGTGTAATTTGATATGCTGATTTTAAGATTCAGATCACCATGTGTACATTTATATACACATAAATTTATATTAAAAGTACAATGCCATTCAAAATATAAAAATATATATACGAATAGGGTGCATGTGTTGAGCTTCATGTACATGATGTGTATGGTACACATATGTACTTGGGGTGTAGGGTACACATATGTACTTGGTGTGTAGGGTACACATATGTACATGGTGTGTAGTGTACAAATATGTACTTGATGTGTTAAGTAAACATATGTACTTGGTGTATAGGGTACACATATGTACTTGGTGAGTATAGGGTACACATATATACACGGTGAGTAGGTACACATATATACATGGTCAGTAGGATACACACATGTACATGGTGAGTAGACTACGCACATGTACATGATGAGTAGGGTACACACATGTACATGGTGAGTAGGGTACACATATATACATGGTGATTAGGGTACACGTATGTACATTGTGAGAAGGGTATTCATATGTACATGGTGAGTAGGGTAAATATATACATGATGAATAAGGTACATATGTACATTATGAGTAGATTCATGTATGTACGTGGTGAGTAGTGTACATGCATATCACACTTTTTATTTGAAACAGTGTATCATGTATGTCTCAGTATCTCAGCGACATACAACAATGTTGAAATAACATAAAAGATGTTATAGATATTCCTACATCATATTCCAGCATTCCTTCATGATCTTATGGTTTAATCCTTTGTCTGTAACCCCAGGCGTTGTATGTTTAAATGGTGTTGGAATAAGCAAAAGCAGTAAACAGAGAGAGAGAGAGAGAGAGAGAGAGAGAGAGAGAGAGAGAGAGAGAGAGAGAGAGAGATGGATTGATGGTGATTAAAATAACAATGGTGTCCCATTCATGTACCAGCTGCAGACGACAATAATGAGAACACCAAGCAGACGAGATGTGCAACATGGACCTCGTTCTATAACCTTACTCTATTGGATAGAGGGTTGGTCCTTCATGCCAGAAGTTGAGGTTCAATTCCCAACTCAAGCAGAGCTCTAGGTGTATATGCCAACGATCTCTGAATCGTGCCTAATTGCTGTCGGCCTTAAGATTCGAACCAGTTGGTGTAAGCTTTAGCAAAATGGGGAATTAGCTGGTAGGCAGCCTACACACAACTGGTAATTTCGATGACACACGTGGGGTCAGTCTAATTTGAACAATAGACTTAACTCAATGTCCAATACAGCATACAAGTCTTCTGGTGTTTAACTTTTATTTTAGTTCGATTAAATACAATAGATTAAGATAGTTAACAGGTTCCAAAATATTGAATTAACACAGTTAAAATAAACTCTTAAGTAAATAATAGTAAGTCCTTAGTAATAATTTTAAGATTTTAAACAATTAACCAATAAATTCTAGTTTTACATATATTTTGACCTAAAGCTGTTATGATGCTTAAAGACATTAATTAAGACTTTCTTATCAAGTGTAATCAACATACTACAATCATCAAAAATATAACAATCAAACATGCCATGGAAATGAGCAATTATATTATTCTCGTGTCAACTCTTGTCCAACATTCTACCAAGTTCTCTACAAACTTATTTTGGGTACAGTTTTATGCCTAAAAGATATTTACAATATTCCAACTGAGTTCTCTCTTTAGCATTACCTTTAACAAACTTTGATGACACTTTTTGCCACATTATAATGTCTTTCAACTATTGACCGGATGTCTTCATCTTTTCCAAAAAGAAACAAAATTAACTGTCTACATCCATACTGGGGTACCTGCATCATGTGCCTTTTAGAATATGTATCAACATTGCTGTGTGTCTCTTTAAAATCAAATAAAATTTGAGATAATGTTTAAGCAATCTTAAGCTATCGTAGAACTTTTAAAGCATCAACTTGGATATTATTTAATTCATGTAATATTCCTTATTTGAATCAGTGCCCTATACAGTACAATGTAATATAGGATTGAAACATAGGTCACTGTTTGAATATAGAAACACTATCCGGCAGCCGTGAAATTCAAGAAGTCACAAATTCATGAGAACAAGTCGCTAAATACAAAACAGTTAATCTCACTACAATTATCAAATAGTTCTTACATATTTAATTACTTCAAATATTTAAATGTTTGTATTTCATCTTGATCAATAATTGTATATGAATATTTAGTCTCGAAGGGCCTTAATTAATGTTGTAAGAACTTGTGGCACGACCATTTTGTTAATGTTTAATAAAACTGTTTAAACATACATGCAATATGGATGATCAATCAATCAATCAATCAATCAATCAATCAATCAATCAATCAATCAATCAATCAATCAATCAATCAATCAATCAATCAATCAATCAATCAATCAATCAATCAATCAATCAATCAATCAATCAATCAATCAATCAATCAATCAATCAATCAATCAATCAATCAATCAATAACCAATCATGCAATCAATCATCAATCACTGAGACCTCATAATGTAGTTGGATACCGTAATATTTACCTGATTTTCACGAATGTAGGACAAAAACCTTTGGGATGTAGTTAAAATATATTTTATTGCACTCTTATTTACATCAATGCGGTTGGGCTACAAATAACTGAGAAAACATGTTGAGAATGCCATCGCTAAAAATGCGTGACACGGGTACACAACACCAGTCATGTTTAAATGGCGGACAAAACCCACTTAAAGCATGCCTTACAGAGCAGATAAAAACCCTAAGTTTTTTTAACTGGGAGATTTGCCCATCATGATTTACCAGGGTGGATAAAACACTCTTCACATGGTCCCTATGACAACTTACAGGCTTCTAGAGTTTACGTGTCAGAGATATTTAGTCACTGTACGTGTGTAGTGATTGGGAACGAATAATTTGCAATAGACCATTTTTGTGTTGTTTATCAGATTTGCATTTTTTCAATGGGACAATTCTTAATAGATTCTAATCATGTTTCGAATATCAATGCGACATTTTTTTATACAATATAGGACTTTGGCCCACGACTCCTTCTCTTCCAAGCATTTCTTATCCTTCTCTGTACATCAATATTGTGTTACCACATTGTACAAATAAAGTGGAGCACGTGGTCCAATGGTAGAGCAACGAACCCATGATCGGAGGGTCGTGGGTTCGATCCTCCGCCGCGGCTATGTGTGGTGTTCTTGAGCAAGACACTTTTCCGCGTAGGTTTAGTAGTAGTACTGGTTCTACCCAGGTAGTATTATATGTTAACTTAGATAACCCTTATGTTCTGTGTGTTATAGCCCGCTCTTAACTGAAACAATGGATCTGCGCCAGTGTATTGAGAAATAAAACATAACTTAAATTATTTTCTGCGTTTTACGGCATCTTCCCAATCGTACATACTCGGACAATTCCGTCATCCTTCAGTATTAGCATAAGGATAACTGGCGAGGTGGTCCGAGGTGGCAACTCTCATGTTTTAACACTCTCTAACACAGTCGACTCATTACATGAATGAGTGTAACAACCGATAACTGTGCGGGTTGATGTTTTAAAGGGCATTTATCAGGATTTTTTAAAATTTTGAATTGGCTATAAACATTTTTTCCTCAATATATATATATTGCCTATATAGAGTATAAGTATAATATATACTCATTGACACTGCAATACCAAAAGGATATATATTTAAACACGCAAAAATAAGATGTTGAAAAGGAATATACTAATTTGGGCTACGCGCCTAGATTAGACTAATATAGATTGATTCTTTATTTCCTCCATAGTACAAATATACAGGAGAGTATAAACATTTAAACAGTAAATGGGAGTACAATAAATATACAAAAACATAATACACTTATAGACAATTAAATGACAATCATATATATACAATACAAACAAACATATTACTTCGATAGTTCAAACAACTTACATATATACAAACAAAATAAATAAATGATATGTCCATTCAAACTGCAAAATATATTGACACTTTTAGAAGAGTATTGCATATAGTGACTGATATGACTTGCCGAAACGAAACACAAGAACATACATACACTATATGGGTGCTAAAAGTGGTATTAGTTCCAAATAATATCTTTCAAAAACATAATTGTATTCGTACCTTAAAAGTTAAATGAAAGGAACGCATTATTTGAAGATATTATTATTTTTTTTTTTTTTTTTTTTTTTTTTTTTAACAATTTGAATACAAACAATAAATATATAATATAATATTTAAAATTAAAATATTATTGTGTATTGTTATTTTCGTTGTCAATACGAGATAACGACGAGCTCAGCAACAAAGTGACAACACACAAAAGGTGAAGTATTGTGTGTGTTATCTACATAAACGTATATCTTAATGCTTTAGTCATATGATGTAAACGTCTAAATGTAATTTTTGAAATAGCAACCGTTTGTTTATCTGTCATGTTTAAAGAAGGATAACCGGAAACTAGTTCTATAATTTGATTAAAGGCGTCCATGTTACAAAGCTTATCGTACATATCTGATCCACACACTTTGTGTATATTACATAATAAAGTATGTCGGAGGGAATTATTTGACGAGCAGAACAAAATTAAATGTTCAGCTACAGTTTATGTAATGAGACTGCACTGCGGACAAACAGTTTGATATTTGCGGGCAAATAATTTACCAATTATAAAAGTAACAGTTCTACAGTATGGTAGAGAATCGCGATATATTTGGGAGAAATACCAAATACTGTTTGGTACGATTTCTCTTTGTATATTGAGAAAACTATTGAGACTGTCGTCTTGAACCAGTCTTGTTCTAAAGTCAAATTCGGCTGATGTATGTATACTTAATTTAAGTCTGTTTTTCCATTGTCTTAACGTAGGGAAGAATGCAGTGGAAATGTATTTCGTTAGAACATCGGTCAATTTGTATTTGCCTAGAATACGGTAGATATCTGGTATAAAACCCTGCGTTTTACGTGGATAAGACATGAATTGTATGAGCCTAATAACAAAAAGTGTGTTTATCCTGAAGCGTTTATTAATACTACATAATTGTCCAAACATCAAGAGCTTTCGCTTATCAATTTCATGCTCGATTCGTGTGAGGCCAATTAAAGCCAGCGCGACGTCACTACGAGTTTGTTTTGGTAAAGACTGCATATGTTTAATACATTGAACATGTACTCGTTCTAGCGATTTGAGTTGCGTGTCCGTAATGGCGTTCCATAGTTCGCAGCCGTATAAAGCTCGCGAGAGGACAACAGTTTGATATAAATATTTTACTGTAATTGGGTGTAAACCATTTTGATGGACGCCACAGTCGGCTAATCCAAAATATGTTTTACGTAGTTTAGTGCACGCGTCTTTAATGTTTTCATTCAGACACATGTCTTTACTACATGACATATGTATCGGTTTCAATGACAGTACTTTGGCCTAAACGCCATTGCCTTGAGTTATTTTGTGATTCAGAACTGCATTCATTAAAAACAATGACATTACATTTATTTGCATTATAAGTATATCGTTCTCGGATAGAGTTATTATGACATATGGTCATAAGTTTTTCTAATCCGTTCTTAGTCAGTGAACTGAGCACCATATCGTCTGCAGAAGTTGGGCAACAGTAACCCGTATCATTTATTTTCAGACCGTAATAGGATTGATCTAACTTATTCATTAGATCATTTACGAAGAGTAGATAGAAGTACGGGCTCATTACTTGGCCTTGCCTTGTTCCCTGTAAAATTGGGAACCAATCCGAAGATTGGCCTTGGGACCTAACGCAGCTAAAAATATTTTCAAACATGTTTTGTATAATTTTAAAAATAGATTTGATGACACCTGTTTTATATAATTTAAGCATCAATATGCTATGAGATACGTGGTCAAATGCTTGTCTCACGTCGAGGAAGCATGTAAAAAGTTTAGAGTTGTTTTCTTTTGCAAAAAAAGATACTTTCTCGTAATAGAAAAGACGTCATTTGAACCAGGACAACTTTACAGTCTAAGAAGACTCCTGACCTTCAACCGGAAGATGAAGACGATTTCATTTTAATTTCAAATTGATCAGTCATACAGGTTCACGCATTGCAAAATGTGTTTCATCTTAGAAAGAGTCCGAATCAGGATATCACGATGTCTAGTGCTGTCTAGTTTTGGAATCGGGATTTCAAGTTTACCGCTCCAACTGATACATTGATTTTGTCACTTTTTGGTGGATTTGTTTTACTTAACCATTCCTATTTGTTTACTTATGATAATGAGATGCCTTTCATTTATTTCAAAAATAATTTTATTTTTATGACATGTTTAGCGTTTTTTTAATGGTAGGCCCCTATACTCCCTTTAATTGGTTTCCAGTAATTGATTTTCAGAGGAAAATCCGAGTAAGCCGAAATTTGAAAATTGTGGCCTTCACCTTTATACACTAAAAAGTTGCAACAGTTTTATTGCCTCGGGAAGGTGTTAATTTGTGGCAAATTTAATGCAAGATTAAATATAACGGACACTATGATGAGGTAATTGAAAGCAAACGCGTGGACTGCCATTGATAAGTAGACTTGGATGTTTTGTTGTTTCTTCACAATCTGCCGCTGAAATAATTAAGACTAATCAAGACATGCGAATTAGAGTTTTCGTACCACAACTATTTCGTACCAGATTGAGAGGTTCCGTACCACACATAGATTAATGCATAAACTTTATAGTGCTTTACGCCATGTTCTGTTCTGTTATGTTATGTTATGTTAATCTTTACAGTCTCCTGAAGGCTAACCTCCGGGGGTTATATTTTGGAGTAGAAACACATGATTAGGTGTCTCAGCATATTTATGATGGTATTTGTTTGTAATTAGTGTGTGATGGTTTTGAATTCTTATTACTTGGGGCTAAACTGTAAAGTCATTGTTCTAAGTAAAATTTCAAGTACTTTCCTTGATTATTTTATTGCTGTATATGAGAATGTTAAATAAACTGGTACATGTCTCTACTGTCACTGCTAATAGTTTGTGAGGTACGAACCATAACCAGGAACCAGTTTGGCTGTTTTCAGTTAACTGAAATATGAAACAACTGTTTGGATGCAGCATGTATTAATTATAATGTTTCATTGTGAAAAGAAAATTATTTGCGTAACGGGTACTCTTAAAAACAAAATTGTTTGTGTTTTCCATGAAGTTATTTTAGTGAAAAACACAGCTTGTCTGAAGCACTGCCCAGGTCATAGCTATTCTGACCCTTTTTATTGAACTTGCAAGCATTTGCCAGAACGGATCAACTTAAGTAGGTGCAGTATAAATTCCAGCATGTATTTGACTAGTTCACGTCACAGAAAGTCATATTTGACTACGTCGCCAACCACTTGTACATGATCTCATTCATGGCAAAAATGGTTTGAATGGTTCTGAATATGTTTATAGATTGCTTAGTCTTAATTCAAACCGACGACAGTGGTGGTCTAGTGGTAGAGCGTCCACCTCGCATGTGGAAGGTCATGGGTATGATCCCCCTGTCAGTTCATACCAAAGAGTTGAAAGATTGTACTGTAAGCTTCCTCACTTGGCTCTCAGCATTTAGAGGTTAGTTCTAAGTCTGGTCAACCCGGTGTAAGTATAATGTGACTGAGGGGGATATCATACCATGTGTCTGCAGCATGATACTCGAGCGCTCAAAATACAGTTTCGACTAGAAACCATCATGATATAACTGAATAATTGTTGAAAGTGACGTTTATACCATACAACAACAACTAGGGCAAACCACATCATAACAAATATTTTTAAATAGTTTATAACTTTATGATTATACTTTTATACAAGCAATTGTTCATTTGGAATTGATATATATAATGCACTGAACACACCTCCGCTTCTAGGGGAGAAAAATAAAAACAGAGCCTTTTTTCTGGAAATTGGGAAGAGACCCAAGCATTTGATCAAGATTTGGTCAAGGCGCAATTTAGGGGAAATTGGGAATTATTTTAAGGCTTACTAAAGCAAACTGGAAAATAAAGTGTAACACTGTTAAGATCATGTTCTAATCAATAATTATCAGATATTATAATTATATTTCATCCTAGTTTTAGCTCGCCGGGACGAAGTCCAAGGAGAGTTATTGCCATGACCATGGCGTCATTGTCGGCATCATCTATAGACACCCAGATTAAACTTTTGCGTTTAAGTTTCAGATATCTATGCAACCACTCATTGGATGTGAATGAAACTTCGCATGTGTTTTCACCATCATCAATGGAACACACACAGACAAGAACCATAACTCTGGATTGCATTTTGGCACAGTTATGACCCTTTTTGGACTTACACACCCAGGTTAAACTTTTCATTTAGTTGCGTTTTAGTTTAAGATATCTATGCAAGGTATCTATGCAACCACTCATTGGATATGAAAGAAACTTTGCATGTGTGTTCACCATCATCAATAGAACACACAGATATAAGAACCATAACTCTGGGTTACATTTTGGCACAGTTATGGCCCTTTTTGGACTTAATATTCAGGTTAAAGTTTTTTATCTGGTAAGATATCTATGCAACCACTTATTGGATATGAATAGAACTTTGCATGCGTGTTCACCATCATTGGAACACACATAGATAAGAACCATAAATCTGGATTGCATTTTGGCACAGTTATTGCCCCTTTTTAGACTTAATTTTTCAGGTTAAAGTTTTTTATCAGGTAAGATATCTATGCAACCACTCATTGGATATGAATAAAATTTCGCATGTGTGATCACCATCATCAATGGAACACATAGAGACAAGAACCATAACTCTGGATTGCATTTTGGCAGAGAAACGGCCCTTTTTGGACTTAATTTTTCAGGTTAAAGTTTTTTTATCAGGTAAAATGTCTATGCAACCACTCATTGGATATGAATGAAACTTCACATGTGTGTTCACACAAAGACAAGAACCACAACTTTGGGTTGCATTTTGGCAAAGTTATGGACCTTTTGTGAGAATGGTTTATCAGTTACTTATGGAAGGACAATGACTACTCAAGTGGTCTTCCTCTCAATAACACTGGATATATGGGAAACTTGTGTTGATAATGGCATTGAGGCCATGATAAATTAATTGCTAGACTACCATCCCCGCCCGCCCCCTAATTTTCATGACGCCCTGACCCTTTTTATTTTCATAAAAAAACAAACAACAATTTAATTGGATGAAAATATGTAAGTACCTCAGTCAGCCTTACACGTGTATTCATCTGAGATTGTATCATGATTATCTGACACTTTACATAAAATATTCTGTCTGGCTGCTGTAGGCTGACAAGATAGTGTTTGTCTATACAGGAAAATATGTATATATGACATCTGCTCCTTAACCTCTCATCTAATGGTTGAGGGCTCGAACCCAGCACCTTGAAAAAATCTTTTTGAGAAAGTTTGCCAGTTACTTTTGGAAGAATGGTGGTTCTACTTATATTCCTTCTAGTCTTCTTCCACAGTTATGCCATAACCTGAAATGACGTAAACATTGTACATTTTCAGGGCTCTTGCTTGCACTTTTAGGAATGGGGTCGGAGCCACTGGCTTTTGGAAAATTAGTTTTCTTTTTAAAGAAATTGGGAAAATTACCTAGCATAGGTTTCTTCAATATACGGAATAATACATATATATGTGTAATGTATTTTGAATGTATCAAAAATGTGATGTTCTTCTAGAAAACTCATTTAAAACATAATAAAAAATTTTCCCCTAATATTTCTTTTGGTTTCTTTACATTTTGAAATTGGGAATTTTCTTATTTTGGATTGGGTAAAAAAGATACTTTTGTCATTGGCAATGGGCAAACAAGTGCCCTGATTTTTAAAAAAAAACAGCAGTGGGAAGGTTGTGTTGCCAAAATAAACCTGCAGCATGTTTGTGGGTGATCATTTTAATTTTTACAGTGGTCTTCCTTGGTTGATTGGTTAGCAATTTTACTTTTACTGAGGTCGTGGGTTCAAGTTTAACTCAGTCTTAAAACTTTGCAAGTAACTCTGTGGAATAACGATAGCTCTACTTTGATTTAATCTAACTGGATGCCATGTACATGTGTAATCTGTAATTTCCTGCTGTTGCCGTGTACATGTGTAATCTGTAATAACCTGTTGTTGCCGTGTACATGTGTAATATGTAAAGTCCTGCTGTTGCCATGTACATGTGTAATCTGTAATGTCCTGTTGTTGCCGTGTACATGTGTAATATGTAAAGTCCTGCTGTTGCAGTGTACATGTGTAAAATGTAAAGTCCTGCTGTTGCTGTGTTCATGTGTAATTTGTAATGTCCAGTTGTTGCTGTGTACATGTGTAATATGTAATGTCCTGCTGTTGCTGTGTACATATGCAATATGTAAAGTCCTGCTGTTGCCGTGTACATGTGTAATCTGTAATGTCCTGCTGTTGCCGTGTACATGTGTAATATGTAAAGTCCTGCTGTTGCCGTGTACATGTGTAATCTGTAATGTCCTGCTGTTGCCGTGTACATGTGTAATATGTAAAGTCCTGCTGTTGCCGTGTACATGTGTAATATGTAAAGTCCTGCTGTTGCCGTGTACATGTGTAAAATGTAAAGTCCTGCTGTTGCTGTGTACATGTGTAATCTGTAATGTCCAGTTGTTGCTGTGTACATGTGTAATATGTAATGTCCTGCTGTTGCCGTGTACATGTGCAATATGTAAAGTCCTGCTGCTGCCGTGTACATGTGTAATCTGTAATGTCCTGCTGTTGCCGTGTACATGTGCAATATGTAAAGTCCTGCTGTTGCCATGTACATGTGTAATCTGTAATGTCCTACTGTTGCCGTGTACATGTGTAATATGTAAAGTCCTGCTGTTGCCGTGTACATGTGTAATATGTAAAGTCCTGCTGTTGTGTAATATGTAAAGTCCAGTTGTTGCTGTGTACATGTGTAATCTGTAATGTCCTGCTGTTGCCGTGTACATGTGCAATATGTTAAGTCCTGCTGTTGCTGTGTACATGTGTAATATGTAAAGTCCTGCTGTTGCCGTGTACATGTGTAATATGTTGTTGCCTTGTAAATGTGTAATATGTAAAGTCCTGCTGTTGCCGTGCACATGTGTAATCTGGAATGTCCTTCTGTTGCCGTGTACATGTGAAATCTGGAATGTCCTGCTGTTGCCGTGTACATGTGTAATCTGTAAAGTTCTGCTGTTGCCGTGTACATGTGTAATCTGTAATGTCCTGCTGTTGCCGTGTACATGTGTAATCTGTAATGTCCTGCTGTTGCCGTGTACATGTGTAATCTGTAAAGTCCTGCTGTTGCGTGTACATGTGTAATCTGTAATGTCCTGCTGTTGCCGTGTACATGTGTAATCTGTAATGTCCTGCTGTTGCCGTGTACATGCGTAATCTGTAATGTCCGGCTGTTGCCGTGTACATGCGTAATATGTAATGTCTTGCTGTTGCCATGTACATGCCTAATCTGTAATGTCCTGCTGTTGCCGTGTACATGGGTAATATGTAATGTCCTGCTGTTGCCATGTACATGCGTAATATGTAAAGTCCTGCTGTTGCCGTGTACATGTGTAATATGTAAAGTCCTGCTGTTGCCTTGTACATGTGTAATCTGCTGTTGCCTTGTACATGTGTAATATGTAAATTCCTGCTGTTGCCGTGTACATGTGTAATCTGGAATGTCCTTCTGACGCCGTGTACATGTGAAATCTGGAATGTCCTGCTGTTGCCGTGTACATGTGTTATCTGTAATGTTCTGCTGTTGCCGTGTACATGTGTAATCTGTAATGTCCTGCTGTTGCCGTGTACATGTGTAATCTGTAATGTCCTGCTGTTGCCGTGTACATGTGTAATCTGTAATGTCCTGCTGTTGCCGTGTACATGTGTAATATGTAAAGTCCTGCTGTTGCCGTGTACATGTGTAATCTGTAATGTCCTGCTGTTGCCGTGTACATGTGTAATATGTAATGTCCTGCTGTTGTCGTGTACATGTGTAATATGTAAAGTCCTGCTGTTGCTGTGTACATGTGTAATATGTAATGTCTAGCTGTTGCCGTGTACATGCCTAATCTGTAATGTCCTGCTGTTGCCGTGTACATGCGTAATCTGTAATGTCCTGCTGTTGTGGTGTACATGCCTTATCTGTAATGTCCTGCTGTTGCCGTGTACATGCCTAATCTGTAATGTCCTGCTGTTGCCGTGTACATGTGAAATATGTAATGTCTTGCCGTGTACATGCCTAATCTGTAATGTCCTGCTGTTGCGATGTACATGCGTAATCTGTAATGTCCTGCTGTTGCCGTGTATTTGCGTAATATGTGAAGTCCTGCTGTTGCTGTGTACATATGTAATCTGTTATGTCCTGCTGTTGCCATGTACATGTGTAATCTGGAATGTCCTGCTGTTGCCGTGTACATGTGTAATCTGTAATGTCCTACTGTTGCCATGTACATGCCTAATCTGTAATGTCCTGCTGTTGCCGTGTACATGCCTAATATGTAATGTCCTGCTGTTGCCGTGTACATGTGTAATCTGTAATGTCCTGCTGTTGCTGTGTACATGTGTAATCTGTAATGTCCTGCTGTTGCCTTGTACATGTGTAATCTGTATAAAGGTTTGTTTCTTAATATTGAATGGCTTAATGGTCTGGTCAGTCCAGTCTGAAGTGGTCACTCAAATACACTACACAGTCATTGGACAATTGCCCCGCTTCATCTGAACTGAGCAGTCAGCTGTCCTCTATGTAGAATCGCCCACTGCCCTCTACGTAGAATCGCCCACTGTCTGCTTTGTTGAATCGCCCGCTGATTTATTCGTATCTGTAGGTTATTCCCAGCCTTCTCAAAGAAGTTATAAGGAGGCTCGAGAACAATACTATGGTTTGTTTGTTTGAATATTTAGGGACATTTTATGCCTGTGAGGGGAAACAGATCATGTTTTACCTAATCACTCTTTCCTGAGTTCTTTGAAGGTTAACCAGTACTCGAGCACACCCATCTCAGCAAGTAGCTTTCCCACTTGAATCAATGTTGAATGTGAATCATCATGGAGACTGGCCGGTTGGGGATTCAAACTCAAATAATAAAAGTTAAAATATTTAATTATGTAGATTCAGTGAGTGTCATATCTTGGCATGACCTTGTTAAATCTCTTTTTAAAAAAAACATTTATCATTGGTCAATATTAGCAGTCACAGGTACACGTTTTACAGCAGCACTTTATTAAAAAGATATTTGGTTGCTGTCGCAGTGTTTTAGAAGTGATCATGGTGTTTTCTTTTACAGGTCAGAAGAGGAAGAAGGTAGCCCACATGGCTCTTAACGCCGAATCCACTAGAAGTCATAGTATCTTCAATATTATACTGGTTCAAGGCCCGCTGGATCCCAGGGGACAGGAAGTATTACAGGTGAGGACTGTTAGCTGGAGGCTTCTCTGTGGTTGGTTGGTAGCAGACTCGATTCCCAGCATCAAAATTCATCACTCGGTTGCGGTTTTACACAGGAAGTGAATGTTGTTTACATAGCAAATTTTGCCATAATAACAAAGTTGCCATAGCAGGGCAGGTCTTGTTGTTCTTTATCTCAGTGATCAATCATTTATAAAACTTGTTATACAGTATTAAATAGACTCTTCTAGGAGAACTGTTGTTAAAAACTAATCTTTTATATGTTTGCCACTCGCGTCAAAGATTGCGGGGTTTAATTGCCAGATCGACCAGATGGCCTAAAAAAATGACACTCATTACTTGTTCTACCCGGGTAGCAGATTTATATAAGCTCTGGGCTTAGCATGCAGTCGAGCTACAATATGTATGTAATTATTGCAGGATTTAGACAAGATCTGCATCAGTCAACTGTCATTGGTAGAACTGGCAGGTAGTGAGAGAGTGGCGAAGAACAAGAACCAGGGTGATTGCCTTAAAAAAGCAGGTAAAAAACAAGTAAATGTTGGTCCGTCCTTGAGTTGTCGTCAAGGCAGAGTTTCTATAACACATTAAAACATATTGTTTACACTGACCCAGTATTTTTTATGTGGTTAGGTAGGTACAGAGCTGGAAAATTCCACTTGTCTGCTCACCATGACAAGTACACATTTGATTAGGCCAAGTAAGATTTAAGAAACAGATCTGATATTTCTTTGAGTTTAAGCATTGATTAAAAACAAGGTTGGAAAGGGAGGATGAGTAGCTGTATAAGACATTATAAGCCCTGAGGTATTACCAGATTTTGATTTTTTCGTGTCATTGTAAACAAAAATGTGCAGAAATAATGAAAAATAAAAAATTAACACTTTGAAAATCAATAAAAAGGTTTACGTAGGTGCAAATTGAGTGAGTAGGTTACACAGCAAACACCGATTTTTTTAAGAACGGCTTTTTGTTATGAATATACCAAAGCTTAATGCTGTGCGATACTATAAAGTAACACGGAGTATATCTGTTTTAATTTCCTATATGTTTCAAGCTCACAACGGCACTGATATAACGAAACATAAAAATGTACTTTCACTGTTTTTTCATTGCTTCACATTTTCATTCCGATTTACAAGCGTCTATCAGTTTACTGAGTTCTTATGCCGGGCCTGGTTACTTCAGCTGGTATCTCGTTTTGACTGTCAAACCAGGGGTCACTAGTTTGAATCCCAGCATGGCAATACAGTCTCCTTAATGATAGATATGCGTCTTGTGTATCCTTGTCATTTGTCTCTCATGCCTGATTCAAGTGGAAAAGTAATCAGTTTCTTGTGGAGATTGTTGTGTTAGAGTACTGGGTAACCTTCGAGGATCCCAGGAAAAAGTGGTTAGGTTAACTAACTGTCTGTTACCCTTGATGGCATGAAAATGGCTGAATAATCGAACAAACCACCTGGCTTCTTGTTTTGTTTTAGGTAACATAAACCAGACTGAGGGCGCTGCGTACATGTTTAGAGGCTGTAAGTGAGAACCAGGCATCCAGTGGTGGTAGAAGACTGGTACATATCGTGATTCCATGTAAACACATCTGTTCAAGAACTTCTTTGATGGGGATGGTCAAGTGTGCATGGTTGTGTGTGTGAACCCAAAGGCAGAAGAGTACGATGCGACGGTGGTAAGTACAGCCGCATTTAGAAGATATCTTGATTTAGGTTTATGTTGAAATTGTTTCCAACAGGAAATAACTCATTGTTTGAAAACAATTAAATGGGATAACAAGCCAGACCCAGTTGCTCAGTTGGTATTATGTCTTCACTATCAGTCCAGGGGTCCAGAGTTTGAATCACCACTCAGCCACAGTCTCTCTGATGATTGATATCATATCTCATTATCATTTGTCTCTTACCACTGAATCAAGTGGGGGTAGTTATCAGTTACAACTTGAGATTGGTGTGCTAGAGTATTGGTTAGGTAAACTGATATATGTGCGGCAACATCTGTGAGCTTCTTTTATATAAATGTTTTTGCCAATTATTATATTGTTCTCTGTTGATGTAATTGTATTATAATCTTTTCTGTTTTTCACAGCATGTGATGAAGTTTGCAGAGATGTCACAGGAAATTATGATACAGAAAGCACAACAGGCCAAGTTTGATCTGGGTCTTGCACCTAGTCGTCGACGCCTTGGTGAGAAACTCTGTGAGGAAAAGCGCCTTGAAGAGAAGGAGAGGGAAGAAAGAGAAGGTAAGAAAATAAGGGTAGATTTTGGAGTTAATACTTCAATATAGCGTTTAAAAAATGGAGATGTGCCTTGCCACAGAAAAACAAGATTTTATAATATAATCAGTGTCCTCCCAAGCTAAAACATCTGTTTCTCCTAAAGACAGATTATAAAAATTTCCCATATTTCCGATTAGTTGAACAGATTGTGTTTCTTTCCCTATAGAATTTATAAAGCTAGTCCTGAAAGAGTTATGGCCCTTTATATATTTTTAATAGTAAAATTTATATTGGTATATGTAGCTATTTTTTTGTCCAGATTTCTATGTATTATTGTCGTGACTATGATCATGAAATAAAATGAACACATTAATTTTCAAATTCAAAAAAGAAAAATCTTTCGAAATCCATAAAAAAAATATTTAAATAGCTGCAATTTTAAGGAGTAGGTAGGAGCACGCCAAACAAACATTTGATTAAAAATTTAGACATGTTACAGGTGAAAAATGTGCTTGAATTTGTTCAGTGTTTGAAAAGTGCTTGAATTCTGAATATAAAAAACCTTAAAATTGTCCAGTACCTACTTGAATTCTATAGAATTTGCAACATTCATAATTTAAGAGATATTTTTCTTCTCAAACCCAATCTCTTCTGTTGCTAAAATCTATCTCATTAAATGATTTTCAATGTAAACTTAACCCAGATAAAACAGCCTATCCCTTCACATCTACAGTGTAACAGTAAAACAGCAAGGTAAGTTTTAAGTAGATGTTTACCTGGTAATATATATGAAAATGTCCAGCAAGTGAGTCCATGAAAATTGAGTAAGAGTCCTGGAAAAGTCCTTGATTTATTTTCACTAAGGTCTGTACGAACCATGTGTTTTTTGTTACAGATGATTGACTGCAATGACCGGGAAACACTGATGCACCTCAGCATGTTCCTGTGTGATTGGGATGCACAGAGACAGTCACTCCTCATCGACTTCAAAGTGCAATGTAAGTTTTCTATGATCTGTTTTGGCCAATATTGCTTTTTCTAATTTTTTGCTATAGTCATCCATCGACAATTTGATACAAAAACAATGTAAATAAAAGAGCATAATTTATATAAAAAATGTTTTGGTTACATGTCATAATCACAAGAAAGGGTATATAAAATGATATAACCAAAAAAAGCATGTGTTATAAAAGTACATGGTCCAAATTTCTTCCTATAGTCTGTGAAGAAGAGAAAATCTAAAATTTACATATCATTTATATAAATCATAATTTTATTCAGTTTCAGCAAAGAGACTACGTAAATTTCTCACAATATCTTCCTCAAATTGTTCCATATTTATATAAAGTCATAGAAATAGTCAGGACTGTATGTTTTGGAAAACTTGCAATTCAATTAAAATATCATAGACTGTGTTCTAGGACTATATTTATTTTTCACAAACTGTATGTGAACCTTTTCCCCAAGCAATGAGGGAGTTTGACTTTTCAAAAGAAGAAGAGTAGGTCTGTTATAAATCGCACAACAAATGCACGTAAACATAGAGATTTGTGATTGCCATTGATTATATAACTAACTGGACAAATGGGTTTTCACTTTCAATCTGGGCAACTACCACACAATGGGGGAAGAGTACACATCAGGGTTAGAATTTAACTTTTTTGTGCACTTGCAATTTTGGCCATTCAGTGCCTAAAATTTCAACTGGCCAAATTTGAAGTGAACTAGCCAAACCAGTTTTCCCAGAAACTTGTAGTCATAAATGACTAATAAAACCCAAAATTAATTGTTTCAGAACCTGTGTTTTATTTAATATGCATTATAAGCGTGTAGTTATTTTATAGACAGTTGTATCAAGGTTATCATATAGGTTAAGGTATTTCAATTTCAAAGCAGTACTTTACAGAACAAAATATTTTCAAAAATAAAATTGTCTTCAGTAATTTCAACTTGCATTTTTAAAATACAGCCCGCAGTTTGCGAGTTGAGAGTGCTTGAATTCGAGCCCTGCACATGTATGTTGATGAAAACATTGGATTGCAGACTGCCACATGAACAAGTTGGTTTACATGATCATCAAACTGATTTACATATTTTTATGTTAAATTTTATGAATAATATAAATATGTCTAGGTTCATTTACTTTAATAAAGCATTCATTTACACCTTGTTATTGTAAACAGGTCATCTGCGGTAGATTGGTCTAAGGCACTGTCTCTTGCCTCTCACCGCTAAGGTTGTAGGTTTGAGTTAAAAATGGTGTTAAACCCCATTAAAAAAACATGTTATTGTAAATAAGTAGTGTGAAGTATTATTTGAGCTGACTGTATCTACATGTATATATATTTGTGGAGTCCAGTGGTAGATCATTGGACCAATGATTGGGGGTCATGGGTTTGATCCTTCACTACAGCTATTTGTAATGTCCTCAAGCAGGACCCTTAATCCACTTATGCTTTGTACTAGTTAGTTCAGTTTAAACATATTTTATTGCCAAATATATACACACTGCAGCATACAAGGGACTTTGTATGTAGGAAGACTTTGAGCGTGATTCGTCTGAAGTTGCAGAAACTAGTTTCACAATTGATGTAAAATAAATAAATTCAAAACACTGCACATGTATATTTTCAGTTGCATGACAAGAACATGAAGACTCAACAAGAACACAGTGAGAAGGAGAGATTGAAGGACAACTTTAAACAGAGGTTAGAGATGAATAATATTCACTGGAAGAACAATATGGTATGTATATTAGACATAGAGGATCTTACTTGAGTGCTTAAACGTTTTACATGTAACATATATGAGAAAGTTATAAGGCACATATTTGTGCCTTAAATGTCCTTTATACTAGATTTCATGTATGTCCAATATATGGATTTTAATTGTAAATGAGATATAAGACCCTTATAAACAACATATATATGGGTTATAAATATGTTCACATATATGCCCCATATATGTGTCATATATGTCCCTTATAAGTCTTCAGACATATATGTGATCTACATATAAGAATGTCCCTTATAAGGCACATATATGACAACCACATATATGTGACATATATGTCCCATATAATCCAATATAGGCTTAAAAACTGTTCAATATGTCAATACTTCTGCCAGCATGTATACAGAAGATATTGTAGTATAGATTTGATAACAACGAATACCTTTGGATGCATGCATATACACATTAATGATCAGCCACCATCTTGATCACTTTGACTTTCCACTGCACAGTGGGACCACCACAAATATAATACAAACACTGGATTTTCTTACATTCATAAGATATGTATTTTTTTTTAATCTTCAAGGTATTTACATATCTATATTGATGTGCTTTGATTTAAGCAAGTAAATTCCAAAACAATTATTGTTATTGAAATCTTTTAATTGTTAGCTTGATATTTGTGGATGATTTAGCAAGTCCCCTTTGATCCTTGAGTAAAATTGTTGCTGTAAACATTCTAAATTAGTTTCCATGTAAAAGAGACAGTTACCAATCAAAACATTCTCATAGATCAAGAAAAGGAGAGATAATAATGTATATAGTACAACCATACTTTTCATTTAATTCTTAAACATTGTAATCAAATCAAATCAAACAAAATTATACTTGATATATAAATGTTAACTCTTTATCTCCTATAATCCAGCATAATATTATATATAAAACATGTTTCCTCTTTTCCTTTGTGTGTAACTCTTCCATGAATTTGAAACAGCCATTATATCAGCATAATCATGGGCTCACAGTATCATGTTAACAGTTGTGGCCAGTATGTATGGACTTTATAACCAATATTGTCTGAACTTATAACAACCTTATAATGGACTTACATGTGCCCCATTCCTATACAACTGTCATATAAGGGACATATATGTGGAGATGAGTTAGACATATAGTGGCCTTATACACATAACTCACATAGTCAGGATTTCATGGCAGTTATATGTACCATATATGTCTCATATATGTTCCGTATAGGACTCATATAAGACACATATAAGTTATGTATGTGTTGGTGACTTTAAATTCCGTAAGGGACATTTATCATTGAATTTATTAAATAAATTATTTATAAATTCAGTGATAAATAAGCACTCAAGTAAAATAAATACAGGGTTCTGGCGAGCATTATATTATATTTCCCAACGAGTTTGATAAATTCAAAAATAAATGAGCATGAATATAAGATTCATTTTATCACATAACTCAGAAAAAAATGACATTAACCATTTATTTAACATAACACCTCAATAAGGAACAGAAAAAATCAGTATGCTCTAATGTCTCTAAATAATGTCATTTAACCATGACAAATCAACTCCATTTATATATTCCAGCAAGTCAGAAAGTACTTTCATTTACGTACAAGAGCCGAGAAAAACACAGAGCGATGAATGGGAAGTGATATTACACTAGGTTAATGTAAAATATGTCGTGGGTTTATTATTCTCATGCACCGTAAATTATGGGATTTGTTGTCTTAGAACTATTTCTATCAAACTTACCTTCGAGCGTGATTTGCCTAAATTGTAAGAACTTGTTTCACAATCGAAGACAAAATAAATAAGTTTAAACTTAAGCATATGCTGATAAAGTGTTGTGCTCAAAGACAGCATAGTTACGCTTGTGGTGGAGTGTAATGGTCCCTACTAGGTCGAATGCTTCCGAACATTATTGTGTATTAGTATACTGAACTTGCATCCATGGCATTTTCATATTAACAATTTGCAATGTTTTATAGCTTTAAAGAAACTTGTGAACCTTAGAGGGGTTGGGAGTAGCACTGTCCTCTGGCTGCCATTGTGTTGACGTTTGTGAAAGTGTATGTGGGTCCTCTAATCAGTAGTTAAATAGTCTGCCATCTGTCACATACTTTCAAACTGAGCTAGTCCTGGTAAGCTTACATGTATGATGCAAACGTACTGACTGTACTTATTCTTACATGTACATGAACCTGTACCATCAAAATGTTGTATCTTTCTACATAAAGTTTTGGCATGCAGGAAGGAGTTGGTTGACTATGATAGATAACAGAGACAGGCCGTGGCTGCCAGCAGTTGTCCTGTCACTTGTCCACAGGATCCAACAACGATGAGGGCAGTAGATGTAGTCAACAGTCATGAGGACACAATAAGGGAAATATTAAGGTAACTGTTTATAATTGATTACATAAGTTATTAAACATATCTCAATGTATTTATTGATAGAAATATTCAGTATAATATGACAACATATTGTTGACATCACCTGGGCTGATACCTTAATGTTCAAGGTCAATACTGGACTGAGTATATTATACCTGGGTGACTTCCTTATATTTGTGAATTTTGCACTTAATAATTGCTGATCAGAACTGTATCAGAACAGAATGATGCATATAAGAATGTCAGAAGACAAAATTATGTACATGACAATGTCTGCTCAGAACTGTATCAGAACAGAATGATGCATATAACATAGTCTGATCAGAGCTGTAATAGGACAGAATAATGTACATGACAATGTCTACTCAGAACTGTATCAGAACAGAATGATGCATATAATATAGTCTGATCAGAGCTGTATTAGGACAGAATTATGTACATGACAATGTCTACTCAGAACTGTATCAGAACAGAATGATGCGTATAACATAGTCTGATCAGAGCTGTATTTGGACAGAATTATGTACATGACAATGTCTTCTCAGAACTGTATCAGAACAGAATGATGCATATAACATAGTCTGATTAGAGCTGTATTTGCGTATAACATAGTCTGATCAGAGCTGTATTAGGACAGAATTATGTACATGACAATGTCTACTCAGAACCGTATCAGAACAGAATGATGCATATAATATAGTCTGATCAGAGCTGTATTAGGACAGAATTATGTACATGACAATGTCTACTCAGAACCGTATCAGAACAGAATGATGCATATAATATAGTCTGATCAGAGCTGTATTAGGACAGAATTATGTACATGACAATGTCTACTCAGAACTGTATCAGAACAGAATGATGCATATAATATAGTCTGATCAGAGCTGTAATAGGACAGAATTATGTACATGACAATGTCTACTCAGAACTGTATCAGAACAGAATGATGCGTATAACATAGTCTGATCAGAGCTGTATTTGGACAGAATTATGTACATGACAATGTCTACTCAGAACTGTATCAGAACAGAATGATGCGTATAACATAGTCTGATTAGAGCTGTATTTGCGTATAACATAGTCTGATCAGAGCTGTATTAGGACAGAATTATGTACATGACAATGTCTACTCAGAACTGTATCAGAACAGAGTGATGCATATGACATAGTCTGATCAGAGCTGTATTATGACAGAATTATGTACATGACAGTGTCTACTCAGAACTGTATCAGAACAGAATGATGCATATAACATAGTCTGATCAGAGCTGTATTAGGACAGAATTATGTACATGACTTTGTCTACTCAGAACTGTATCAGAACAGAATGATGCGTATAACATAGTCTGATCAGAGCAGTATTAGGACAGAATTATGTGCATGACAATGTCTACTCAGAACTGTATCAGAACAGAGTGATGCATATGACATAGTCTGATCAGAGCTGTATTAGGACAGAATTATGTACATGACTATGTCTACTCAGAACTGTATCAGAACAGAATGATGCATATAACATAGTCTGATCAGAGCTGTATTAGGACAGAATTATGTATATGACAATGTCTACTCAGAACTGTATCAGAACAGAATGATGCATATAACATAGTCTGATCAGAGCTGTATTTGGACAGAATGATGTACATGACAATGTCTACTCAGAACTGTATCAGAACAGAATGATGCATATAACATTGTCTGATCTGAACTGTATCAGAACAGAATGATGCGTATAACATAGTCTGAACAGAGCTGTATTTGGACAGAATTATGTATATGACAATGTCTACTCAGAATTGTATCAGAACAGAATGATGCGTATAACATAGTCTGAATAGAGCTGTATTTGGACAGAATTATGTACATGACAATGTCTACTCAGAACTGTATCAGAACAGAATGATGCATATAACATAGTCTGATCAGAGCTGTATTAGGACAGAATTATGTACATGACAATGTCTACTCAGAACTGTATCAGAACAGGATAATGCGTATAACATAGTCTGATCAGACCTGATTTAAGACAGAATTATGTACATGACAATGTCTACTCAGAACTGTATCAGAACAGAATGATGCATATGACATTGTCTGATCAGAGCTGTATTAGGACAGAATTATGCACATGACAATGTATACTTAGAACTGTATCAGAACAGAATGATACGTATAACATAGTCATTTCAGAGCTGTATTTGAACAGAATTATGTACATGACAATGTCTACTCAGAACTGTATCAGAACAGGATGATGTATATTACATAGTCTGATCAGACCTGATTTAAGACAGAATTATGTACATGACAATGTCTACTCAGAACTGTATCAGAACAGAATGATGCATATGACATTGTCTGATCAGAGCTGTATTAGGACAGAATTATGCACATGACAATGTCTACTTAGAACTGTATCAGAACAGAATGATACGTATAACATAGTCTGTTCAGAGCTGTATTTGAACAGAATTATGTACATGACAATGTCTACTCAGAACTGTATCAGTGCAGAATGATGCGTATAACATTGTCTGATCGGAACTGTATTTGGACAGAATTATGTACATGACAATGTCAACTTAGAACTGTATCAGAACAGAATGATGCATATGACATAGTATGATCAGAGCTGTATTAGGACAGAATTATGTACATGATAATGTCTACTCAGAACTGTATCAGAACAGAATGATGCATATGACATAGTCTGATCAGAGCTGTATTAGGACAGAATTATGTACATGACAATGTCTACTCAGAACTGTATCAGAACAGAATGATGCATATAACATAGTCTGATCAGAGCTGTAATAGGACAGAATTATGTACATGACAATGTCTACTCAGAAATGTATCAGAACAGAATGATGCGTATAGCATAGTCTGATCAGAACTGTATTTGGACAGAAATATGTACATGACAATGTCTATTCGGAACTGTATCAGAACAAAATGATGCATATTACATTGTCTGATCAGAACTGTATCAGTGCAGAATGATGCATAAAACATTGTCTGATCAGAGCTGTATTAGGACAGAATTATGTACATGACAATGTCTACTCAGAACTGTATCAGAACAGAATGATGCATATAACATTGTCTGATCAGAGCTGTATTAGAACAGAATTATATACATGACAATGTCTACTCAGAACTGTATCAGAACAGAATGATGCATATAACATAATCTGATCAGAGCTGTAATAGGACAGAATTATGTACATGACAATGTCTACTCAGAGCTGTATCAGAACAGAATGATGCGTATTACATAGTCTGATCAGAACTGTATTTGGACAGAATTATGTACATGACAATGTCTATTCGGAACTGTATCAGAACAGAATGATGCGTATTACATTGTTTGATCAGAACTGTATCAGTGCAGAATGATGCATATAACATTGTCTGATCAGAGCTGTATTAGGACAGAATTATGTACATGACAATGTCTACTCAAAACTGTATCAGAACAGAATGATGCATATGACATAGTCCGATCAGAGCAGTATTTGGACAGAATTATGTACATGACAATGTCTTCTCAGAACTGTATCAGAACAGAATGATGCATATAACATAGTCTGATCAGAGCTGTATTAGGATAGAATTATTTACATGACAATGTCTACTCAGAACTGTATCAGAACAGAATGATGCATATAGCATAGTCTGATCAGAGCTGTATTAGGACAGAATTATGTACATGACAATGTCTACTCAGAACTGTATCAGAACAGAATGATGCATATGACATAGTCCGATCAGAGCTGTATTTGGACAGAATTATGTACATGACAATGTCTACTCAAAACTATATCAGAACAGAATGATGCATAAAACATAGTCTGATCAGAGCTGTATTAGGACAGAATTATGTACATGACAATGTCTACTCAGAACTGTATCAGAACAGAATGATACATATGACATAGTTTGATCAGAGCTGTATTAGGACAGAATTATGTACATGACAATGTCTACTCAGAACTGTATCAGAACAGAATGATGCATATAACATAGCCTGATCAGAACTGTATTAGGACAGAATTATGTACATGACAATGTCTACTCAGAACTGTATCAGAGCAGAATGATGCGTATAACAGAGTCTGATCAGAACTGTATTTGGACAGAATTATGTACATGACAATGTCTACTCAGAACTGTATCAGAACAGAATGATGCGTATAACATAGTCTGATCAGAGCTGTATTTGGACAGAATTATGTACATGATAGTGTCTACTCAGAACTGTATCAGAACAGAATGATGCATATAACATAGTCTGATCATAACTGTATTTGGACAGAATTTTGTACATGACAATGTCTACTCAGAACTGTATCAGAACAGAATGATGTATATAACATAGTCTGATCAGAGCTGTAGTTGGACAGAATGATGTACATGACAATGTCTACTCAGAACTGTATCAGAACAGAATGATGCTTATAACATTGTCTGATCAGAGCTGTATTTGGACAGAATGATGTACATGACAATGTCTATTCAGAACTGTATCAGAACAGAATGATGCATATGACATAGTCTGATCAGAGCTGTATTTGGACAGAATTATGTACATGACAATGTCTATTCAGAACTGTATCAGAACAGAATGATGCATATGACGTAGTCTGATCAGAGCTGTATTTGGACAGAATTATGTACATGACAATGTCTACTCAGAACTGTATCAGAACAGAATGATACATATGACATAGTTTGATCAGAGCTGTATTAGGACAGAATTATGTACATGACAATGTCTACTCAGAACTGTATCAGAACAGAATGATGCATATAACATAGCCTGATCAGAACTGTATTAGGACAGAATTATGTACATGACAATGTCTACTCAGAACTGTATCAGAGCAGAATGATGCGTATAACAGAGTCTGATCAGAACTGTATTTGGACAGAATTATGTACATGACAATGTCTACTCAGAACTGTATCAGAACAGAATGATGCGTATAACATAGTCTGATCAGAGCTGTATTTGGACAGAATTATGTACATGATAGTGTCTACTCAGAACTGTATAAGAGCAGAATGATGCGTATAACAGAGCTGTATTTGGACAGTATTATGTACATGACAGTGTCTACTCAGAACTGTATCAGAACAGAATGATGCATATAACATAGTCTGATCATAACTGTATTTGGACAGAATTTTGTACATGACAATGTCTACTCAGAACTGTATGAGAACAGAATGATGTATATAACATAGTCTGATCAGAGCTGTAGTTGGACAGAATGATGTACATGACAATGTCTACTCAGAACTGTATCAGAACAGAATGATGCTTATAACATTGTCTGATCAGAGCTGTATTTGGACAGAATGATGTACATGACAATGTCTACTCAGAACTGTATCAGAACAAAATGATGCGTATAACATAGTCTGACCAAAGCTGTATTAGGACAGAATTATGTACATGACAATGTCTACTCAGAACTCTATCAGAACAGAATGATGCGTATAACATAGTCTGATCAGAGCTGTATTAGGACAGAATTATGTACATGACAATGTCTACTCAGAACTGTATCTGAACAGAATGATGCATATAACATTGTCTGATCAGAACTGTATCAGTGCAGAATGATGCATTTAACATTGTCTGATCAGAGCTGTATTAGGACAGAATTATATACATGACAATGTCTGCTCAGAACTGTATCAGAACAGAATGATGCATATAACATTGTCTGATCAGAACTGTATCAGACCAGAATGATGCATATAACATTGTCTGATCAGAACTGTATTAGGACAGAATTATGTACATGACAATGTCTACTCAGAACTGTATCAGAACAAAATGATGCATATAACATAGTCTGACCCGAGCTGTATTAGGACAGAATTATGTACATGACAATGTCTACTCAGAACTGTATCAGAACAGAATGATGCGTATAACATAGTCTGATCAGAGCTGTATTAGGACAGAATTATGTACATGACAATGTCTACTCAGAACAGGATGATGCGTATAACATAGTCTGAACAGAGCTGTATTTGGACAGAATTATGTACATGACAATGTCTACTCAGAACTCTATCAGAACATAATGATGCCTATAACATAGTCTGATCAGAGCTGTATTAGGACAGAATTATGTACATGACAATGTCTACTCAGAACAGGATGATGCGTATAACATAGTCTGAACAGAGCTGTATTTGGACAGAATTATGTACATGACAATGTCTACTCAGAACTGTATCAGAACAGAATGATGCGTATAACATAGTCTGATCAGAGCTGTATTATGACAGAATTATGTACATGACAATGTCTACTCAGAACTGTATCAGAACAGGATGATGCGTATAACATAGTCTGACCAGAGCTGTAATAGGACAGAATTATGTACATGACAATGTCTACTCAGAACTGTATCAGAACAGAATGATGCGTATAACATTGTCTGATCAGAACTGTATCAGTGCAGAATGATGCATTTAACATTGTCTGATCAGAGCTGTATTAGGACAGAATTATATACATGACAATGTCTGCTCAGAACTGTATCAGAACAGAATGATGCATATAACATTGTCTGATCAGAACTGTATCAGAACAGAATGATGCATATAACATAGTCTGATCAGAACTGTATTAGGACAGAATTATGTACATGACAATGTCTACTCAGAACTGTATCAGAACAGAATGATGCATTTAACATAGTCTGATCAGAGCTGTATTAGGACAGAATTATTATTATTATTTCTTCTATGCCCTTATTCTGCATTCTCCAATATTAAGCATGATATTGATCATAGCTTTGTCAAAGCATCAAATTTTGGGGGAAGCCAAAACCAGGAGGAACGAAGTTAAAGTAAGGGAGGTCAGAAAGGGTGAATCTTTACTTAGTTGGTACATCACAGATTCAATTAAGGCATATTCTAACCAGTGGCTGATTTATTTATTTTACTTCAATTGTGAAATAAATCATTACAATGTAGACAAACCACACTTGAAGTTTTTCTGGCTGATACAGACCACATCATTTAATTATCACTAAAAATTTAACCTCCATATGTAGTAGACTGCATGTGTCTTTTCTCTTATTTTCAGATGTTTGAAGAATGTCGAATTGTGCAAGAATATCTGGTTTTGTATGTACAGTAGAGTTATCTTCCCTGTACTGAAGAAAGAAATGGTAACTAAGATGAACTTTTTCATACTCTTGACAATTTGTAAATGTATCTTTAACCATAAATATTTTTTTCAACGTTTTTGTGAAACGGATATTAACCATAAATCAATCTTCACATCTTTCAATTAAGTAAAGTTCTTGAAAATAAAATGTTGCAAGTAACACAGGAAAACACATAATCCTATCTCAAAATATCTATGATTAAGTTTGTTTAATCTTGGTTAGAGTTTCTTTCTACTAATTATGTCATAACAGCTGTGTTGTCAGCCAGGCCGTGATGAGTATAATCTTGTATTCTAATAATGTCCATTTCAATTCCATTGCATTCAGATTTCAGTTGTTTTTTGTTTGTTTCAATATTATGCATCATGTTTATGCCATTGAGAGCTAACAGATTTATATAAAAAGCACACCAACAAATGAAGATGTAAAATGAACCTAGATACCCACAGAACTGTAGTTTCAGCAAATTCTATCCAATAGCTCTTACAATGTGCCTGAGCTACAGTGGTCTTCTTACCATCACTCATCTGGTGATCTGGAACCTTACTTGTTGATAATTTAACCACAATGACAAAATAGACACAAAGTAAACCGCTCTCGAGTCCATTATCTGGGTATAACTTGTTATATGTGTTGTTTTTGAGTGGCACTATACATATATAATGGGTAAAGATATGCATTGATCTTGCAACCTCCAACATTACTGGCTAAGACCCTACCCAGTACATGGCCCTGCTTTACATAGGTTTGTCACAGTACAATTTAATAATATAAAAACAAGTAACTTGAATTAACAGCATGTGAACATATACATATCTCATGTGTGGAGCACAGGTTATTGGTAGAGCATCAGACTTGGCTTGATGGTCCTGGGTTTGATACCCAATCTGGCCATGTGTTGTGTCCTGAGTAAGACAGTGTATGTGCTTCATACAGGTTCTATCAAAGAAAGGGGAGTGAGTAGCTTTTATAAGAAATTTCAAGCCCTGATATCATCTCTGCAATGTCCTCTAGGGGTGGTATTCACAAATCATTTCTCCAGGGGTAGTGCTTAACCAACCATTGCTTTATTTTTGTTACTTTAATAGATGTATAATAAAAAATTAAGCAATCTAACAGTCATAATATACTAAAAATATAAGTGAAATAAAAGTGAAATAAAACCATTTTGTGCCTATCTTGTAATCATCAATGAACACTTTATTGGGGAGTCTTAAATAAACAATATACAACACGACTGATCCCAGCTTGGTTTAAACACTTTATGTGAGAAAGTTTGCCAGTCACATGCAGAATCACGGTCATTCTACCCTGTATTACCACTGCATTAAAGTGAAATAGATGTGTTAGATAATTATGATACTTGCCGAATCATGGTCATTCTACCCTATATTACCACTGCATTAAAGTGAAATAGATGTGTTAAATAATTATGATACTTGCAGAAGGACGGTGAATTTGCCTAGATTCATCCTGAAATTGGTTACCATGCATGTTATTATATTGAATATGGTAAACTCCATTAGAAAAAGTATGTTTTAAAAAAAATACAATAAGTTGTGTAAATTGTTTGTTATGCATTCGTCAGCGAACAAACCCGATTTACCAATGTCAGTCCGGTGTTGTATTATATATCAACTGAAACACAGTGATGAAGACACTGAGGCAATATTTTGTAAATTTATTTGAAGGATCTTGGTATAGTATGTTTGACTGCTGAGCACACATGTATATGCATGATTGTATTTTGCAGCTAGAATATCACACGTGACATTGAATGTGGATATGTGTACGCGAGTGAAAGCTGACACACCAGAGTTAAAGACGTGTGCCACTTCTGTTATGACAACACTCTGTTTCTTGGTGGACAAGGCAAGGACATAGGTGTGGTGCTGCTCAACAATGGAAACCATTTAAAGGTAGTTGGTGCACTGTTTATTGAACCATTTTGCATCAATAATGATACAAAATGGTTTAAGTGTGTGTTAAAACAAAATAAAGTTAAACTGTGAAAAATGTATAATAGGGCACCCAGCAGCTCGCCAATAGTGCCAATAGTAAAAAATATTTTAAAAAGTCGAATATCATCTCAGATCAGATCAAAATGAACTGATTAACAATTTTTGGTCCCTGATATTTAGAATGAAAAAAAAGTCTTGTGTAACTCTATATTAAATATCAGGATGGTAGTATCCATAATATTCCTACAACCGCTCTTAGTAATGTGTATTGAGTGCGATAAGCCATATAATCCCGTACCAGGTACTTTATTATTTTAATGCTATGAATTTGCATAATGTAAGCATAATAATTGCGCATATGTTATCAACTATTAAAAATAAGTTGATTGTATAAAGTATATATGATTATTAAACGTATAATCTTATTAATGATTATAAACATGTTAAAATCAGGTTTATCATTGACATGATCTAAGTGATGTGACGGTGACAAACAAGTTTTTGTTAAAAATGACAATAAGCTGCTCTAATTATCAGCAAATAATTAACATGACCACATAAATAATTGACTTAGACAAACTAGTTTTTTTGTAAAATTACAAACTTTAAAAATATAATAAATAACAAAAATAATTGTTCATAATTGTAAAAAAAAAATATAAAATTCATAATTGTAAAAAATAGTAATATCAATATTTTCATATATATTTCTTTATTACATTAAACATCATACATTTATCCTGTTTAATGGCGAGCGTAAAAATATTGAATTGAACAGAATTTGAATATTTGCACCAGTCTAGTTAATAAGTAGAAGACTTCCAGTTTAACAAAAAGTATAATTATTGTTTTCACATTTGGAAGTTACAGAATACACAATAATACCAAAAATGGTTTATAAAATCTGATTATTAAATAGAAATTATAAAATATAAAGCATTAAAACATGTTTAAAACTTTGTTTGCTTTTTGCACTACGTTCAAGATGATAGTCATCAGAAACACCGTTGTTGACTTGCCTTTGTTGACAAGACCTGAAAAATAAAATTATTTTTATCTCTACATTAGTATAATATGCACCCCAGTTTTCAACCTTAAAAATATGGGGAAAAACTGTGGATTATAATCATAGTTTTGTGGAAGAAAAAGCAAAAGATGTTTTTTTATGTAGCGAAATAGTGCAAGTTTTAGCAACAAACTTTTCAATCAGTTGAGATGGACTGGTCTGCTATTCACTTGATAATTACCTCCCTTACATGACAGTAGTAAAATTATTACCCTTGAGAAATTAGAGCTGTGTAAATTGGTTAAGCATATTTCTGTTTTGAAAATGCTTTAAATGTTTTTTTCTACAGATGAGAAGAATGGAACATTGTCATGAGTTGTGCCAAGTTTGGCTGACACTGGTTGCTTTTTGATGAAGATATAACAGTTTGAAGATGCGTAGTGATACACTGCAAGAAATGGACAGAATTGTCAAAAATAAAGGGTTGTTACCAAACCATGGTTATTGTAGTCAACCCCATGTTATTTTCCTGCATAGTTGGAGTAACAGATGACAATCTATAGAAACAAGGTGCTTTTAGAACATTTGGTAATGTAATCAGTGTTCCATAAGTGCATTTCATTATTTTTATGTAGAACAGTGCAAAACTAATTGTGTGAGATGTTCTAGTTGGTTGTTCTCAGAATGACATCCAAAACAGAGTTCTTGACCAGGACTACATGCGGAGATGTACATTCCCTACATTGAGGTTCTGCCAATTTGGGTATCAGCATCTAATATGCATGGGACTAAAGGTATTCATATTTAATTAGTCATTTATCATTTTCAGATAAAGGCAAATTGGTGCCAAGTGCCTTATTTTATATATTTGGCATATTTTACACTATTGGCACAAAATTGTAAAGATATGACACCAACAAAAAGGAAGATTTTAGGCTCACTCTACCTATACAAAAACAACGAATAAACATACAGATGGTTTTAATTTTTGCCATTTGACACCTTGGACTAAATTCTACCATAATATTCAACATAATTTAATTGATATGGCATCTACTTTCACAATCATGTTTTGGGGACAATGTGACAGTTAACTTAATTGATATATCATATTCCCTATAGTGTAAATTAATACTAGCTATATTTTTTAACAAATCAATTATAATCCAGTTGAAATTGAAAATACACCACCAAACTTGACAATTGCTTATTTTCATGTATTTCATGAAAACAGAAAATTCATACACAGTACACATATGTATATAATATGAAAACTTCCATTTATACTGATGTAATAAAATAGAGAAATAATACATAAAATATGTCGCAATAAAAATATTAAAGGCATCTCAATAAACAGTCATGAATATAAGCTTTCTCAGTTTGCTGGTGACACTTCAGCTATCCTAGACGGTTCAGAAACATCATTAAATGAATCACTTAAAAAGAGTTATCATTTTATGCAAAAACATCAGGTCTTAAAGTTAATTTCTACAAAATGAAGGTAGTATGGATAGGAGCTAAGAAATATAGTACTGATTCAATTGAAACAGAATTAGTAAGCCAAATGCAAACGCATTTTTATCAAATTCATTGTTTTTTATCTCTACTGGGCAAAGGCCAGCAGGGCTTATGTCATGGTAAATTGTCCATCATCTGTCATCTGACTTATGTTGTCCGTCTGATAGCACCTTCATTTTTTAGCTCTACTGGCCAAAGGTTGTTGATCAGCGTAGTGTGCAGAAGTGTTTTTGGCGCTCTGATTAAATTTAATTTTATGATGGAAGTATTGGATAATATATGGAAAGTTTTATATGAGTGTGTGCGTGAAAGTATGTACATTGCGATGAGGTAATACTTTGAACCTATGTTCTAATAAATATGGAAATAACAGTGCATTTATTGAAGACAAAAACATTTTCAAAGTGCATGTGATTAAAATTTCACTTGTAGTAGCGGTTATATACCGAGTCGCAAAGTGAGACATTTGCCGGAGGCACAAATATCGCTGTGTAAATTATGTGACCAGTATAATCTTAAAGTGGCAAATTGTTATACTATCGACTGAACTGTAATTATGAATGTTCCGTGTAGAAGATGCGTGCTTAATAATGTGTAGTAATTGTGTGTTTGTATAAAGTACACCAATGTAACACGTGTATTAACATAGAGGTATACTCAGCAAGATAAATGCACAATGTCTGGCAGTTTCTCCAGTAATCAGTTATGTGAATTGGAACCTGTGATGTTAACGGACAATACGGAAGTTAAGATACCGAAAAATTTACCGGTGTCACCCCCGCACGATTTTCCATATGACAACGTGGATCTAGATGATAATGTGACCGCACAATTGCAGACATATAACCGTCTTGTTTCGCTCTATCGGAACTTTCCTGGTGACTTGTTTGTTGCTAGTTTATTGAAAGATTATGCATCATGCGAAACCAAACTTGAAGAAACCCGAGAGATGCTGTTCAACACTCTGAGAGAAGATGATGACTTCCCTTTTGGATTGCAGGCAGAGTTAAAACGCAGAGTCTTTACAAGGAAAGGCGTGTCGATTGCAGTTAAACTTGCGAATGACATACATTCTGTGTTAGGTGTAATTGAAGGTGATGATTTTTCAGCACTGAAAGACCTACTCAGCACTTCCAAACCCAGATCCAAATCAGCGTCCCTTTCTCGAGCAATTCCAGCGAAACAGAACCATTCCCCAACACTTAGTGCACATACTAACACAGAGGCGTGCCAGTGCTTGTGTAAAACTGAAAGTACAATTACAAATAAAATTGTATCAGAAGTCCAAGCGGACATGCTTTTACTAAAACAGAGATAGCGTTAGAAACGTCTAGATCAGCACAGATTGGCGATATTGAAAATACAATGTTATGCATAAATAGTGATATTGAATGTCATAAAGAAAGTACTGAAGAAAACTTCTGCATCTTAAAAAGTAGCTTATAAATGTGATATCCGTGTAAGTGACAATACAAACAAAGATATGTTACATATTAAACAAAGTATGCTAGATTTATCCCAAAGCTTGAGAACTCTCCAAGACAATGTGATTTTGCTTGGAAGCAAGTGTTGCAATGATCAATATGCTCAAACATTAAACTCTTGTAAAGCGGCGGTGATGCCAACTGCAACAGGCACTGTCCATCAAGCAGCCAATGACAATGAATTGTATAACACAGAGTTTTCGAGAAATAATGTAAATACCGTGGTAAATACAGATATAGTTGACTATTGTGACAATGGTAATAGTGGTAATCAAACAACCGAAAGTGGGATGCCAGTTCCTGTAGACGGTGGTGAATTGGATGTTATGTCACTTACTGAATTTCCGAATTTACCTACCCAAGATTCAGGTGTATTCCAGTTAATTCCTCGTCCATTAACTGAGTCACCGATCAGCGGCTCCTTGTCTCCGCTCATTGTGTACAAAATGGCCGACACACTGTTTGATGACAGAGAAATGGAGGACGAATTCTGTTGTTGTGCGTATAAATGTAGAGGACGATGATAATGCGTCACTAGTAGAACTGCAGTACTTCTGGCCCAGAGGTCTCATTTGCCGCCCATGGTTAACGAGGCGTGGGTACAATTCGGATAAACATAACGGTCCGTCACCAAAGAAAGGGTATAGTCACTACAAAAACCGTTATGCAGATAATGGCTTTGTGAGTGATAATGACTACTCGTACCACGGTTTCAATGATTACAATCCGTACGAGTATTTAGATAAGTGTATAGATTAGCTCACGCAATAAATCAGTTTGTAAGATTATCATAACATAATGGCTAGTCTGAACAATTTAAATTTAATGACATGGAATGCTGCAGGCATAATGTCCAGTTCAACATATCTCGTAAATATGTTAAATAATAGTAATATTGATATTTGTGGTATATCTGAACACTGGTTATATGATAAAGATTTGCATTTTTTAGACAGCATTGATAACAACTATAGGGCTCATGCAGTTTCTGATGCAGATCTGATTTTACCAAGCAGACGCAAAGTTGGTAAAGGTGGTGTGGGGATTTTATGGCATAAAAAAATAGATCATATGATCTCAACCATTTCTACAGATGATGACAGAATAATTGGAATAGAATTAATATTAAACCCATGCAATTGCTTGTATATTTTTCAAGTCTACTTGCCATGCCGAAATCACTCTATTCAGAAATATAGGGATTATATTAATAAACTTGAGGATATCTTAAGTATGTATAGTGATAAGGGCCTGGTTATTGTCATGGGTGACATGAATACCGAATTAAGAAGTTCATTCGCTAAGCCCGTAGACTCTAGAATCTATAGTTTAAGCAAGTTTGTATTAGATAATAATCTTTTATCTGTAACTTCAACGTGCAAGTGCACAGGGATGTCCTTCTCACATGTTAATTATAATGGAAAATCTGAAACAATGATTGACCATATATTATTTCCTGTCGAGAAAAAAGATCTTGTTTATTCCTGTTCGATACTGGATGATGATGCGTTAAATGTATCAAACCACAGACCAGTGCTCTGTAATATCACATTACCGTGTATTGCAGAACTCGATGATAGCAATATGCCACTTAGAGTAAACTGGCGTAAAATCCGTGAAGAAAATGTAACGGAATATAAATATTATATTGAAAATGATGTACATTGTGGTAAATTCCTCAATAACGCTATTAGATCGACCTCAGATATTGATAACCTATATAAAACAATTGTTAATTCCCTCAATAATGCTACTGATGCATGTATCCCTAAGACAAAATTCAGACACTTTTTGAAGCCTTACTGGGATGAAGAACTAAGAAATGCACATAAGTGTATGACAACTAAACGTAAAAGTTGGATTGGGGAGGGCAAACCTAGGGGAGTATCATTTTTGTCTTATAATGAATATAAAGGGGCGAAATGTTTATTTAGAAAATTGCACAGACATAAAGTTGAGCTCGATCTACAGAAACAAAATGAAGAAATAGATAAAGCTGCGGAAATTGATAGTGCCTCATTCTGGAAGCTTATTAATTCCAGAAAGAGAAAATCAAACATGTCACCTGGGATAGAAATGAAATTTAATGGCACCACTTTCGGGATCAAAAATCAAATACAATTCAATGGGGGTATTTTTTTAAAGAACTATACACATCTGATAATCCTATTTTGTATGATGGATTAATAAATGACAGTTACAAAAGTGAATACCACTCGATAAATAACTTATTATCGCATGTAACATACACAAATGTTCCGTCTATAAGTACTAACGAAGTGCTTGTAGCCTGCCGAAAAGCAAAACAGTTTAAAGCTTGCGGGTGTGATAATGTTTATTATGAAAATATTACCTATGGTGGTGAAATAGTACTGAAACTCTTAGCAAAACTATTTCAAAATATGACTACATATGCGCATACGCCAAATGATATGAAGAAAGGTATAATCATACTTTTATACAAAGGTGGTAAAAAGGCAAAGACTGACCCGAATAGTTATCGAGCAATTACTCTCTCATCAGTACTGTTAAAATTATATGAATCTGTACTACTCGATAGAATTGAACGCGATTGTGCGTATCAGAAAATTAATAAGTTACAAGGTGGGTTTCAACGGGGTATTGGCTGCATGATGACTTCTTTTGTTCTGCGTGAATGCTCTTACTTCGCTAAAGAAAATGACAGTCAATTAAATATTGCTTTTCTAGATGTACGCCGTGCATTTGATACCGTTTGGCATGAGGCTCTTATGGTAATATTGTTCAAATTTGGATTACCGTTATACATTCTTAAAGTTGTTTTTAATTTATATACCAATATGACCAGTTGTGTCAGAAACCAAGGTCACTTTTCAGACTGGTTTCCGGTATTACAAGGTACCAGACAGGGAGTGATTCTCAGTCCTTTTCTGTACATCGTCTTTATAAATGATCTTATGGATAAGTTAGTAGCCTCAGAATATGTTTTTTTTTATGTACAATATTAACTGCTCCTGTCCTACATCAGCTGATGATATGGTTTTATTATCTTTATCTAAAACTGGGTTAAGTCACATGATTGATATCTGCTACAAATATGGTATCGAACACCATTATTTTTACAATGCTTCTAAATGCTCGGTCATTATATCTCATGAATCAGGCAATAAATATAAATTAAACACACATAAATGGATTCTTGGGGACAGTAAAGTAGATGAAGTGGAGCAGTATACACATTTAGGTGTGCTTTTCAATAAATACGAGAATAATAATGACATTATAAAGGAAGCGAACTACAAAATTAGGAGTACCTTTTTAAATATAATAAATTGTGGCGTATATTCTGGGGGAATTCACCCAGCAACGGCGAAACAAATATATAAGTCTGTTGTCTTGCCGAAAGCTTTGTACGGCTGTGAGCTATGGCATAATCTTACTAATGCCCATATACTTACAATTGAAAGAGCACATAGGTTCTGTTTAAAATACATTCAGTCAATACCAAAGTATACAAGAACAGACGTAGTACTAAGTATGTTAGGATGCCTATCAATGGAAGCTGAAATTGATAAAAGAAAACTTATATTTTTAGGTCAGCTCTGTAGGTTGTCACCCTACTTCATAGCAAAGCAAATATTTGTTAATCGTTTATTTGACTATAAGTTAATACCTACTAAAGTTAAAGGTTTCATTGCCGATATAAAAATTGTTTGTAAAAACTATGATATTTCATCGTACTTAGATGAATACTCTCAGACAAGTGTTTTTCCGTCAAAATTTCAATGGAAAAAAATAGTAAATACTGCTGTTTATGGGTTCGAAAACAAAAAGTTACTAAATAGATGTCAAAATGATGAATCTCTCAATGGATTCAATCTTATCCATTGTAACTTTGATTTGTGCTTACTCTGGAAACTGAGTAAAACTGAAAAGATTTATACAGAATCATGTAGTACAATGGCATATATAATGTGTAGGTTTTTCTCAAGACCATTTCAGCAAAATTGTTCCAAATGTGGATTGCCATCTTCATACTTAGTTGAACATGTTCTACTTGATTGTATTTATAACAATAGCAAACGGGATAATTTATGGCAAAAATTATATGTGAGGTTTGGTGTAAAATTGTTTTGCTGTATAATGTATATGCCAACACGTGTACAATTAATACATATGTTTACAGGAATGAAATATTTCTTAAATGAAAAAGACAGCTTGGACTGTTTAAAAATATGTGTTTTAGCATTTCATAACATGTGGTATTGCAGTTATAAGTAATATGTCATGCAGTTAATAAACTATCAAATATTAATCAAAATCGTGCAAACTGGCTTATTAAACCATATTAAACGTTCTCTATGGTTACCTTATATTTCGTTTCGACAATGTAGCCATATAATAAAGAGAATACGTACCAATATGGATTCAAATGAATTTGCTTTTCATGTTAATAATTCTTAATTTTCGTTTCGATAGGGTTATTTCATATGAAGATAATTCATTTAGCGTCTGTGGATTTATGTGTGCGTGCATGAGTGAGTGTGTTTGTGTGCGAGCGAGTTTGTCTGTGTGCGTGCATGATATTATAGCTATCAAATAGACTGTATATCGTTTTGTCAATTGTAAATTATCGTTACTTCATATATGTATTCAATCTGTATAGTATTACCTTTTTTTCATTTGTCTTTTGTCAACAGTGTATATTATTGTTTGTATGCTCTCCTGTATGATTTGGAGGAAATAAAGATATATATATATATATATATATATATAGCTATCCTAGATGGTTCAGAAACATCATTAAATGAATCACTTAAAAAGAGTTATCATTTTATGCAAAAACATCAGGTCTTAAAGTTAATTTCTGCAAAATGAAGGTAGTATGGATAGGAGCTAAGAAATATAGTACTGATTCAATTGAAACAGAATTAGTAAGCCAAATGCAAACACATTTTTATCAAATTCATTGTTTTTTATCTCTACTGGGCAAAGGCCAGCAGGGCTTGTCCATCATCTGTCATCTGACTTATGTTGTCCGTCTGATAGCACCTTCATTTTTTAGCTCTACTGGCCAAAGGCTTATGCGATGGTGCGTTGTCCGTCGTCAGTCATCTGCTAGCAGCACTTTCTCTGAAACCACTAGGCCAATTAAACTGAAACTTCACATGGATGTTTCTATTGCATAGGATACTATACAGAAGATTTTTTTTTTTTTCGATCTGAAATTCAAGATGGCCTACGTTACTAAAGATAATCAAAAACTTAAAAGTTCTTCTTCTTGTGAACGGCCCAACAGATTTTCAAAATGTTTATGTAGTAATGATGACCAACTATAGTTTTGTTAGATTTGTTCAACTGGTGTCCCTAGGGTAAAAAAAATATCCCACCAGAGGGTTCATTTAGGGGACACATGTCATTATAATATATATATATATTTTTTTTTTAAATGGAAATGATTTTGCCTATATCTTCACAGAAGCATTGTTTGGTGAAGAAGGTTCAGATTTATAAAAATGACTGGGTTCCACTGTCTTAAGGGGTCATGAGGGGCCAAAAAAGGGTAAAAATTTGGAATTACTAAAATTGTTTTCTTATTAACCGGTATGTCAGATTTGTTCAAATTTGGCATAAATTATCCCTATGTGTTGGGGTTCGATTGCAGATAAGAATTTAGGGGCTAAAATTTATAGGGACCCTGTAATGGGACTTAGAATTTTACATAGGGATACTATGGGAAAACAGAAAATTCTCTTCTTTTTTTTTTCCATTAATTCTGAAACCATTAACTAACTGAGATCTTGAACCAGTGTCATTCGACCACAAATGCCCCCGCCATAGGGCTTATAAGCACACATGTGAAATTTCAAAAAACATTATTCTGAAAGTTTAAGGCCTAAACCTTAGATATTTTACATGTAGCATTGCATGGGGCTTCTCTAAAAGATTGGTTGAAGTCGGGTCCCTTATAAGAAAAATTTCAAAAAACATTTTCTGTGAAAATTCAAGGCCGAGACCTTAGATATTTTACATGAAACATTGCATGAGGGTCACCTAAAAGATTTTTTGAAGTTGGGTCCCTGGGATCAAATTTGGGGACACCATTTTACATAAAGTTATATAGGGAAAATGTAGACACATTAGCACCATTATTTTTCATTGAATTGTAACCATACTTGCACAGCAGTTATATAACCACAAGATCTCGGACAAGTTCTTGAACCAGCATCATTCGACCACAAATGCCCCCGGCCATAGGGCTTAATATAAGCATATTTTTAGTGAACTTTAAAAAAACACGTTTTCTCTGAAAGTTCAAGGCCTAGACCTTAGGTATTTTACATGTAGCATTGCATGGGGGTCCTGTACATCTGTTTCCAGTAGTAAAAATCGGGTGCGTGAAGATATTTTTTTATCAGAAATGATATAAAAATGGTATAGATCTATGAATGGTCTTGTAAAAATTACAGGAGAATTTTATACATATGAAGAGTTTAAAATACATTATAATTTAAAAACAATTTTATTCAATTTAATGGAGTAATTGCTGCAGTTAAAAGCTTTGCAACAAAATTTAATATTAAAATGCCAACCTTAAAAATAGCTAGACTAATTATTCCTGTAACATTAGTCCATTTATCAAAGACAATCAGGGATCAAAATGTCTCTATAATATTCTATGGCAATCAAAACAATACAAAACCAAATTCAAAAACAAAATGGGAACTTATTTATACTACTGAAGACGACACCTGGTCTGATATATACACATATCCGTTCAGATGTACAAAAAATACAATGCTACAATGGTTCCAAATACAAATCAATCCTAGGAAACAAGATTTCTTATGTACATACTGGTGATAAACCATTTGAGTGTCAGGTGTGTAATAAGAAGTTTACACTTTCATCATCTCAAAACAGTCACATGTGGATACTTACAATGACAAACCATTTGAGTGTCAGGTTTGTTATAAGAAGTTTACACAGTCCTCATCTCCAAACAGTCACATGTGAATACATCTGGGTGATAAACCATTTTGGTGTCAGGTGTGTAATAAGAAGTTTACACTTTTGACATCTCTAAGCAGTCACATTTGGATACATACAGGTGTTAAACCATTTGAGTGTCAGGTGTGTAGTAAGAAATTTACATATATGCCACATCCAAACAGTAACATTTGGATACATACAAATGATAAACCATTTGAGTGTCAGGTGTGTAATAAGAAGGTCAGCCGTTTGTCAAGTTTAAACAGGTACATGCAGACACATACAGGTGATAAACCATTTAAGTGTCAAATGTTTAATAAGAAAGTCACCCATTTGTCAAGTGTAAACAGGTACATGCAGACATACAGGTAATAAACCATTTGAGTGTCAGGTGTATAATAAGAAGGTCACCCATTTGTCAAGTTCAAACAGGGACATGTGGACACGTACAGGTGATAAACCATTTAAGTGTCAGGTGTATAAGAAGGTCAACCATTTGTCAAGTTCAAACAGGGACATGTGGACACATACAGGTGATAAACCATTTCAGTGTCAGGTGTGTAATAAGAAGTTCACCCATTTGTCAAGTTTAAACAGGTACATGCAGACACATACAGGTGATAAACCATTTGAGTGTCAGGTGTATAATAAGGTCACCAATTTGTCAAGTTCAAACAGGGACATGTAGACACATACACGTGAAAAACCATTTAAGTGTCAGGTGTGAAATAAGAAGATCATCCATTTGTCAAGTTTAAACAGGTACATGCAGACACATACAGGTGATTAACCATTTAAGTTTCAAGTGTGTAATAAGAAAGCTACCCATTTGTCAAGTTTAAACAGGTACATGCAGACACATACAGGCGATAAACTATTTGAGTGTCAGGTGTAAAATAAGAAGGTCACCCATTTGTCAAGTTCAAACAGGGACATGTGGACACATACAGGTGATAAACCATTTAAGTGTCAGGTGAGTAATAAGTAGGTCACACATTTGTCAAGTTTAAACAGGTACATGCAGACACATACAGGTGATAAACCAGTTAAGTGTCCGGTGTGTAATAAGAAGATCAACCATTTGTCAAGTTTAAACAGGTACATGCAGACACATACAGGTGATAAACCATTTAAGTATCAGGTGTATAATAAGAAGGTCACCCATTTGTCAAGTTTAAACAGGTACATGCAGACGCATACAGGTGATAAACCATTTAAGTATCAGGTGTATAATAAGAAGGTCACCCATTTGTCAAGTTTAAACAGGTACATGCAGACACATACATGTGATAAACCATTTTAGAATCAGGTGTATAATAAGAAGTTTACACAGTCCTCATCTCCAAACAGGCACATGTGGATACATACGGGTGATTAACCATTTGAGTGTCAAGTGTGTAATAAGTTCACACATTTGTCAAGTTTAAACAGGTACATGCAGACACAAACAGGTGATAGACCATTTGAGTGTCAGGTGTATAATAAGAAGGTCACCCATTTGTCAAGTTCAAATAGGGACATGTGGACACATGCAGGTACATACAGGTGATAATCCATAGTTTTATTCTAATATTTAGCGTCATTTTTATGCCATTGAATGCTAACAAACGATCAGTTTACCTAACCACTCTTTTTCTGAGATCCTGGGGTGTTGACAAGTACTCAAGCACACCCATCTCCTCAAGTAACTTATAACTTTCCCACTTGAATTAGAGGTGAGGGATGAATGATTTAGAAATAAAATGTTGTATATCAGTCATCACAGATATTGTGGCAGGGCAGTAACCAACTGTGGACTCCTGTATTGATAATTATACGTACTGTCGACAGAGCTAACAGGGCCCAGATTGTGTAATTGAACAATTTGGCTGTAATACTTAAATAGGTCAGTGTCAACTTGGAACAAAATGGGTAAATTATAACAAGAGATGTTTGTAGCATTTAGGGCCATCCTATTTGTTTGCTGTGCTCTGACCCAGTATTTTTCATGTGGGTATATAGGTAGGTAATTCTTTTTTTTTTTTTTTTGCCAAATTTTGATTTTGCAAAGTCATTTTAAAGAAAAATGGACAGAAAATCATGAAAAAAAATTGAATGCTTTGAAAGTCCATAAAAAATACGGGTTGCTGCTATATTTAGTGAGAAGGTAGGACCACAGCAAACAAAACATGTAACTTTGTTCGACATGGAGGGATTTTCAAATAGCTTGATACAAGTGATCAACATGTCATGATGATGTGGCACCTGCATTAACCTGTAGAATACCCAGACTTTTACATTAGGTGTCATGGCCAAGGTTACACATAGGTGAAGGTCACATCAGTCCATGACTTTTGATATTCACGGATACATCACTACCTTTTATAAAATATACCGTAATTTTCACAGACCATTTGGGGGGCATGCGACACTTACCAATGACATTTCTTGCTGTATATGACTTTCTAAAGAATGTAACTTTGTTATATTAATACTTCCTAAACGTGTACACATATGTATACAATACACATACAATAATCAATGAACTGGATAATAGTTATATGTATACCAATATTGCATTTTGTTCTTAGATTTTTTTCTTAAGAACACCTGCAATTAAAGTTTTTGCCAATTACCAAGGTGGTGTTACAGGTGCTACATTGACCTGCTGGAACTCAGTAGTGAGCTCTCCAAGTTTTTCAGTTTTAATTTGATTTTTTATTCCCCCACCCCCCTACCACACCCCATGCGGAGAGCACATACATACAATAAAATAACAAATTACTATATAAATAGAGACAGAAATAATACATAATATAACACAAAGCAAAATTAATAACAATTACCATTATGTATTTGATATTGAAAAAATAAGTTTTATGTACAATGTTTAACATTTGTAACATTTTTCTTTGATATTCTGTGGCTGCTAGTTATTATATTATATATATGTTATTTCTTATTGCTGGTTTCTGTTTGCAACAACTACGTCAGCTGTTACTGGAGATCATTCACCGGGTACCAAGTAACGAACATCTGAAGAAGTATGTACAGCAGATTTTGTCTCTGATGTTCAAACTACTCGAGGTACAGTATATGCTCACATGCTTGATTACTATGCAGAAATGTTGTCCTCTTACAGTTTGACCACTACAATTATAGTTCTTCAATAAAACCTGTTTAAGCAGACACCTCTTTTAAGCAACCACTTGTCTTAAGCAACCACATTTGCTATTTCCCATTCCAATGCTTTCAGAGTAAACAAACCTGTGTTTAGCAACTACCTGTCTTAAAAGGTCACTTTTTGCTCCTTCCCTTGACTAACTTCTTAAGACATGTTTGACTGTATTATAAGTATAATAGAAATGAAGAGAAATACTTAAAAATGTGATTACATTAATATAAGAAAATGAAATTTAAAAAACATCTTATATCACCTTTGCATATTAAAAAAAATTGAAATAAGGTTAAATGTGCACATGCATATTTTCTAGATGTCACAGTATTTTAGACAAAATAGAGAACCGTACTTGAAAAAGATCCAATTTTGAATGAATTGCTGAAGAAATTGAACACAGCAGGGTAAACATCTGCCCTACCCGTCCCATGTGTGTCTCGAGCAACATGCCTTCAAGAATGGAAATCTATATGTACATGTATTTATGTAACTTATTAGAAGAATCATAACTGTTTTATTTCCATAGCAACAACAATGAATCCTCAAAAACAGTGATGAATGCAAATTGCTTGTAATATTTCTGTAAGAACAGTTATGCTGCATAGTAACAGTTATGTATCTATGGTTACAGATAGAAATGAGGAGAATGTACTGGTATGTCTGAAGATCATTATTGAGCTACACAAACAGTACAGACCACAGATGAATGAGGAGGTATGGTTGCATTTTTCTGATCTTGTTAAAATTCTGATTGGGCGACAAGCAGTGCAGTCAATGGTTTGATTTCAGTTATTCCAGACTGGTTTGACTGTGATTTTATTCAGACTGGTTTGACTGTGAGTTACTCCAGACTGATTTGACTGTGAGTTACTCCAGACTGGTTTGACTGTGAGTTCTTCCAGATGGATTTCACCGAGTTATATCAGACCGGTTTGTCTGTGAATTATTTCAAACTGGTTTGACATGTATATCAGAATGGTGTGACTGCGAGTTATTATGGACTGGTTTTGCTTTGAGTGATTCCAGCCTAGTTTGACTGAGTTATTCCAGATCTAGACTGGTTTGATTGAGTGATTCCAGACTGGTTTGACTGTGAGTTACTCCAGACTGGTTTGGCTGCAAGTTATTCCAGACTGGTCTGGGTCTTCATTGCTTGCAAATGGTATCATTGGCAAGGAGTTAAATAGAAAATAAATCCGATACCTAATCTGAAAGTGAGTGACAGTTGAGTTTCCATATTTATATAATGTATTTATGATCTTAGATGATAGGAGTAATAAGAAGAATAGGATTATTTCATTTTAATTCTAAGGTTGAGGGTCATCTGTGGTCTAAAACTTTCTCCCAAGATCACTGAACTCTCACCCCTATTGTTATAAGTGTGGAGTCCAACTTAAATAAATGTATTTGAGTAAGTTTGCCAGTTACATGCAAAAAGACTGGTTCTACTGTAATATTCATTTTAGGCTTTCTTCGACCATTAAAACTTGATATGTCATATATAATCTAGTAATGTTTCAAAATGTTTAAGGGAATTAATCAGGATTTTTCAAACTTTTAAAATTGGCATAATTATCGAGTTTGTTTGACACTTTCAATCTGTGTGAGATTTCTTGTCTGGCCTGTAATGCATTGATAGTTTTTGTTAATACTAACTACAAATGAGCAACATAACATGAGGATTCCCACTTCAAAGATCAAGGTCACAATTTAACTTTGTTAGATGACACTTTCAGCCTGATTGAGATTTGGTGTCCAGTCTGTTACTTTGTCACCTATGGATAAATTTCAAGAACACTTGGCTTAATTTTTAGCATGACATGACAACGTGTCATGCTTAAAACTCCCTACCTCAAAGGTCAAGGTCACACTTCAAGTTTGTTTGACAAACTTTCAGCCTGTGTGAGATTTATTTGTCCGGCCAGTAACTTTGTCGTGCATAGATGGATTTTATAAATACTTGCTCCAATTGATCAACATAACATGAAGACATGTTGCACTTAATACTCAGACGTCCACTTCAAAGGTTAAGGTCACAATTTAACTTTGTTTGATGACACTTTCAGTCTGATTAAGATTTGGTGTCTGGTCTGTAACTTCGTCACCTATAGATAAATTTTAAAAAGACTTGGCTCAATTCATCAGCATGACATGACGTGTCACGTGTAAGACCCACATGTGTAGCTCAAAGGTCAAGGTTACACTTAGAGTTTGTTTGACAACACTTAGAGTCTTTGAAGTAAGTATGTGTTGTACCAAAACTGATGGAGAAAGAAGAACTGATGAGAGAAATAGTATGCATATTGTACCAAAACTGAAGGAGAAAGTAGAACTGATGAGAGAAAGAGTAAGTATGTGTTGTACCAAAACTAAAGGAGAAAGAAGAACTGATGAGAGAAAAGAGTAAGCATGTTGTACCAAAACTGAAGAAGAAAGAAGAACTGATGAGAGAAAGAGTTAGTATGTGTTGTACCAAAAACGAAGGAAAAAGAAGAACTGATGAGAGAAAGAGTAAGTATGTGTTGTACCAAAACTAAAGGAGAAAGAAGAACTGATGAGAGAAAGAGTATGCATAGTGTACCAAAACTGAAGGAGAAAGTAGAACTGATGAGAGAAAGAGTAAGTATGTGTTGTACCAAAACTAAAGGAGAAAGAAGAACTGATGAGAGAAAGAGTAAGCATATTGTACCAAAACTGAAGAAGAAAGAAGAACTGATGAGAGAAAGAGTAAGTATGTGTTGTACCAAAACTGAAGGAGAAAGTAGAACTGGTGAGAGAAAGAGTAAGTATGTGTTGTACCAAAATTGAAGAAAAAAGAAGAACTGATGAGAGAAAGAGCAAGTATGTTGTACCAAAACTGAAGGAGAAAGTAGAACTGATGAGAGAAAGAGTAAGTATGTGTTGTACCAAAACTGAAGGAGAAAGAAGAACTGATGAGAGAAAGAGTAAGTATGTGTTGTACCAAAACTGAAGGAGAAAGAAGAACTGATAAGAGAAAGAGTATGCATATTGTACCAAAACTGAAGGAGAAAGTAGAACTGATGAGAGAAAGAGTAAGTATGTGTTGTACCAAAACTAAAGGGGAAAGAAGCACTGATGAGAGAAAGAGTAAGCATGTTGTACCAAAACTGAAGTAAGGAGAAATAGAACTGATGAGAGAAAGAGTAAGTATGTGTTGTACCAAAACTGAAGTAAGGAGAAATAGAACTGATGAGAGAAAGAGTAAGTATGTGTTGTACCAAAACTGAAGGAAAAAGAAGAACTGATGAGAGAAAGAGCAAGTATGTTGTACCAAAACTGAAGGAGAAAGAAGAACTGATGAGAGAAAGAGTAAGTATGTGTTGTACCAAAACTGAAGGAGAAAGTAGAACTGATGAGAGAAAGAGTAAGTATGTTGTACCAAAGCTGAAGGAGAAAGAAGAACTGATGAGAGAAAGAGTAAGCATGTTGTACCAAAACTGAAGGAGAAAGAAGAACTGATGAAAGAAAGAGTTTGTATGTGTTGTACCAAAACTGAAGTAAGGAGAAAGTAGAACTGATGAGAGAAAGAGTAACTATGTGTTGTACCAAAACTGAAGGAGAAAGAAGAACTGATGAGAGAAAGAGTAAGAATGTTGTACCAAAACTGAAGTAAGGAGAAAGAAATACCGATGAGAGAAAGAGTAAGCATGTTGTACCAAAGCTGAAGGAGAAAGTAAAACTGATGAGAGAAAGAGTATGTGTTGTACCAAAACTAAAGGAGAAAGAAGAACTGATGAGAGAAAGAGTAAGTATGTTGTACCAGAACTGAAGTAGGGAGAAAGAAGAACTGATAAGAGAAAGAGTAAGCATGTTGTACCAAAGCTGAAGGACAAAGTAGAACTAATGAGAGAAAGAGTAAGCATGTTGTACCAAAACTGAAGTAGAAAGTAGAACTGATGAGAGAAAGAGTAAGCATGTTGTACAAAAACTGAAGGAGAAAGAAGAACTGATGAGAGAAAGAGTAAGTATGTGTTGACCAAAACTGAAGTAAGGAGAAAGAAGAACTGATGAGAGAAAGAGTTAGTATGTGTTGTACCAAAACTGGAGAAAGAAGAACTGATGAGATCAAGAGTTAGTATGTGATGTATCAAAACTGGAGAAAGAAGAACTGTTGAGAGAAAAAGTAAGTATGTGTTGTACCAAAACTGAAGGAGAAAGAAGAACTGATGAGAGAAAGAGTAAGTATGTGTTGTACCAAAAATGAAGGAAAAAGAAGAACTGATGAGAGAAAGAGTATGCATGTTGTACCAAAACTGAAAGAGAAAGTAGAACTGATGAGAGAAAGAGTAAGTATGTATTGTACCAAAACTGAAGGAGAAAGAAAAACTGATGAGAGAAAGAGTAAGTATGTTGTACCAAAACTGAAGTAAGGAGAAAGAAATAGAACTGATTAGAGAAAGAGTAAGCCTGTTGTACCAAAACTGAAGGAGAAAGTAGAACTGATGAGAGAAACAGTAAGTATGTGTTGTACCAAAACTGAAGGAGAAAGAAGAACTGATGAGAGAAAGAGTAAGTTTGTTGTACCAAAACTGAAGTAAGGAGAAAGAAGAACTGATGAGAGAAAGAGTAATCATGTTGTACCAAAACTGAAGGAGAAAGTAGAACTGATGAGAGAAAGAGTAAGCATTTGTATCAGAACGGAAGTAAGAAGAAAGAAGAACTGATGAGAGAAAGAGTGAGCATGTTGTACGAAAGCTGAAGGAGAAAGTAAACCTGATGAGAGAAAGAGTAAGCATGTTGTACCAAAACTGAAGTAGAAAGTAGAACTGATGAGAGAAAGAGTAAGCATGTTGTACAAAAACTGAATGAGAAAGAAGAACTGATGAGAGAAAGAGTTAGTATGTGTTGTACCAAAACTGGAGAAAGAAGAACTGATGAGAGAAAGAGTTAGTATGTGGTGTATCAAAACTGGAGAAAGAAGAACTGCTGAGAAAAAGAGTTAGTATAAGTTGTACCAAAACTGAAGGAGAAAGAAGAACTGATGAAAGAAAGAGTAAGGTGTGTTATACCAAAACTGAAGGAGAAAGAAGAACTGATGAGAAAAAGAGTTAGTATGTGTTGTACCAAAACTGAAGGAGAAAGTAGAACTGATGAGAGAAAGAATAAGTATGTATTGTACCAAAACTGAAGGAGAAAGTAGAACTGATGAGAGAAAATGTAAGGACGTGTGTTGTACCAAAACTGAAGGAGAAAGTAGAAATGATGAGAGAAAGTGTAAGTGTGTGTTGTTTTTTTTCTAGCTGAAGCAAATGTAAATGTAAAAAAATCCATCATAGTGTATAACATGTCTGTCAGTTTGCTTAAAAACATTTTTAGGGGTTATTTTTTCATAATTTTTAAGTTTGGTTTAAACAATATTTTATTCAAGAACTGTACATAGTATATTACATAACATTTGCAATTCATAAATGACAAACAATTCTAAGAATTGGGATTTAGAAAAAGCTAATTAGCTTGTATGAATCTAGCTCCCAGAAATTACTGGTGATTTACAAGTGAATTTACAAGTGGCGGTATATAAAGCATGTTATTTGAAATATTTAAAGTTAAACTTAAGAGTTTATTCACTGGCGTAGTTATTCCATTTGGACAAATACGCCGTGGTTGTTTTGCATAAGTCTCGTAAGAACTGTAAAAAGAGAAGGGAAAAAAAGAGAGAAGAAATTGAAAGTTGAAAATGATTGAACGAGAAGGTTAAAGAGATAGAAAAGTAAAGATGAGAGGAAAGTGGTTATGCATGTGTGTCCAGAGTGCCCCGGGTAACCGAATAGGTTTTGTGTGTTTGATTTTACTTGTACAATATGAACAGCGATTTGTAAAAAGGAAAGTATAAAATCATTAAGGTTCAGATCAAACAAAGCGTTTTGTACTAATTATATACTTTTGCACAGCATCAAATACAGCGATATTTGTTTTGTCGCTGTTTCTTGGATTTCCCCTTAGCAACAGGTTAAGGCTGATATCAGTTATGCCTTCAGATCTTATGGTGTTAATCATTTCAGTTCGATGATTGTTATAGTTTTGACAGTTGAGTAAGAAATGTTTACTGTCTTCGAGTGAACGGCATGTGCACATGGGACTTTCAACAATATTTTTGGAATATAAATGTTGGTTAAGTGAACTACAATTTAGTCGTAGACGGGTATGGTATATTTGAGCCAATCTCTCTCCGTGGAGGAAACAGGTAGGAACTTTGTCAGTAATAGGGTTCAGTCTATTCTTAAATATACTTAATGTTGGCGAATTCCGGGTTAGTATAGGTAAACTATTCCATGCTTTTATTGTTGAAGGAAGAAAGGAATGTGCAAAGAGTTGTGTATTACAAGCAATTGGTTGAATATTGTGTGAGTTTCGTAAATTGTAATCTATTCCAACCGAAACCATATCGGGTATAAGTGTTGTTAAGTAAGATGGAGTTATTTCAGTTTTCATTTTAAAAAAAAGTATAAGTTTATGTTTTAGTCTTCTAGATTGTAATGTTTCCCATCCAGTTTCTTTATACAACATATTAATGGTTACTAGTTTAGTCGCTCCTGTGACAACTCGAGCGGCTTCGATTTGTATTTTTTCTAGGTCTTTTGCTTCAGATGCTGTACAATTATCCCATATTACATCTGCATATTCAAGTAAAGGGCGTATGAAAGTAAAGTAAATTGTTTGAAGTGATTGGCGATCAAGTTTAAACTTTAATTTTCTCATAATGTTTAATCTTTTCCAAGCCTGTTCCTTTATATGCTCTAAGTGAAATTTCCAGGTACCGTTATTTGAGAGAATGACACCAAGATGCTTATGTGACTGAACTTCTTGGATTATTGTATTATTCATGACAAGTTGAGAGTGGAAGTGTTTATTTCATTTACGCGAAACAAGAAGTGTTTTTGTTTTATTTGGATTGAACGTTACTAACCACTTTTCAGCCCAATTGTGAATTTTTTCAAGATCTGAATTAAGAACAAGGGAAGCTTGGTCAGGTGTTTCTACAACTATCAGTAAACTGGTATCGTCAGCAAATAAACGGATATTAGAGTTTATGTCTTCAACAATATCATTTATATACACAAGAAAAAGAAGGGGGCCAAGTATCGAGCCTTGTGGCACACCAGCTTTTATGTACTCCCATCCAGACATGGAACCAGGAAGAACTACACGTTGCCTTCGATCATCTAAATAGTCAGAAAACCAATTAAGTAACGTTCCAGATATACCTACTGATTGTAATTTAAATAAGAGTCCTTTGTGCCAGACTCTGTCAAAAGCCTTGCTTATGTCACAAAAAACAGAACGTATTTCTTTCCCTTGGTCAAGGGCCTCACAGATCATATTATAAATATCTACTAACTGGTTAACAGACGAATCTTTAGGTACAAACCCAGATTGAAGGACACTTATGATTTTATTTCTTTGAAAGAAATTGAAAACATATTTATGAACTATCTTTTCCATGACTTTGTCTAACGTCGATAAAAGGGAGATAGGACGATAATTGGATGCTTCAGATGGATCATTTTTTTTAAATATAGCACAAACATTTGCTTCTTTCCAAGCAGCCGGAATTTTGCACATGTCTAAGGAGTAATTGAATAGATTAGCTAGCGGCAGTGACAATTCATTCGATAGTTTTTTTAGTACTCTATTATTCACAGCGTCTGGACCCGTTGCTTTACCAACTTGTAGCGTTTGTAAGACGGATTTTACATCTAATGTTGTTACTTTAATATTTTCAAGTTTGGGTCTATCTAGATTGATGTTTAGTATAGGCAAATCTTTATTGTTTTCATTTAACACGGTTTGGTCTACAAAAAACGAGTTTAAAATAGAAGCTTTTTCAGGGCCTTCTGTGTAATATTGACCATTATTCTTAAGCGGTGGGATAGACGATGATGAATCGTTTGGTTTAATAAAATATTTTAAGGTTTTCCACCAATCTGAACTTTTCAATGAGTTTGATTTAAGTTTGTCATCATATCATAATATTCATGTTTAGCAGTTCGAATTAATTTAATAGTTTCGTTGCGAATTGCTTTATATTTATTCCAACTGTTAATACTTTGTTTGTGATTAGCATTGTATAACGCTCTTTTCCGTTTACGGATTGATTTTTTAATTTTGTTATTTATCCACGGTGCTTCTGACGGTCGTATTGTTACATATTTGTTAGGAATAGTCTCTTCCGCAAGTTTTGAGATTGCATTTGTTACATTGCTAGTGTATGTATCAATATCTTGATGGAAAAGTGAATTCCAGTTTAAGTCGGAGGCTTTTTGTCGAAGAAGATTATAGTCACCCTTGTCATATAACCAAATTTTACGTTTAAATGTACTATGTGTTGGCTTATAAGAATTAAAAATACAAAATATGGGACAATGGTATCTATGAAGTTGTTCTAAAAATGGCTCTCCTACTCCAGATAGAATTACATTTTCCGGTTTAGTGACAAGATAGAGATCTATGATGGAGGATGAGTGCTCGGTGAAATGAGTTGGTTCTGATATAAGCTGAGAGAAATTGTATTGCAATATGATGTCATTAATTTTTGATGAGGAAATAGTCTTAAGTGTATCAAGATTAAAATCCCCTGTAACAATAATATCGTCGATCATAGTATCTTTTGCAAGACCAATCGAATCTTCGATGGCAGAAAGAATAGCATTTGGCGAATTTGGTGGTCTGTAGAAGGCACCTATTAATTTTGGTTTGTTTTTAATATTAATTTCTATCCATATAGATTCGATACCAGGAACTTCAAGGTCAGCTCTACGCTTAACCGGAATATTTTCATTAACATATATAAGGATACCACCGTGCGGATCTGATGGTCTGTCTTGTCTAATTGGGGCGGAGAAATTACTAAACATGATATCGTTGGTTAAAATATTAGCTGTGAGCCAAGTCTCTGTAAAGACTAATATATCAAATTGTAAAAGTTCTGCGTACAGAATGTCTTTCTTGTGGATGAAACTTTGAACATTGTAATGGACAATTGATAATTTGCTTTTTACATTATTTAAGAAGTTTGAATCAATGTCAGAAGCTAACACTGGCCCTGGATTGACTTCGATGTCGCCTGATTTTATGAGTAACATTGCCATCCATGTACCTAGTTCAAATGAGTTCAAACATTTTGTACCTTTTGCTTTAGAAGATACAGGACCAAACAAACCTATTCGGATTCTGTAAACTGTTATGTCAATAGACATTATGTTATTCCAGACTCGTAGTTAACAAACCCCAAGACGCAACCGGACACGTGCAGTAGAATAAAGATAGAGAAGTAGTAGCAAGTAGAGAAGGAAGTAGATATAGATCTAAAATAAGCATTATTATGTATAAGGATCATAATATGGTTAATAAGGTGAAGAGTAATTTGGACAAAAAAAAAACGATCAAATACTTCAATAAATTACACTACTATGTACTTTTAAACCTTAACTTAATTCGTCTTAAATCTTATATTCCAACCGTGTCATTAGTCTCTATGATAGCTAGAATAATAGGCAAAACAAATCAAAAAAAAAATCTTTAAATTTCAGGAACATCTAGCATATAGTCATATATGTCATTAACAATTGCGCCTTAATATATCATATTAATATGACAGCAGTTCACAGAAAAGAAAACACATACGAAAAAAGAACAAAAATAAAAACAACAGCAAAAAAACAACAACATATGTACAAACATATATCAACAGCATCACTTTATCAAAACCAGTAAGGTACTCAAATAATAATAAAACAATCAGGCTAGTTGTGTCAAAGCAATATTACCATAGTAATATTACAACAGTAGTAGCACGATAGTAACAGTACCATGATCATAGTAACACAATGGTAGTACCATGATAGTTTGATGATCACTTTATTTGTATCAGAGTATTAAAACCACAGAACTGACAATAGTAATACCTTAGTACATATAGTTATATTAATGGAATTGTATCATAATAATAGTGTTGTCGTAAAAGTACCATAGTAGTAGTACCTAGTTGTATCATAGTAATAGTACCACAGCGCTAGTACCACAGAACTGACAATAGTAATACCAAAGTAAATATAGTTATATTAATGGAATTGTGTAATAATAATAGAGTTGTCGTAAAAGTACCATAGTAGTAGTACCTAGTTGTATCATAGATATAGTACCACAGCGCTAATACCACAGAACTGACAATAGTAATACCTTAGTAAATATAGTTATATTAATGGAATTGTGTCATAATAATAGTGTTGTCATAAAAGTACCATAGTAGTAGTACCAAGTTGTATCATAGTGACAATAGAACTGACAATAGTAATGCTTTAGTACATATAGTTATATTAATGGACTTGTATCATAATAATAGTGTTGTCGTAAAAGTACCATAATAGTAATACCTAGTTGTATCATAGTAATAGTACCACAGCGCTAGTACCACATAACTGACAATAGTAATACCTTAGTCAATATAATTATATTAATGGAATTGTATCATAATAATAGTGTAATCGTAATAGTACCATAGTAGTAGTACCTAGTTGTATCATAGAAATAGTACCACAGCGGTAGAACCACAGAACTGACAGTAGTAATATCTTAGTAAATATAATATATTAATGGAATTGTATCATAATAATAGTGTTGTCGTAAAAGTACCATAGTAGTAGTACCTAGTTGTATCATAGTAATAGTACTACAGCGCTAGTACCACAGAACTGCCAATAGTAATATCTTAGTCAATATAGTTATATTAATGGAATTGTGTCATAATAATAGTGTTGTCGTAATAGTACCACAGTAGTAGTACTTAGTTGTATCATAGTAATAGTACCACTGCGCAAGTACCACGTACAATTATAGTAAGCCACAACAATTGTAGTATCATCACACTAATGGCACCACAGCAATAATACAGCAGTAGTCGCACAGCGATTTTAGTATTTTATTTACAGCATAGCAGTAATAGTACAATGATTATATCACTATATTTACAGTAAATCAATATCAGTACAAGGATTTCTTCACTTTATTACAACAGTAATAGCACCACAGTGTTGGAACCACATCAGTAATACTATAGTAGTTATATCACAATTATAGTAGTGTCATCATTTGATATTAATAGTATCATATCAAAAGTACAAACATAACAGTGCAATAATTACAGTACCAAAGTATAACAGTACCAAAGTGATAGTATGGCATTAAAGAGTATTACAGTAATAGTACCACAGTGTGAGTACCACAGCAATAATACAATAGTAATTATACCACAATAGTAGTGTCATCATTTAGTATTATTAGCATCATATCTATAGTACACCAGTAATAGCACAGTAATTTCAGTACCAACGTAATAGTACCACAGTAATAGTATGACAAAAACGAGTATCACAGCAATAGCAATACAGTGTGGGCACCGCAGCAATAATACAATAGTAGTTATATGTAACCGGTCGTCCCATACGGATAATACCCCAGCACCTGTATAATACTTGATATAATGCAATAACAATAGCACCATAGTCATAGTAACAATAGTTGTTACTTCGTGCCAGTTGCACTATAGTGGTAATACCATAGCAGTAGTATATCAATTGCAATAGTACCATACCAGTAGCACTACGATACCTGTATCACAACAACAGTACAATAGTTGTTACTTCGAGTCAGTTGTACTACTGCTAATACCATAGCAGTAGTATATCAATTGCAATAGTTTCATTTCAATAGCACTACAATACTAGTATCTCAATATTACAATAGTTATTACATATCACACCAGTTGTACAGTAGAAATACTACCATAGCATAAGTGTACCTTCTCAGAATAGTCACAGCAGTATATTGGTATTTCTGGCCGCATGTATCCGTTAAAATGTGTTATAATATTTATGTAATGGCCTTCCAATGCAATTTTAATAACATTTATAATCAACATTAAATTGACAAAAGATAAATATATTCACCAGTGAAACTTAAATGTATTAAGGTAACAAGAATAAGTGATTTTTACGAGCTGGAAACTTTATGTAGTAGCCACAACTTGCATGGAAAGCATGCACTGTGTTGTTATTGAAAGATTACAGGCGTATAGAGTATTATTAAGTCGGTCAGCTATACGTTACACACCATGAGACCCACGTTGAGGAATGCACGACACATAAACGAGAAAGTCTAATTCAATTGACAGTGAGCTGTTTTTAGTGACAATATATGGTCATACTAGTTTTGTGTAGTACATTTGTGAATGGAAAGCTGTAAAACATCTAAAAATAAATAAACAATGCACTCTCCATCTTTGAAAGTAACATGCACACTGTTAATATGGTGGTGTAGCCGCACTAAACAAGAATGCTTTTTTTTGCTTTACTTTGTTGGTTCTAAGACATACCCCTGAAGAATTTTATAATATATACACAAATTAAATATGCAGGTGGTAGATAAACAGAAATATGTCAAATATGCACTATATACTGATATGTCGTAGGTAGTAGTTAAACAGAAATAAGTTAAATATACACTTTATACTGATATATCGGTTCAGGCAAAACGTACAAGCTGACCTCAACCGATATACCAGCATAGAGCGAAATTGCTTATGAACCAGAGGTAGTAGATAAAAAATAGACAATGACCATTAAAATTTTGTTAAGTGAAACATGTAAGTGATTACTTCTTTTGTTGTTTTTCTGTTTTGCAAGTGTTTATGTGAGTAATGTTTCACTAAGACCCAGTGTTTGGGGTTCTGTATTTCTCCAGATCGGTTAGTGAATCGATTCTGGAACTTGCTCCACCAAACGTACGCACAAATACCTTGCCGTCAAATGTCCATGTTTGTTCAATGCACGAAGTTTTGTCATTTCTGACCATTCGACAGTGATAGGCGATTTCTTTTCGCATCTTGGTTAAATCCTCGTTTAAAAAAATGTTTGATTTTGTCTCACGTAATGTTTTGCGACCTTTTAGGAACATGGTCCTTGACTTGTAATTCATGAATTTAACAATGATGTCTCGTGGTTTACCTGGCTTTTTTTGTCCTATTCGATGCGATCTGTCTATATCAACCGTTGTGATGTCAACATTTGCCTTTTTCGCTATCTCAAGCACGATGCCGTCAGTAGATTCAGTGTCCTTTTCATCTACATTTCCAATTCGAACACATGTTCGACGACTATATTGCTCGAGATCGTCTTGCTTTAGTGTTGTTTCTGCAAGCACTTTCTTTGTTTCCGACAATTCATTGGAAAGACGTTGTATCTCGTTGGTAAAGTGGGCAGTTTTCTCGTTTACCTTTACTGTTACGAGTGCATCGATATCAGCGTTGATCAGATCTTTAATTTTTGATGCAATTCTCAAAACATCATTCTCAGACAGCGCTGGTGCTGCAGGGGTTAGAATTGGAGATTGCATACCAAACATTCCTTGAGGTGGATAAAGAATATGGGCCTGTGGTGTGCCAGTATGCATCGGGGTCGTCATGTGCACAGGTGTTCCTGGGAGCATATTAGTTACACTGGTTTGCTGTTTTTAAGTTTAACAAAAATCAGATGTAAAAGATGCAAATTATGATGTAGTATATACAAAAATTCTGATATAACATTTTCATATAATTTGTAAATTAAGAGGCAAAGTTTCCAGGTTCTTTAGTAAATTTATTAACTCTGAATTTGTTTTTGTTTTTTTGTTTGCTACAAAACTTGATTGCATGTATGGTAATAAACTTCTCCATGTTGAATTAAAATCCGATAGAAGATAAAACTACTGTTTGATAAATAAGATGAAAAAAGATTTTTTTAATAAATTGAGGGCATGTAACCAAGCCTGTGACAGTATTAACTGATTTTTGTTGAACTCATCTATTAGTTATATACGACACACATATATGTTCAAGTTTGATCTTTCCTTTGCAGCTGCAAGTGATCGCAGATTTGCGTAATCCAACACTCAAACAGCCCACTGGGAGGTGATAGAGAATACACTGGAGTACAAATTCACTGCTGAGGATCCGCTCACCCTGGGGAATCTTCAGGATATTGGTGGTTTCAGACACGCTGAAACTCTGCAGGAAATATCTGGCCAGGCTAGTTTCGAGGCCAGATTGGAAGCCATCATCAAGAAGGTATGGCATGTATACATCAATACACCGATTGACAGTTTCAGCAACGCTGCCATTTACTATCGAAGAACCGGTATTTACGAGTAAAAATTATCAATCTCCGCCATATTAATTATTTTATGTTAAAAAGATGCTGTAAGACCAAAAGTTACTGTTCGATAAATGTGATAATAATGGCAGATTTAAACGATATGACGTTGGAAAAGTTTAAGATATAGTTGCCACATGCGTTAAGGGTGTTTTTGTTACTTTGGAAAAAGAAAATACACAGAAACTTTGAGGAAATAGCCGCGAGGCAAGATAAACAAAAAGTTGCATTCCGCTTGGTGCAGCAAAATTTCAGTCAATAAGTTTAACGAAAAAGAAGCAGTTGTTAATACGAGAATTCATTTATATGATCATTGTATTATTAAACCCATTTTAATTTTGTAGAAGTAAAAAATCCTGTGTAATAACGATTTAAACCAACACATTGCGCTGATGAAAATGATCTGTTACCCCACACACATATCTTCGTTTTTTGATTCATCGGCGTAATGCCAATGAGAATATTGTCTGTTACTACACCCGCATAAGTTTCATCTTGAACTGAGGTTAATATTTTTTATGATTATTATATTGCATTCTTATATTAATAATAGATCTATAATAGTTTTTGCTTTGCTTTTGTTTTCAGAGCATTTTGTGCCTTGGAAGAAAATATCCCTGTTTATTCAAGCGCTGAACATGCAGAACTCTGATTACTGGCAGAGTACAAACAGAAGCTTGTGGTTGGAGAGATGATCATTCCAGATCCCCTTTCTTTGAAAGTTGGATGGATTGGTGAAAAGACAGCTGTGACTAAATGGCCTTCAATATATAATACTGATATTGCTTTCTATCTCAACAGTCAAACCCCAAAAGAGAAAGTGCATCGGTTGATGAATGAATACAAAGAAGGTAAAGCATATAGGTGCTTTTCTTGTGAATGGGTAAAGGAGATTTCTTTCCATCAAATCAGTTCAAACAGCCCTGTGTGCATATTGAAATCAAGAGTAACACCTTCCCAAGCTGTTAACAACAAAGCATATAATGTGTGGATTGTTGTAAGGAAAGACGGTAAATCTGTGTGAGGTGGTGAAATTGTGACTGGTTATTGTTCATGCACTACTGGCATGCTTGGATGTTGCAGCAACATACCGGTAGTTGGTGTTTTATTTCGAATCGAACATGCCGTTAAAACAGAAATAACCAAACCGGCATGTACAAGTAAACAATGTGAATGGAACTTTCCATCAAAAATCAAAACCACAATCAAACCATTAAAGGTATCAGAGGGAGCCTGTAGAAAATCTCATTAAACAAACATGAATAATGTTGCCGAAGAAAAACAAAAAAAACCAAAAGAACAGTGCTTTACACCGCTGTCCAAAAAACAATCGAACAATGTTAAAGATGTGAGCAAAATCAGATCAGATTTGTATAAATCTTTGCGCAACAACAATCCAAATTCATGTTTATCTTAACTGATGGAAAAGAGACGATACAAAGATAAAACAGTTGAATGCCCACCATCATTACTGCAGGTAGCTGCAAAACTAGACAAAACTTTGTCCACTGATGAAGAGCTCAAAAATGAGTTTTTAGAGAAAATTACTTTGTCACAAAAAGAGGCTGAAGCTCTTCAAACAGCAACAGTAGACAAGGCACAGTGCAATATGTGGAAAGAACAACGTAAAGGAAGAATTACAGCGAGTAACTTCCACAGAGTATGTAGTCGAGTAAATACGCTAAGAACTTATGAAAGAACCAATCCTGATAACCTTACTACAACTGTGATTGGTTACACAAAAGTTGTGAAAACAAAATCCTATGAAACATGGTATATCGCTGGAACCACACGCAAAAAAGGCATATACACACACTTTGAAAAAAATACACCAACGATTTAAATCTAAGGACTCTGGCCTTGTTGTTCATCAGTCAAAAACATTTATTTTTTGTTTTTCAATTTTTTTATTTCCATAGTACATTTACATACAATTTATTATTACATTCATAATGCAATCTTAATATATATTTGTTTATGAATGTTATATCAGAAATAAAGTTTAGGATTTTGACAGAATAGGTCGGAGAAAAGAGAATATGAAATTGAAGAAGATTTTTTTTTAAAGAAAGGTAAATTACTCCACACTGTCACTTTATAGATTAACATTTTTTATTAGAAAAGTTGAAGTTTATTCCATTTGTTGTCATGTTGTGTAATTTTGTCTTTTGTCAGGGCAATTAATCTTTCAAGGTTTTCATGGTATTTTAAATATTTTTTAAAATTGTAAAAATTCGGTATTGTGTTTACAAATTTGTTTTTAAAAATTAAGTATTTTGCGTATATCAATATACAGTTTAATAAGTTAGTGTAGCTACTCTGGTCCACATATCCGAAGGAGATCATTGAATAATTCAAATGTATTTGTTTTTCATTTAAAAACATTTGAATTTCTGTCCAAAAACTTCTCGAAATGTGACATTCCCAAAACAAGTGTTTATTTGATTCTTCATGCATGTTACAAAAATCACACAAGCTTGTATTATTAGCTCTACTGGCCAAAGGCCAGAAGTGCTTATGCGATGGCGCGTTGTCTGTCGTCCGTCGTCTGTCGTCTGTTAGCAGCACTTTCTCTGAAACCACTAGGCCAATTAAACTGAAACATCACATGCATGTTTCTGTTGCAAAGGAGACTATACAGAAGAATTTTTTTTTCGATCTGAAATTCAAGATGGCCACCGTTACTAAAAATAGTCCAAAACTTAAAAAATCTTCTTCTCATGAACGGCCCAACAGGTTTTCAAAATGTTTGTGTAGTAAAGTATTGTTAGATTTGTTCAAATGGTGTCCCTAGGGTTAAAAATGACCCCGCCCCGAGGGTTCAATTAGGGAACACATGTCATTATAAATTTTTTTATTTTTTTTCTTAAAATGGAAATGATTTTGCCTATATCGTCACAGAAGCATTGTTTGGCGAAGGAGATTCAGATTTGTAAAAATGACTGGGTTCCACTGTCTTAAGGGGTCAGGAGGGGCCCCAAAAGGGTACAAATTTGGATTTACTAAAATCGTTTTCTTCACAACCGGTATGTCACATTTGTTCATATTTTGCATAAATTATCCCTATGTGTTGGGGTTTGATTGCAGATAAGAATCTAGGGGCTAAAATTTATAGGGGCCTTGTAAGGGGACTTAGAATTTTAAATAGGGATACTATGGGAAAACAGAAAATTCTCTTTTTCTTTCATCTATTCTGAAACCACAAGGCCAGTTAAACTGAAACTTTACCTGCATGTGTCTGTTGCATAGAAGACTTTACAGACAATTTTTTTTTTCGATCTGAAATTCAAGATGGCCGCCGTTACAAAAAATAGCCCAAAACTTACAAAATCTTCTTATCATGAATGGCCCAGCATATTTTCAAAATGATTATGTAGTAATGATGACCAACTATAGTACTGTTAGATTTGTTCAAATCGTGTCCCTAGGGTTAAAAATGACCCTGCCCTGATATTTCTATTGCATAGGAGAATTTCAAAAAGTGCTATGGCCACTATGAGTCAGTAGAGCGTCCTCAGGCCCTCTTGGGCCTCTTGTTAATATTACATTTAGAAATTTTTTGTTTGGGATTATTCTCATCAAGTATTTATATTGAAACGCCCTTAATTTTGTATTTATTAAAGATTTGATAGGTATATTTTGTAGAGTTCCAGTTTATGTTATTTATTTCTTGTTCCCATTTAATATGTGGCATTTATTGCTGTTAGTGCAGACCTCGATGTTGAATGTTAGTGCTGTGGTTAAGGTCTTTGTGAAATAAAATACCCGGAAACATTAAAGGACCAGAAACCAAGTGTTGATAATGTACCATATATTTCTTCAGAAGATAGTGTTCTTTGTATCAAACATTCACACCCCTATTATTATCAGATGCAGAGACAGATAGCAGTGATGCAAAGAAGTTACTGCTATTTATTTATTTTAACATTTCATGGACATGTCACATTAAGAGTAATGTTTGACAAAGATTTCTGGGAGTCAGCATTGGAAAAAATCTCATGGTTTTGAGACACATATATGTAATTAAAGAAATTATAAATCTAAAACTGCCCAGAAAATCATATAATTTACTCTAAAGAATCAGTCGTATGCGACATCGTAGAAAATTATATTTATGAATCCTTGCTAGACAGCAATTCATAAAACATAACAATCTCTGGAATCCAGTGTCATATGTTTTAACTGTGTACATAATTATTTATGAAAACCGCTGTTATTTATTTTGTTGTTTTGAAATAAATTTATTTGCCTTAAATTAAAAGCATTTTTTACATTAAACAATGTTTTGTTTAATCTTTACTTTCAAAATTTAACTTTGAATATTTCGCATAATTTTTATGCCATTGAGGGCTACCAGACAATCATTTATTCAAACCACTCTTTCCTGGCGTCCTGGATGGTTAATCAATACTCTGACACACACACATCTCTGCAAGTTTGTAAATATTAACTTTCCCACTTGAATCAGTGATGAGAGACAAATGGCAATAATATGCAATGTCGTATATTAATCATCATGGTGACCTGGACTCTCCGCCAATGATTGATTGGTTGAATATTTAGCATCATTATATGCCGTCAAAGGCTAACAAATGATCCAGTGGTGAGAGACGAATGAGAAACGATGTTGTATATTGACCGTCATGGAGACTATTGCCGGTCGGGATTCGAACTCAGGACCATCGGATTGATAGTCATTCACGTTACTGACATTTTTAAGTATGGCCTGACCCGGTTGGGATGCAAACTTAGACCCATGTATTTAATGATAGTCAAATCCGCTACCGACTGAGTTGACCAGATCCGAATTTAGTAAAACATAACATACAAAACTTCTAAATTATTCAAAGTAAGAATTGGGTAATATTCAAGCTCCATATGGTAGAACAGTCGCTTATCACATATATGCCATCCAGGTTCAAATCACCTGTCACAGCATTGTGAATTGATATCTAACGTAATATTTGATGCTTGAATCAAGTTTTCTTTTAAGTTGGCTTACTCCAGAATATGATTGATATACGACATTGTGTCTCATTATCATTCGTCTCTCACCACTGATTCAAGTGGGAAAGTTATCAGTTACTTGCAGAGATGGGGTGTGCTCGAGTACTGGTTAATCCCAGGAAACAGTGGTTAGGTTAACTGATTGTCTGTTAGCCCTCGATGACATAAAAATGACGCTAAATATTCAATCAATCCTCCAGAAAAATCCCACAATAATACATTCAGCCATGCCATCAAGAGTGATTAATATAAAATTAATATCTCCAGAGATGGTTCACATTGTAGGTCTGTGCTTATAAAAGAAGACAATACAGAATATGATGTAATTATTAGTATATTTTATTAAATAAGTAATATATATATACTGGTCATACATATTACCACGAGACTAAAAGTTTATGACCCATGGCATAATAATGGCATGCATCAATAATAAACAGTAATAAAACTTAAATAGAGTGTGCCGAGTTGGAGCTTTGCGCATGTCTAGGATATTGTTATTAAACAAACATTCACGGTAATAGGTATATCGCAGTATTAGGTATACAAGGGATATATATATCTTGATTTTTCAACCCTATAAAATAAGTTCATGGCAGTTTTCAGTCGGGTAGAACAAACTATTGCAAATGACAAAGTTTTAGTTTTCATAATTATGTCTTATATATAGGCTCTTTCAAGTTGCATAAAGCGCCACAAACTACAGTTCTATGGTCCACATGCGATATCAAGGAAAGTGGAATTTCATTAGCTAATATTCTAAATGTTTAGCTAATATTCTAAATGTTTTAATACGTCTGAGAACTTGTTCAGTTAAAATTCTATGGTTTGCTATTCTCTTAGTTTTTCTCACTGAAGCACTGGTCATCTGCGACTGTTTTCTTTTACCAGGTGGTACATACAATGAGATGTTATTAGCAGTGCACTCTTCAGATATGTTGAATCCTTTATCGGCCATTATCAGACTGTATGGTGGCACTTTGTCCAAATAGCCACAATCAAGAGCCAACGCTTTGACAGAAATGCGACCAGTATAAGCAGGAGAAACATAAGTAATCAAACTAATAGGCGAGCAACAAATCAACAATTTCACCGTGTTGTGATGCTTGTAGTCACTCCAAGTGGCACTTTGGTGTTTCTATAAACAGTTCAGTACAATCTATAATCGAATGCAGGTCAGACAAAACTCTGAACCTCTCTGGTTTAGTGGCAATTGACATTTCTTCGTTGGGAGTAAATATGAGGCTTCTTAACACAGAAGAACTGGCTCAAAGCCAGGCAAAAATTATTCTTGAACACAGTGTTTCTGATATACTGAATCGTTTAGAAAGATCTCTGTTTAGTAGTCCCAATCGTAACTTCATCAGTATCAACAAATATTCACACTTTTATGTTATTTTTATACCCTCGACAAACGAAGTTTGAGGGGGTATATTGGAGTCACCCTGTGGTCGGTCTGTCGGTCAGTCTGTCCGTTGCAATTTTCCTTGTCCGGAGCATCACTTGAAAAGTACTGGATGGAATTTCATCAAACGCCATACAATGGTAGAATATAATGAGAGGAAGTGCAGTGTACAAGAAACATAACTCTATTCTTGCTAATTACAGAGTTAATGCCCTTTGATAATTTTTCTTGTCCAGAGCATAACTTGAAAAGTACCGGATGGAATTTCATCAAGCTTCATACAATGGTAGAATATAATGAGAGGAAGTGCAGTGTACAGGAAACACAACTTTATTCTTGCTAATTACAGAGTAATTGCCCTTTGATATATTTCCCTTGTCCAGAGCATAACTTGAAAAGTACCGGATGGAATTTCATCAAGCTTCATACAATGGTAGAATATAATGAGAGGAAGTGCAGTGTACAAGAAACATAACTCTATTCTTGCTAATTACAGAGTTATTGCCCTTTGATATATTTCCCTTGTCTGGAGCATAACTTTAAAACTATTGGATATAATTTAATAAAACTTCATACAATGGTAAACCATTTTCTGTCATGGCGGCGTTCGGGGGTATTCATCACCTTCAGTGATAGCTCTAGTTCTATCTGGTCCAAACCAATGTGGTATTTTACTAAAGCTACTTAATACATTATTTGCCAAAGAACTAACTCAAGTCCAGCACCTGTTGACAAGAGGTGCAATAAAATCATGCAGCTTGTTGAACGTGGTTATAGTGATCAATTCAGTGTGAAAATTGACATCTTCATCTGTCTTTAATAAATTTTCCACATATTTCTTCAATTTAAGATTTTTTATCTGTAACTTAAGTTCAGCTACTTGCTTTGCAATAGAAGCAATTTTCTTTTGATGGTAAATGTGACTCTGAACAAGACCCATGATGAGACACAACAGCCACACATACCATGGTAGGTCTTGCTTGTCATAAGATAAATTTTCTACAGGTGGGTCTTCTGTTTGCTGATTCGAGAGGTTTTCTACTACGTCTCCATGACAATGGGATACCGCTTATTCATTTCGGGATGAAAAAAACTGAATTCACCTTTCTTGATTTTCATACGCGTCGTACCCAAGTTTGAATACTGGCAAAGGATTCTATAATGTCGGCTCACTTTCGCACAGTGTTCACCACACACCCGAGAATCCTTTGATGGTGACCACAGCCATTTTTCTTCCAATCAACTGTTTCCACATCTCTTCTCTCAGTATTTTTCTTCACTGTTAGAAATGTGAATAGTCTGAAATAAATGACAGTTGTTTAGACATTGTCTTCAACATTAACTACATCGAGTTCAAATTTTCCGCATATACTCGGCTCAATTGGAACATTCGAACGTTTACGGAAATTGCCGAGCGATGTTCCGATTGATTCTGAGGTGTCTGTATTGGAACCTGGACAATCCGGCCCCACTCCAAAATGGCCATGGAGAATCCGGCCCCTGGACAATCCGGCCCCTGGACAATCCGGCCCCATTTAGCATGGTCAATCCGGCCCCACTTTTTATTTCTATTTTATATAGCAATATCAGTGTTAATTGTTATATTATTACAGACATAACAATTATTATATACATAAATATATGATACAGTTATTAATCATTCAAATATTCATGAAATAAACATGGTAGCGTTAAACTTGATAATTTGTGTCGCACATTGATTAAACAATCAATTTAACGGTTTTTAAAAATTAAAGGTAAACTTCATTACTCGGGTCGTACACTGTGCAAACAATTACAACAATTATTTGAACAAGGAAAACAATTTGCGTTTGATTGAAAGCGTATCGTTTAAACGATATGCAAACAAAAAAATAGCCACAATGTTGACACATTTGCATTTAGTAAAACATCTCTTTTGATATATAAAAATTATAAATTAAAAACGTACCGCTTTTCGTTAATTAAAGGTAGACCTAATACTTTGGTCGCGCACCATGCAAACAAATTAACATGTCTTTTCATACATTACAAATATTGAAACAATGGAAATGTAGCAAGTACTAATAGATATTCAATATCAATTTTGTATACATGATTTGATGTGATACATAAACGGACTGCTATTTGTTGTTATACTAGATTTTAGTGTTTTATATTGTTAACTTTGATAACTTTAAAATGGATGATTTGTGTATAGCCTGCCGGTACAATGTGCAGCCGAGGCAATATGCTATTTCGTGCGACAAATGTCATAGGTGGCAACACCGGCTTTGCGGAACTGGTAATTTATTGTGTTTTCTTTTTTAAATAATCTGATATTAGTATAAAATATTTTAAAAATAACAACAACAGTTTATATAGTACTTTCATTAACAATCATTGATTATTAAATGTGTACTATGTAATTCCCGTTACCAGTCATTTTTTTCAATAACAATCCCGCAGTAATTATTATGTGCATTTCAAATTATATAATAACTATTCAGTATATTACTTTTTTAACTAGAAATACCAAAAAATAAATGCTATAATTTATAAATAAAAGTGGGGCCGGATTGACCATGCTAAATGGGGCCGGATAAACCAAGGACGTTTTGTCTAGGGGCCGGATTGGGAGAGGGGCCGGATTTGCTTGGGGCCGGATTGTCCATAACTCTCTGTATTGACCAATCAAAACATGTTTATAGAAATACTTCGGCTGAACTGACAAAATGGCGATCCCTTTCGGAAACGTTTGTAACATTTGAGGTAGCTACAAACAATAAACGTATGTAAACAAACATTAATTTAAAATGATAACTGTTGAAATAAGTCAGATGCATAAATGATATAGAGCAATGAAATCATAAATTAGTTGATAGCTCAATATTATTTTGTTTGAAAAAAATATTTCTCACGAATAACGCTTTGTCCATTACAATTCATTAAAGAGGGTCTGTTAGGGGGTGGGGGATGGGGGTACCCATATTGCATTTGCAAAATATAAATGACCTCATTATTATGGCATATGCAAAAATACTTTTTTTCTATATGGAGAAAATAAAGTTCAAGATTGCGAGTCTCTTATTGTATGTATATCTCTACTTTTGAGTAGGAAAAGGGTCAAACTGCATTATGGTCATCTTTATGCTCCTAGTGCATATCAAAGCACGTCTTCGAACGATTTTTATATTTTTTTATTTGATCGTCCTCTATGTGCATACTCCATTCGCTTTTTTATGGGTGGATTTTCCGCACCGATTTCAGTGCGGAAGCCAAAACACTCATATTGATTAAAATATGTAATATCATTAGAAAAAACCGGTTGTTAAAAAAACACTTTATATATGTCCATAACGTAAAAAATATCCACAAAACCGCACATTTAACACTTAAATAACTTAGTTCTACATACAATCCTACTTTCAATCGTTTTTTGACAGTTATCACGTGACGCGCACTTTCAAGCGTCACAGCGATTTGAATAGAAACACTGTGATGGAAGCTCTACACGGTAAATTGGAAAGGCAATACTTATTATGTTCCGAGAAAGTAACATTTCCTGTCACAGTGTGTATTCAAATTAGACAAACCAATACTTGTGTTTGTGTTTTGACAAAAAAAAAAATATAACTATCAAAGTTTAATTAATATTATGTGTGTAGCAGAAGTGTTACTTGTACTTTATAAGTAGAAAATGGATAATAAGATAGTATAGCTTTCTTATGGATCTTTTTCACTTGTAATTGAATGTATGACTACCATGTTTACTGTGAACAAAATAGTGATTAAACTAAACACTTCGTGTACACTTCCTTTGGCAAATAATGCAGCCACACACATGACATTGTCTTTCTCCGCATTGCTTCGACTTTAGAATATCCGTTATTTTCATATTTTTTTTAATCGTCTGCTACCTTTTTCATAAGTGATCTTTTGTAAGTGTATTATGAGATCGACATAATGTTGTCAAGTACGGCCACCCATTCCAACCTCCTGCCAATATATCCTAAAACACTTTAAGGAGCTCATCAGTTAATGATAATATCTACGTCAGGTTTATATACTTCCATGCCGAAAGCGTGTGTTCATAAATCTCTGGTAATCTTCTATCATAACCGTTGAACGTATAGTAAAAGAGCAAAACTTAATTTTCAAAAGATAACTACATGCGCCAATAGTACACAATGCTAATGTTTTTACCATATTAACTTATGTACAACGTTAAGCCGATGTCAAATCCTTGATGCATACGTGACTATTGAAAATAATCCTGTATAGTACTAATGAATTAAGGTCAACGATACACTTATTAGCTCTAAATTGGTATCAATCCATATTGCAACTGAAAAAAAATATTGCTATAGCTTCGTCAGGGATCTGTGGGTTGAGTAATGTAATGCTTAAAGCACGCTTCTATGGTTAGAAATTGAATGATACATAGGTTATTCATTATTTAAAATCATTATTAGACATTCACAATTTAAGAAACTTGTTTTACTGTTAGCTTATGACAATTCCCATTTCAACAACAATTTAATATACTGTCAATAAGTAGTTGGAATCATTAAACGTTGTGTGGCCGATACATACGATATCAATTAGTCGAAAACTTAGCAATAAATACCCAAACAGTCGTAGCTTGTCACCCAATGTTGTTCAGACGGACATTATTTAAAATAATGAAAGCTGCAGAATATTTTTGTATTTAATCACAATCCAATATAAATGGCAGAAATATCTGGATATTCGTGTACAGACTTTAGTAGCAACGGTTTACAAGAACACTAAATGTTGTATGCATTCAATCCTTTCCACCAATATACGCGGTGTTGAATACACGCACATCCGTTATAGTCTAAAGAGAAACAGAATACTTGGATAGGTAACGTTTATATTCTTATTTTTCGACGCCCATACTTTAATTGACTTGTGAGTGTTTACTTTTGCAATATTTCACTAATCCCAGCTCTGTGCTCATATATATACGAAAAAACATGCGTCTGAAAGCAAACATTTAAACAAGTTGATTTAATCAAATTTATTCTGTTTATGTGGGGGTGGGGTGCGGGTAATAAAATATTACAAATTACAAAATATATATCATAAGACAGAAGAATGTTTTCTTTTCTTATTTGTCTATAACCCATAGAGATATGGAGCGCTTGGTCCAGCGGTAGAGCACCGAACCCATGATTGGAGGGTCGTGAGTTCGATCCTCCGCTACGGCTATGTGTGGTGTCATTGAGCAAGACTTTTTTCCCGCAATTGCTTTGTACTGGTTCTACCCAGGAAGACTTCGAGTGTGATTTGTCTAAGTTGTAAGAACTTGTTTCACAATCAAGGTAAAATAAATAAGTTTAAACTAAAATAGAGATATACAAGTCCTTGCTATAACCCATATATATACTAGCGGGAAAAAGAAACTGTGCATGTGTAAAATGTTCATGTATCGCTCAATTTTATAAAGCTTGTAACTTTACATAGGTAAGTTGTGTATCCCTCTTGGTCATTTTCACTGGTCAGTGCATGAGTTGCACGGGTAGTTTGTCTGTTTGGCCAACGTCTTCGCTTTCACGTGTTTTTTTTTCGGCCAGCAGTCAATCGCAAACACGTTTGTCGCCTTAACCTGTGTAAAATCATAGCGTTGATACCTGTAAGACACAAAACCAGCATAATTTTGAAAAACGTCTTTGATACGCCATGCCAAGGTTGAATGAAACTGACAGATGCCGCGCCGTAGGCATGATTAAAGCTGGTGTACGTCATACTGACGTTGCCAGACAATTTGGTGTGCACCGAAATACTGTAAACGCCTTGTGGAGACAGTACCAACAGTTTGGGACCACCAGAGACCGGCCTCGGTCAGGACGTCCACGCGTAACGTCTAATCGCCAGGATACGTACATCCGGGTCGTTCATCTCCGTGAACGACTCAGAACTGCTACTTTGACGGCTAGAAGTATTCCTGGCCTTAGAAGAATTAGTCCCCGAACGGTACGTAATCGATTGCTTGAACGAGGCATACGTCCACGACGTCCAGCCGTACGTCCTGTTCTCCAGCAACGTCATCGAGTAGCACGTTTTGTCTGGTGTAGACGACACACACTTCACGCAACAGGACTGGGCACGTGTTCTTTTCACGGAAGAGTCCAGGTTTCATCTCGACAGCAGCGACGGTCGTTCTAGAGTGTACCGTCGTGTTGGTGAACGTCCATTCGGCGGAGGTAGTGTCATGGAGTGGGATGGCATCTCGTCCCGTGGCAGAACAGCTCTTGTTGTTGTGGACGGCACACTTACAGGCATCAGATACCGTGACGAAATCATACGGCCTTGCGTCCTTCCATTTGTGCAGCAACATAATGCCACTCTGCAACAGGATAACGCTCGCCCGCACATCGCGCGGGTCGTCACCGATTTCTTGATCCAGAACATTGTGAATGTGCTGCCCTGGCCTGCAATGTTACCGGATATGTCGCCTATAGAACACGTGTGGGATGAGATGCAGCGTCGCTTACGTCGCCTCCAAAATCAGCCGTTGACGTTACCTGACCTGTCACGTGCGCATGTGAGAATCTGTAATGGTATTCCCCAGGCATTTTTCAGCACACTTGTCGCATCAATGAGGCGTCGTTGCCATGCATGCATCGATTCCAATGGCGGACATGCACGGTATTGATGAGATGAACTTTGTTAAGAGAACGTCTCTGAAAACTGATCTCTATCTAAGACGCTGCTGATGCAATAACCATATCAATTGAGCTGGTGTGAAATAAAGGTCAGATAAAACCCTATTGAATTTTTTTTTTGCGATTTCTTATATATCTCCTAAGTTATAGCCTATTATACCCATGCACAGTTTCTTTTTTTCCGCTAGTATATATATATTTCTCTCTGTAAATTTTTCAATTTAGATCTTATTTTTGTATTTATTCTTCAGCAGTAACATGACACTTAATCATAATAAAATTCATTAAAATAATCATAGGTTTGGAACTAAAAACATGACGAAATATCGGACAGAAGAAAACTTTCTCATTCCTCTATAACCCATATTGCTCAATCCGCCGAAGTTCTGATTTCGCATGTACATGTTTTCACCCAGTAGCTCGGATCTAGCTCGCATCTAACTTCACTTATGTAAAATGGCTGCTTAATGACAGCAAATCAAGGTAAATTCGAATGTCTTGGTCATATTCACTGTCTATCAAACTACTGAGGACAGTTTTTTTGCATAGCACGCATTTATTATTCATTATTTTATCAATATAAATCACCGTTTTAAGGAATTAACGATTGTTTGCGCAGTATTTGCCTTCGAAAAAGACGTATGTATGTGGTCTAATTTTCCACTTGGTTTTGTTCGGATGGAAATGAGACGTAAAGGGGCTAGTCTCACCCCTATTACGGCGATTAAATGAGACTAATATGCTCCTTGACCGTATTACCGGTGTACTTGCCGTAAAAATAACTGTAAAAAATAACAAAATCATTTTTCTCTGCTTACCTTTTGTATTTGAAAGATTGTCATTCCAAATACAACATACACCCATCAAAACAGCTCAAAACTCCATCTTTCAATATGTGTTATTTGGCCCGGTTGAACATGTACACATTTTGGTACCAGTTACCGGTGCATATATAAAGTTCTCCTCTAGAAAATATGCTCTTGTAAACATTTGCCCTGGAAAGTGATAATTTCAGTCAAATACATCTTGGGTGTAACTTGGTAGAAAAAAAACAGGTATTTGCAAACAAACAAAGTAAAAAATGTCATTTTGAATGTCATAAGAGGAAAAATTAAAACTTTTCATTGTATTTTAACTTTTTTTAACAAAACAACAGTTAGTGTCACCAGTATCCTTGTTGCTGGATCACAGTTGGGGGCAAAAAAAACTGTGAACCAAGCCTAACAACCTTGACTTTGATACAGTACTTCAGGTGTGTCCAATGGTTACAATTATCAAAATGTGCCCATTTAGCCAACTCTAAGACGTAAGCCAAATTGACGGCAGGCGGCATTCTTCTGTCACAGATGCAACAAAGTTCTTCTACTGTCGGTGTCATCAGACTTGGGGAGCATTTTCTTTTGAACAACTAGGGATTGGGTTATTTTTTTAAAGAGGGATTTTTTGGAAGTAGGTCTGTATTCCAATATGTTTGTATTTTTGGCAGAAGATAAGTTGCCTACAATCTGAGGTACAAACTTTCTCTTTTTGGAGGCTATGGCCTTAAAAGCTACAATTTAACGGCTCTGCAGAAACTGCTCAGCTGACGACTCATCCTTCTTTACCTCACTTTCATCATGAATTTGACTCTGACCATTGGAAACATAAATTGTAGAAGGCATAATTTTAATGTCAACGATTTCAGATCTGCAAAGAGGAAAAATTCCAGTTTTTCTGAAGGAACTGACAAGATTACAGGTTGTAAAGGCTTTCAGGTGGGCCTTTGAAATTAGCCCACCAACAACATATCTTGTAACAGTATGGCCTGTTTTTTTCTCATGTATGTGTGGCACTCAGTATTATAAATTACCTTAAGAGGCCTGAAACATGCGACATCCAAGGGCTGAGTCACATGAGATGTATGTGGACACAGAATGTAAAACTCTATTCCATGATCTTTGCCCCAGTTTGTCAATGTCGGATACACATGTGATTTATGTCCATCAGATATTATAAGATGGGGTTGTCATTTGACAACGTTGACAAATTTCAGACAGTGGTTATTCCAAAAGTTTGAAAAGTTACTGAGTTAGACCATCCAGTTTCACTCATCTCACCAGCTGCACCTGGACATGTGTTCTCCAGCAAATCATCACACCAACGTTTCCCCGGGAATATATAATATGGTGGAATACCTGATCCAGCAGCATTGTCACAACCAATAAGCGTTACATTTTTGCCTCTGGGTGATGTGATTGACTTTGGAGTAGTTCCCTTTGAACATAGAACCTTGGGTGGTTAATGTTCAATCAAGATGCCAGACTAGTCAATATTCCAAATCCTTTCTGGATACTATTCCAGGTCAAGTCGCTTACAGGTGTCAGCCAGGTCCTTAAACTGTTTGTTAAGTGACTCATTGGATGTAGCCTTGGCTCTTGCAAGGGTAATTTTTCAGGTTTTGCTAAATGAACATCAGGCCATCGCTTTTTGAACCCTTGAAACCAGGAACCTTTAAAAGTTGGATCAGCTGGAGATTTCTTTTTAAGAATAATGGCATGTTCGAAAGCCATGTCCAAAAATGCTCATCTTGAATAGCCATATCCAATGTTGGACATGTAAGTTATATGATCATTAAGACTATTCTCCTCTGCTCATTTGAAAAGGGGATCTGGTCCATGGCTAGGGAAGTTTTGAACTGGCTGAAGGCATACATTCCTATCTCTTAAAGTGCTTTCTGGCACGCCACATACTCTTGCTGCTTTGTGGACAGACATGCCATCTTGCTCCACTGCCTTAAATGCAAGACCAATCTGACTAGTATCGTACTTTCTTCGCTTCTTCTGCGGTTGACTAATTGTTGGAAACTGAAATGAAAAAAGACAAAACATGTTTCATATTTTTAATTGACTTAAAAAATATAACAATTAAATTTCCAAAGGACCAACTTTTTGTGATGATTTTTACCGTGACAGCGTTTTTTATGAAACGCATCCGAAGAAAATAGTTTTTTTAGATATTTTGGTTGAAAGATGGAGATATTCAGCTGGAAATGATTTTTGACAGTAAGTTTTTATGATAAAGATCAACTTCAGTAATAGAAAAGGCACACTTACCTTAAAAAGCTTAAAATACTTGTTATGGCTTTGACAGGGTGCGGGAAATGTTGACAGCACCTTGTAAACATCTGGTATATGCAAATGACATGACGTTATAGATATTCGGAATTCACGGATTACACCGGTTACTGGTATACACCGGTAATAGGGTCACAGAGCATATCCCTTGTATACCTAATACCGCGATATACCTATTACCGCGAATGCCCGTATAATAACAATCTGGGAAGACATGCGCAACTTCCGTTAGCGTCGGCATTTGTGTGCATTTCGTATCGGCAACTGTTTTTTACTCAGTACACTCAAGTAACCTTATTCAATAAGTATTGATACCATTCTTTACATGTTGAACTTTTTTTTAGATTCGCGGTATTAGGTATGACCAGTATACTTGTATACGCTTTTATATGAGTATAGGTGCACATGTACTGATCTGCAGTTATAATCAGATATGCTTTTTGGCGGTTATTCTAAGATCGTGTAAGGATCTTAAAGAGTCTTGAAAATAGATCAAGACTCAAAATAGAAAAAATTATTAGAATTTAAATCCAATTTTCGAATAGCATTTAGAAAAATCAATAACCAGATATGGCATATGGCAAAAAATATTTCGCATATATGGCATATGTAAAAAAAATAAATGGACCATATGGCATATGCGAAAAATCCTAACAGACCCTCATCAGACATCACTATTTTACTTTTAGACAGACTCAAATTCAATGTCAAAAATGTAAGATTGAAATATCGTCTAGGGTTAAAATAAAAAAAAAATAATCAAATTATGAATAAAATTAGGCACTACTGATTTAATATTGTAGGAAGCAATGTTTATGAGCGAGGTTGTCAGTCATTTGAATCACTGATTAACATAGAACTGTAGAAGTTCAGTTCTTTTATGTGCACTGGGTATGACACCCACTGCTTTAAATCCCATCCAAAGGATTGCATGCTTTCACAGTACCTTGCCCAAATAAGGCACTTTGGGAATGATTAAAAAAACCTGGACGAAAGCTCATATGGAATTGATCCGGGGACTTGTGTATCTTGGAGCAGCATGCCAACTAGACCATAGATGCATCATTGTTTATCATTTGACCTTTGAAAGTAATTATAATTATATTAGCCGAAAACGTGGAGCTACCAGATTGTCCGTTGTCATTTCTTTAAAAGCGATTGACTAAGCATCTCGGTAATTGCTTTTTCATACGAAACACCAAGTGTTTATATTATAGTTTAGGTTATTATTCATGTAGGTCATTTATTGACATGCACTGACCAACAGTTTATTTATATGTTCGTGAATAATGAATATTAATTTCTACCCTAACCCAAAATTCTGTTTCGGCTAGTGCCAAGCCATCAGCAGTAGGATTGCTATACCCTAGACAGAGCACACTCCTGAATGTCATATCATATTTTTTTTTGTGTTGTTATTATTAAACAATATGTGATTGTAGTTATCTGGGTGTCTGTACACTGGTGTGTCATTGTAGTTATCTGGGTGTCTGTACACTGGTGTGGCATTGTGGTTTGTGTGTGTGTACACTGGCGTGTCATTGTAACTATCTGGGTGTCTGTACACTAGTAGTTCATTGTAGTTATATGTGTGTCTGTACCCACAGGTATGTCATTGTAGGTATCCATGTGTCTGTACACTAGTGGGTCAATGTAGTTATCTGTGTGTCTGTACGCAGGTCAGGGTTCTCCACAGGCAGGAATGCAAGCGCTGGGGTAACAGCGCGTAAACAACTTCAACACATTTTCAAGCGCTATGTCTGGTACTCATTGAAATACATTTCACTAGTAAAACTAGTATTTAGTATGTTTCATTTTAGGCATTAAAATAAGAAAAGATATGCAAAGAAAAATAATAATTTATAGGGAAGTAAGCTTTTGCAAAATTTTGTTAAAGAATTCAAGCGCTAGGGGAGTACCATTTCTGACAGTCGAGCTCTTAATATTCTTACAATGCCATGTTGATGTGACGTGATGTACTTGCAAAACACAAAACTTAACTTATTATATAATATGTTGTTGCGGTATTAATGACAACTGTCGAAACAATATATACCTGTGCATTGTTAAAATATACCAAAATATACTTCCAATCATGAAGTTTGGTTGATAAACAAAATTATATTACACTATATATCTGTGCATTGTTAAGATGTATCAAAATGTACTTCGAGTCATGAAGTTTGGTTGATATACAAAATTATACGGTTACAATGAGTATTATGTATAGATATATTTGGTTATTTCAATTAAGGTTAATTATTCTTTGCTACATAAAGTTTTGTTTAACTACAATAACTTCATTAATATTTTGTCAATCAAAACACAGATAGACCAATATCACATTACTGCAAAAGTAAAAAAACTATAAATGTCTTAAAAATTATTTATAAACGAATAAAAAGCATATTCTTATTATAAATAAAGAAAATACGAATGGTTTGATATATCAAATCCACCAAAACATGTCAAAATCAATATTTAAATCGGATTGACACAAAATCCCTATTCAAAAATAGACAGCACTTGGATATTGCTTGATGACCTTCACATCGTCATTCGGACTCTTTCTAAGATGAAACATATTTTACAACATGTAAACCTGCATGACAGATCAAACTAATATCAAAATGAAATCACATAATTCATTTAATATGTCACAAAATAAGTTTAGCGAGGTATCTATTGCAGTTTGACATTGGCGCAAGTTAGGAAGTCCCTTTTCAACATATTATGTTAGCATGATTAAATAGATATCCTTTTGGCAATACGGGAGCAATGAGTATATATAAGCATGATCATAGGCATAAAATATTTGTTGGGACGTGGGATGGGGGTGGGTTGTAGCTAGTATTTATAGGCAATTACAAATTTAGAAAATTCTGATTTACTCTTTTTAAATGTCTATATAAGGTATTTTGTTTCACTTTATATATATATTTAATATTGAATAATATATAAATGGAGACACAATTTAAATTTAAAAAAACAACAACATTGAATCATATTTGAAATGGCATTAACAAACATCAACATATCAGAGCCATTTTAAACCCTTCATAATAAATATGTTATCAAAAATCTGTAATGTCTAAATTAGGTTTTCAAAAGTATACGGGTCATACCTAATACCGCGAGTCTAAAAATATTTCAGCCATGTAAAGAATGGCATCAATACTAAACAGTAATAAGGTTACTTAAGTGTGCTGAGTAAAAAAAACAGTTGTCGAAATGAAATGCAAACAAATGCCGACGCTTACAGAAGTTTGAGTTTGCACATGTCTTCCCAGATTGTTATCATACGGGCATTTGTGGTAGTAGGTATATCGCGGTATTAGGTATATAAGGTATACTGTATACTTTTGGGTGGGTGGGAGGTGGTGGGGTATCTAGAAATTCCCATATAAAGATAACTTTAAACTTTACGAGATTATGGTATTTATAATCAAGAAATATATGTATTCCATTGAAATAAATACTCAAATGCAGCCTCTGGTGTTTGGGTATATCAGAAACGTCGTGACATTCAAAATGTTATTTTTTGCATCTAGTAACCTTTGACCCCAATTTATAGGTTCATCATGCATTGTTTTCTTATCAACCAATGAAATATGGTCAAGTATAGTCTAAAGTCACTTTCTATTACAGCATACTTCCATGAACATTCCGTACCTCATGTGATAATTTTGGATTTTTGTTTAACAGACTGCAAGGAAAAAATAGAGGCTTATCAGATGCACACCATCCACAGTTGAAGTTACAACCATGCAACACACGTGCACATCTATAAAAATTGAAACTTTTCTCTTGTCAAATTCAATATTGAATGCTGCTCACTCACAGTTGGAGACAAGTAATTGCTTAATAGAGATGACCACTAACACAGGTTTCACTGTATTGTGGCCCCATTGTTTTCTTTGAGATTCGTACAGATACATATTGATGAAATTTAACAGTTGTTTATGTTGTTTATTTAAAAAAAAAATGTACAAAATAAGATGATACCCTTTTATTTTTAGCTCTACTGGTCAAAGAGGCCAGCAGGGCTTATGTCATGGTAAATTGTCCGTCGTCTGTCATCCGTCCGGTTACCTTTTTCTTGTAGACGCAATAGCATCTCATTTTTCATTGAATCTTAACCAAACTTGCAAAGCAGTTATATAACCTCAGAAGAGTTCTTAAACCAGCATGTTTAGACCACAAATGTCCCAACACAGTGCTTATAAGCACATTTTAAGAGAAAGTTTAAAAACATTTTCTCAGAAAGTTCAGGGCCTAGACCTTAGATATTTTACAGGTACCATTGAATGGGAGTCCCCTAAAAGATTGTTGAAGTCAGGTCCCTGATGTCAAGTTTAGGGCCACCACAGGGGTCACCATTTTACATAGAGTTATATAGGGGAAATGTTAAAGATGCAATAGCACCTTCATTTTTCATTGTATCTTAACCAAACCTGCACATCAGTTATACAACCACAAGATCTCGGACGAGATTTTGAACCAGCATCATTCGACCACAAATGACCCCGCCACAGGGCTTATAAGCACGTTTTAAGGGAAATTTTAAAAATAATTTTCTTTGAAAGATCAAAGACTAGACCATAGATGTTTTATATGTAGCATTGAATAGGGGTCCCCTAAACGATTTGTTGACGTCGTGTCCCTGGGGTCATATTTGGGGCCAACACAGGGATCATTGTTTTACATAGAGTAATAAAGGGAAAATGTTGTAGACGCAATAGCGCCTTCATTTTTCATTACATCTTAACCAAAGTTGCACTGCAGTTATATATCTACAAGATCTCGAACATGTTTTTGAACCAGCGTCATTCATCTACTAATGACCCCGCCACAGGGCTTATAAGCACATTTAAAGTAGAATTTAAAAAAAAAGTTTCTCTGAAAGTTTAATACCCTGATATTTTACATGTAGCATTGCATGGAGGTCCCCTAAAAGTCGCACACATGTAGCATCCGTTTCAAGTAGAGCGATTCAGGTCCTCTTGGGCCTCTTGTTTGTTGTTCAGTATACTTTCATGAACTACTTTTATGATTTATTTTATGACTTAAAGTTTAAGCTGAATATTTGAGTAAGTTTAGACTGCTTCAAACTTTTGATTACGAGTAATTAATAGAAAATGTCAAGTCTCTGAGTTCTACCCAATAGGTGGACCAATTTTATAATATAGATGTTGTTGTATTATCTTAGCGAATAAAATCTATCCTTTTATTCTCATAAAAGAATATGTTTTTATATAAAATGTTTCAGTTATGAGCACATTGCAATCAATGAAAAGTTACAACGAACGTGCGAAAACTTAGTACACGGGCCTGGTACACGGGCCTGGTACCCAGGAATAAAAAAGATCAACATCAGAGCCAGTTAAAACTTATGTGTATATATGTATATGGTGTCGAAATTTATGTATTCTCAAAATCAGTTCCATTTTAATTACTTTTAATTAATCTTTATTATAATTAGCGATGTCACGATTAACCGATTAAAATCGGTAACTAATCAAAAATACTCATCCAATGTGATTATCGATTGTGAAATTAAATAACAGCAGACTTTATTAGAAGAACTATAATAAAACAACATGAATTATGTACAAGATAAGACTTTAAAGTCTATAAATAGACCAACATAATAAAAATTGAGCCATTAATAAATAATGGCTTCTTAACCAATTATGCAATCTTAGATCAAAGTTTAAAACTGTACAAACTAGCATAATCACACATAATTTTGTGATGAAGGCAAACATTTTTTTTATTAAGATTCTTCATTGTAAAATTTTATTTCCGATTGTAAGCGACTATTTATATATTTTATACATCAGATTATATCCGATAATCGATTTTCAAATATTTCCGATTGCCCATCACTAATTATAATCGCATGTTTCCCCTAATTGAGCCCTAGAAATGGCACCCGGGGACAGAGCTCTAGATAATGTTTAAACCGATGGGTAAATTTACTCATCAAAGTCAGAGTAGATGTGTTTTCTCAAGGTTTTTAGAATAGTGATGAGTATTGTGTATATGATGTACATGCAACCAGTGCAGAGTTAAATTATTATTAAATTATTGTTTTTATCAATGGTTTGCCAGGGAAACTGCAGTTGACATCGCTTAATGCTTTTGTCATTTATTATAGAACTGTCGTGGGTATGTATTTTGTTAGAATGCAGGTTACATGATTGACCAACTCCTTCAGTATATGGAGACGCAATATAAAACAATCTTTAAAAGGCTCCTTAGAGATGTGCAATATGCCACACTAACTTCTGACCATGATCTCAGCAGAAACATCATCTTTTATCATCAAACTTAATTCAATTTGCTTTTTATTTTTTGCGTCATGTTTACAGTTCATTTGCTGACAATCACATGTCAGTTTATAGATGCTTGCTTTTCGAGGCAAAATATGATGGGGTTGATACTAAAATATTGTAAATTACACGGACTAGATTACCACTATAACCGGTAAAATTTATCACTGACACGAGTTGAATTGAAATCATTCAGATAGTTTTATTTACGCGGATAAATCAAGAAATTAGTGTAATGAAGATAGATTTTTAGAGAATGTTAACTTATCTATTTATATAAAAATTGATTTTCGTTGCTTACGCGTAATTGATACGCATGTAAAACAAATCCAATGCGTATCCACCAACATTAAATACGTCGTATACGCATATATCTGGGGCTCTGTTAGTACAAATCTGACAGAAATTAATTTGGTGATCATTTATAATTATGGTCAATATCTTCACAAACAGATCATGAGAAGTTGAGTTTTCACTTATTTCCTCTATTAATGTTTTTATTTCCGGAGTTGAAATACCATCTCTCTTGAAAGGATTTCTTAATTTTCGCACTTTGGAGGGCAGAATAAGGTGATTATGTTAAACAGATTATTTTTGGTGGTCATGTGTCAACATCTAACATCTGGCTTCAGTGTCGTCTCTGTAGAGTGCTTGATGTCCTGCCAATATTTGATAGACACCATGGTACGTCAACTGCAATCAACAACATCAGTAAATAAAAATGTAAGTTTCACTTCTTTCATTTGGATCTCCCTATGACTGATAAGTAAACACACGTTTTATTCATTACAGACAAAAGAACAAAAAAGCAATGGTGGGGTTATACCTCGAGTTCTACAAAAGAATAAGAAGTTGAATTAAAATCAAAATTACTACAAATAATTCTCCGTATCAGCATTTGATGCGCTTGGTAACGTTTCATTTAGTTTCGAAAAAACGGTCATGAAAAACTTGATAACTATTATAATTACTTAACTAGATTGATCCTGTTTTGAAAAATGTTCCAAAAATCTTTTGGTTGACCATGACGTAATCATTCAATATCTTTATATTCGTACATTTGTTTTCCTTTTTAATAAGTGCATTTCTGTTACACGTTTCTATTATGTTTTCATTATTTTTATATCTATACTCAGTACATCTAGAAACGCAACATTTGGTCTACAGACAATATTTTTATAACCTGACAATTGACAAGAAAACTGCACTTACTTGATGGTATTTTATTCCATTATCAATACACTTGTAACATTTTATCACACAATTTCATTATTTAAGGATCCAATTTCACGTTTGAACAAGAAAACAATTAATAACGTGTATACCCGCCATTTGCATTTACCAATGCAAGGCATCGTCGGCTCATCGAGCGAACAATCCTATCAATTAACGCTAGTGGTATGTTATCCCACTCATCTTGGACAGCGTCTTGTAACTCCTGGAGGTTCATTGGCACATGAGCACGTGCATACACACGACGTTTGAGTTCGTCCCAGACATGTTCAATAGGAGACATGTCTGGCGACATCGCGGACCATGGCAGCAAATTAACGTTGTTCTGCTGCAGATATGCCTGCGTAATCCTGGCAACGTGAGGCCTGGCGTTGTCTTGCTGCAATATTCCGTTGCCATTAGGATAATGCTGTTGCAGAAACGGTACCACAACGGGTTGTAAGACGTCGTTAATGTACGACTGAGCATTGACGTTTCGTTGAAATACCACCAAGCGTGTCCTGCGGCGACGAGTAATGCCTCCCCAGATGTTGATAGAACCTCCATCCCACCTGTTGTACTGTAGTACACACGGCTCCATGTGTACCTTTCGTTTCTGTGTCTCCATATTTGTTGTCTTCCATCAGCCCGGCTCATTTCCACGCGCGATTCATCAGTGAACAATACGCAGTCCCACTGTCGCTGAATGAAACGGATGTGCGTCCTCGCCCAGCGTAATCTTGCTGCCCTGTGTTGCCTTGTGAGCCTTGATGACTTCAAGGGTCGTCTACACCGTAGTCCAGCTACCCTTAGGCGCGATCGCATGGTGTTCGGGTGGATAGTACGGTTGAAAAAGAACGAAACACATTTTATTCAGGTAAAAAAAACAACACATTTTTCAGAATCATGGTTTTAAGTGAATAGGTACATTATCGATAAAATTATGATGGATTACTTACTCATGACGCCCAACAAGTTGTCTGGCAGTGTCTGTAGCAGTTGTAAACCTGTCCCAGAGATGGTTCACGCGGAGTTGCTGGTCCTGCCGGGCAGTTGTTACACGTGGATGGCCTGGACGTGGGCGATCGCGAACGGTGCCAGTGTGCTGGTAGCGTGTCTCCAGACGAGAAATTGTCGACGCATGGCAATTAAACAGTTGCGCAACCTCCCGTTTTGACGACCCTGCCACAAGCATCCCAACGGCCTGATTTCGTTCATGTTCGGATAATCGCGGCATCGTTATACTGAAACCTATGACACTTCTATCGTGATTTTCCTTTCATTTTCAAACTTTACAAATGGTTCGATGCAATTTATACCAAATTTTACCATGAGTAAAAGTTGCACGTGTAATTCGTGGTGTTTGATAACTTTTTGAAGCACGGGATTTAAATGACAAATATCGATAAAATTTGGATGATGGTCGGGTTTCTACACGATTTTACAATACTACTACATAAAATTCAAATATACAAGTACAAGAAAAGTATGAATAAAAAGAGAGTAAACACGTTGCGTTTCTAGATGTACTGAGCATATTAAATTCGTTTAAAGAATGAGTATACAATAGCGTCGCTTGCTTACATTAAAATAACATCAAACATTACAATTCTGATGTTTGACAAAAATCAAAACCGTTTGCTTTTATTGTCAATTTAACATTTAAAATGTCAAATAACTTGAGTCATTGCGAGTTGAATTTTCAGAATTATCTGTTTTGCATCGATTGGGAAACTGACACTGATTTCTGATTTTGATATTTACAAACTTATTTCTTTATATTGATTGTAAAAACAAGTCCTGACAACCTGGACACTCTTTTTAATTTTGATATTCATCGCAATTCGTCTAAATAATGTTAAATTTGATGAAATAGTTGTTTATAGAAATTTCTGTTAAAGGTATAACACGATGGCAGAGTGTGTAATGACAGCAAATTGATTTAAGATCACAAAACTGAAGACTAAATGTTTTGGGCGGTTGATTTTGAATGACTAAATATACTAAACGGAACAGCTAACCGGCCACTTGACATTTTATGTTTTTCCCCAAAAGTATATAAGCAATTTCATAAAAACATCATAATTTTATAGAATAACAATGACCATTAACAGTAAAAAGAGTAATTTCATAATAATTAGAATGGGTAGTCAAATCAGCTCTCACATGATAGTCAAAAATACAAAAGTGACGGGTTAGATAATTCGTTTAGTAATGGCAGATTGACAAGTCCTCAGGAACATCCTGAAAACAGAAATGAAGAATATGTAGAATTTCAAACATGCATAATGTTTATAATTGCATAGCTAACTTTCTTTCTTCGTTTCCGAGGGAAGTTTATGTACATTTGCAACACTGATTAACGTAGATATTCATGATCAGTGAGATATTTTACGGGCACTCGGTATGACTCCTTGTACACGGGCAAAATGCTTTAAAATACCTCCGAAGGATTGCATGTTTTTACAACACCTTGCCCGAATAAGGCACTGTGGGAGTGCGTTTAAATAAACAACGGACGAAACACCAAACACCACCGGGAATCGGTCAAGGGACCTCTTGGTCTTTGAGCAAACATGCTAACCACCAAACCACTATGACCATTTAGATCTAAGAACATGCTTATATAGCAAAATTGTCAAACATGTTAGGAAGCATGCTTCCCATTTAATAATGCTTGTTTACAAATGTTACACTGTAATATACTTTCGTTTCCATTTTTTCGCTGAATAATAACCGCACGGACAAAAGTCGCAAGTATAGGCGATTTTTCTACACTTGTCTGTATGTACAATGCGTGAACATTCACTTTGGATGGGCACTACACAATAAATGCATGTGTATTTCTACGTACGTGCTTCTATAAAATCTGCACTGACAATCTGCATCATGGACATTGATTCTCTGTGCGCCTGTTAATTCTGCTCTATAAAAAGCAGCTTAGGGAAAAAACAGCACAGCAAAAATACGTGTCGTGGAAAACGGGCTTGAAAACAAATACTTGAAAATATGAATATAGTGAGAACATAAACAATTAAACCTATCGTTAGTCATACATGTAACTTCAACCTAGATCAGATTTACCAAAAATCACTTTTTTTTAATATATACATTTAGTTATGTTTATTAATCTGAAAGTAAAATGAATAAATTTCGCTAAGTTAAGAACAATACGTTTTGCTATATAGATGCCATTAGCATATTGAATTTGTTTAAAGTTAGCCATCGGCATTAGTAATGTTTACAATATAAACATGTAAATAAGTCACTGCTTTATTATTAAAGTAAGAAGGTTCACAAACACTTTATCCGAATAGCAATTAGACTTGTTGCAAAATGCATGAAATTAACTAAATTTTTAAGATAAAGAATTATTTTATTTTTCAAAATTCCAATGAGCTGTAAAGCCCGTAAAGATACAATTATATATATATGGTGACAGTGAAGATCAGTATAATATTTAACAAAATCAAAATACAAAACACACGTATATGAGAGATGTTCATCACGGCATTTATACAAAAGTCAAATATTTGAGTACTAATAAACGTTCAAAATATTTACTTGAATTACTAAATTGTTTTTTTTGTTTTTTTTTTTTTGTATTAATGTTTGTTTGAGGAGGTGCTGTTAAGCTTCAATTGTACAGATACTATACGGCCCATAATATAAAAACACACAAATATTATAATAATACAACAATGTGTCAAAAGGATAAAGGCAATATCAGGAGTAAAAAGAGAAAACACATGAATTATCAAACATATAGTGTGTAAAATGTACAAGTGTTAATTTAATCTTATAAAGGTGTAGCATAATCATATTTTAGTTTGTTTCAGTTTGGACTTGAATAAAGTATTTCCGTTTATTGAACATTTCTAGTACACATTTGGAGAGTTTTATCAGCAAATTATCGTTTTGTGTACTCATTAATTTATAGAATAAATGTAATCCATTATGGTTACCATTCAAAAATTCTGAAAGATATTGATTTCTCAAATCATCATAATACGCACATTTCATTATTACATGAAATTCGTCCTCTATTTCTCCAGAGTTACATAAAAAGCATATTCTTTGTTTGTATGGTATATTGGTGTGTCTTCCGGATTCAACTAAAAGTGAATGAGCTGAAAATCGTAGATTAGAGAGTGCTATTTTCAATTTAATTGGAATTTTCAAAGTGAGATACCTTTCTACATCTAAGTTAGTTTTAAAATACTTATAATGTCTAGCTTTGCTCGACTGATATAAATCAGCATGCCAGTTTTGTAAGAAACAGTCCAATAAACGCTGTTTAAAACTGAATATAAAGGCTTTTTCATCGCCTACATTTTCCGATATCCAGACATATCCAAAGTAATGATTTAACATGTGTTGCCCATGTAACCCGTCCTACATAATCCAAATTACGAAGCATGATATAGCATTGTTTGGGATATTTGCGATTATCCATATGGATAAGACGCAACCAATATTTTACGCATTTACAATAATATGTAATATATAAAGGAAATCTACCACATTCACCGAGCGAAAGGGCATGGAAACAATTCTTATACAAATTTTAAATATCTGGTACAAAACTGGTTTTGAATAATTTCAATTTGAGATGCATATTCATATCCCCAAAGTTCAGATCCATATGTTAATATCGGCACAACCATAGCATCAAACAATTTAAAAAATTCAAAATGGTAAAAAAAAAACAACATTTCTTTGAAGTTTATATATTGATATCATAGATATTTTACTTTGAATTGCAAGCATTTCTTTGGCTTTAGTCTTTTATCATATGTATTATAATAATTACTCTTTTTTTAAGTATTATTATCAATACATTGCTTCTAAGTAAAATTAAACTGTTTGTTCTAGAATGAACAACATGTGTCGTTTCATTAATAGTTATACACATTCAAATTGCAATACAATAGTTTTCAATATTAAGAACAATAAATGACATTAAACGAACATCACAGATATTCACATTCTGCCGTGAAACATATTTGTTCGGTTACATTATAATAACATATAATAAATCATATATTATTTACATGAATTATATGTACATATGTTGACACTTTGGATAAGAACACTAGACTCGCCTTAAACTCGAAATCAAAGGAGAGAAAGAACTGTCAAATAGGCCGTTTTTAAACCTATTCTAAACAATTAACTTATCAAAAGTTAAGTAACTCAGCATAACCATAGTATTGCCATATACAGTGTTAAACCTTTGGTAGTGTAATTGCAAAATGTACGTAAATATTTTTCAACATATAATCGAATACTTAATACAATGAGGGATTTTATATGTGTCTATAAAGATCCCCATATCATATAAAACTGCTATGATTACCAGATTACTTAGCTTTAACTACATGAACTGCGCAACTCTGGTAGCCGGAATATAATTAACACAAATGGTAAAATGGAATTTCTGTGTTGTTTTAAAGGACACCCAGTTAGATGGTAAGAATCAATTGCGAAACAAGCGTGAGTGATGACATTTTATAACCACTAGCCATAGGCAGTTTTCAATAACAAGAACTCTATATTATATGAACTGTGACATATGATAAACATTATTGCACGACGATTGTGTAACCACTACAAATAATTAATCAATAAAGTATTACGCTTTATTAAAATTATTATAGATATATATTTTTTTGAAATACTTATTTATTATATAATATTGTATTTCGCACTTCAAACGCTTTTTGTATATAAACACTCAGTTTACGAACAAAATTTTTGTTATTTGTATTTATTAACATTATTAATTTCAACATGCTTGGTCTTGTGCTATATATTGTTTCCTTAAATCTATATATTGTTTGCACTCTAATACAAAATGAAATGCATCCTCTACAATGTCACAAGATATACATCGTCATCCATTAACATGTATTCTATTTGGCTTTACCCATCTTCCTGCTTCTATTTGTAATCTGCGGAATGAGACTCTCAACTTTGTAAGGGACTGACAGAATTTAAAAACACTTAAGTTTTCTAAGTATGGCTGTAATCTGAACTCCGCAATATTTTCATAGAAAGATGCTCTCGTAGAATTTTCTGATCTGCTCCGCCAATTTTGAATAAAATTATCTGTTAATCTTTGTTTAAGTATTTCAACAAAATATAATGAAATTTATCTTTCCCGACATTTTGCTGTAACCAAACATTATAAAAACCAAGAGATGCTAGTAAATATTTTACTAATGATGCCGAGTTAACATTATTTTGATTTATTTCAGTATCATAAATTATCAGATTATAAACTATTTTATCATATTTGACATTATTCATTTTTAGAATTTTTTAACTAATATTTTATAATAGTTACGTATGTACATCTTGATAATTTGTTAAAAAATCGAAGTTTACTGGGATATGTTATAGCAAATACGTAAAAAGCTTGTTTGTTTATTATGGCACTGGGCTTATGAGACATCTTTATGCTGTACATAGTTAATTTCCGAAAACTGTCATTGATAGATATTCAATACCCCTCAATTGAACTAGCTACTGGGTGACTGGCTACATCAGAAAAATATCCAAGTGCTTCCGCCGTGATTCGAACCTTTGACCTCCCGCTTACACCACTCAGTCACAGAAGACGGCTGTTTAAGTAATACTTATAGCAGTACGTATTTCAATATAATCTTGATATAGTTATCTATTTTAAAGCTCAATATGTATTACTTATCAATTTATGAAATTTCGTGAGTTGGGATAATACATTTCGTTAATACTAAATAATTCATACATCCAATGTTATTTTTGTATGTTTGACCTTCATTTTGAAAAATCTGACATGAGTCCATGGCAAAAAATGATCAGTAAGAAATGTTTTACATATGTGAAATTTCATAAGCTGGAATAATATTCAGTTGTTTCAAAATAAATTTTACATGCAGTGATTTGTTCATATACAATGTCGCCGGTGTAAACGAATCACTTTTCATTTATTGCTAATAAAACCAATAGTTAAAGTGTTAGTTATGGGTTTTTTTACAGTTCATTTAAAGACAAATTATCTACCTAACATTCTGTGAAGTTTCCATTTTAAATTCGATCTTGCAATGTCTTCAGCGTTTGTTTTTTAACACAGTTTTTTCAGGTGATACCGGGTCACTTCCAGTAGTAACGAATCGGAGGGCTGTTTAATAAGCACATTGCATTGTCAGACTTCTTCGAGAGCAAGATCGGGTTATTCCAAGGGGAGATAAGTAGTCCAATTTTATTTTCATTCTTCTTGAACGATTTGGAAAATAAACTTCAAGAAAACACGTTAGAGGGCATAACGCTTGATCAGCTACAAATTTACCTGCTCTGTTTGGCAGACGATGCATTTTTGCTATCTGAAAGTGCCGAGGGACTCCAGTCGTCGTTAAATAAACTAGAACACTATTGTGAAGATTGGAATTTAACTGTTTACATTGAAAAAACTAAAGTTGTCATATTCAGGAAAAGTGGACAACTTGCACGAAATGTATTATGGACATATGCGGGTCAGGTGATTGAAATTGTAAACTGTTTCAATTATCTCGGATTAAAAATGTCGAGTGAGGGTCATTTGCACAAGCGACAAATGCTATGGCCGATAAAGCAATTAAGTCGATGAGCTGTCTATTGTCCATGACAAGAAAGGTTAAGGCGCCAGTAAATATATTGTTTAATCTATTTGATGCTTTTGTTGGGACAGTATTGTGTTACTCAAGTGAGGTATGGGGGTTTGTTGCAGCACAAAACATTGAGCGTGTACATAAAAAATTTGCAAATGGGTACAAGGTGTGAAACCCTCAACATGTGACTTAGCCGTATATGGCGAAACCGGAATAGTACCCCTGTCTATCAACAGAAAGTGTAAAATTGTCAAATATTGGTTTAAGCTAATGGGCAGTAAAGAAAACAACTTATTTTATATCAGGTATATAAAGAATTGTGTGCAAGAATGTCAAATGGATTAGTTAACTGGGTCTCAAAAACTAAATATATGTTACAGTCAAATGGTTTTGGAGAGGTATGGGAGTTTCCTGACTCAGTACTGTTAAATGCGTTTTTACCTGTGTTTAAATTGCGACTTAAAGGCACCTATATATCAAACTGGAGAGAGGGTATGCAAATGTTTTCGTCATTGTCATTATATAGAAACATAAAGACAAACTTTGAATCTGAGCCTTACTTGGATAAAATATTGAAACTGAAGAATAGACAAGCTTTAACAAAATTGAGACTAAATTCACATAATTTAAGAATTGAACAGGGCAGACATTGTAGTCCAGTGATTCCAAGGAATGAACGTGTTTGTATGTTATGTACATGCGGAGATATTGAAGACGAGTTTCATTTCGTTTTAAAATGCGATGTTTATAGAGAAATAAGACTACTATACATACCTACATACTACACAAGAAATATAAGTATGTTTAAATTTGTGGAACTGTTAAATACAAGAAACACAAAGTTACTCAGGAAACCAGCAATATTTGTTAATAAAGCCGTTTAAAAGAGACAAGCACTGTTTAATCAAAATACAGATTATTGTTTAATTGTAAATATATATGTCTTAAGTTCCTTCTACATTTGATTAAAATCCATTAAAATCTTGTTTACACTCTCAGTCTAGCCATACAATTTATGTAAAGTATGTAAATATATGTGTATTTACATACGTTTACTCTGTCATTTCATATATATGTTTTTCAGCGCTTGACTTGTTTATTTGTTTTGATATGTTGATGATTAGCTGTAATGTATGCTAAAGTCAAATAAAAATATCTGTATCTGTATCTGCATTATTTAACTATCAGTTTTACAGTAATTATCACCTAAAAGTTAACAAATTGGTGTTTTCCTTTTTTTTAATTAAAAAAGTTATTCAAAAGGTTATAAAATTCGGCCTTAAAAAATATCGATCATTGTCCATTCAATGTTTAGGTTTCAGGTTCTATACTCATATAAAATGGTACAACCTTGCATTTAATTAACTGTTACAAGAAATATAATTAAAAAAAAGAACTTTATCAACGGTTGCACCATGTCACTGTAATATATATAAATTATGATTAACATCATACGCATGCAATGGAAAATTACTGAATTAAATGTGCATTTTTGGCAACTCAGCTCTCTGCATCATATATTTTTTTCTGGCACGACATTCACCACAATGTGTAACAATATCAGTTATTCAACTATAAATAATATAATTACAAGACAGGTAAAGATACAAAGTTTGACACAGGATTTCCACCTGGCTTACTACCAGTGTCAAGTGTTCTCTTAAATGTTCTGCCATCACTTTAGGAACAGCCTACTAGAAAACTAGTCACAGTTGTAACTTTAGTTCCCGTTTTGCATCTGTTTCTAGCTAACTTTTACTTTTGAATGTCATAAATCAGGTATTCATGTTAAACCTGTATCTTTGTCTTGAATATTGGTGTTCCTGTATTCGCGGCCTACAATATAAGTGCACCGGCATTCGCGGTCTACAATATTGGTGTACCGGTATTCGCGGTCTACAATACTGGTGTACCGGTATTCGCGGTCTACAATCAACAGACAATGGTTGTCTCACTTTGAACGCATGGTAGCATTTGACTACACTATTCTTCACAAAGACTGTTTACTTAGCATGAATTGTGGTTCCATGATTTGTAAATAAAGATGTTTTCCCTTCATTAAACATCTCATGTGTCTTATTCAACTGTTACATAATATTACTGTACATGCTAAGAACACATATTCATGTGCTCATAGATAACAAGATGTCCATTAGAGACCTAATGATTTTATTGACGTCAAACAAAGACTAATATTTATTCTCATGAATAAACACGAATTTCATATAAAAAAAAACAACGTGAACGCATTGTCTTAAGAAAACGAATTATTGGCAGGTTACAGGCCATGGACGATAAACAAATTACCACAGCGAAAACTTCATTTGACAATGGTCGATAATGTTAAAATACAATATTAAGCTCTTTCTTTCAGAAAAATTGATATGTCAATGTAATGTCTCGAATAGTTAGTATGATAACATAGCAAATGGTATGGAAGCACCATATTAATGAACATTTGTAACAAACAAATAGTATTTTATCATTGATTGCATCTGTATCAAAAACCAGGCGGAACATTTTCTTTATGAATCTATCCCTGCCATTCATCACATAGTCCAGGCACTGCCAAGATGAATCAGGGCTCTCGTTTGCCCATTTTTGAGGCCGTTAATATGGCCCATTCCTAATGTCAAATAGTATCTTTTTTTCCTGTTTGGAGCGAATAAGGGGAAAAGACGGCATTTGGTTTCTGGCCAATATACCACCCTCCGGTAATACTTGGGTTTCAATGGACATGTCAGTTGTCTTCTACACCCTCTGGCCTGCCCAGTGACACCCAGTTTTTGATCGTGGCTCATGTAGAAGTCGGTCATCGAGTGTCCCCAACACGGGGACACAAACCAGGCTGCAGTCTGTAGGCTGTTTGGAGCGAATAAGGGGAAAAGACGGCATTTTGTTTCTGGCCAATATACCACCCTGCGGTAATACTTGGGTTTCAATGGACACGTCAGTTGTCTTCTACACCCTCTGGCCTGCCCAGTGACACCCAGTTTTTGATCGTGGCTCATGTAGAAGTCGGTCATCGAGTGTCCCCAACACGGCGACACACACCAGGCTGCAGTCTGTAGGCTGTTTGGAGCGAATAAGGGGAAAAGACGGCATTTTGTTTCTGGCCAATATACCACCCTCGGCTAATACTTGGGTTTCAATGGACACTTCAGGTGTCTTCTACACACCCTGGCCTGCCCAGTGACACCTCGTTTTTGAGTCTGGCTCATCTAGAAGGCGGTCAACGGACGTCGCAAACATGTGCACGCATACAAAGTTGCATGTTTTGGGCTATTTTTTAAACCAAAAGAGGCGAAATCATGGCTTCTATTCGCGCGGCAAATGACGCCCCTTGGCAAATACTTGGGTTTCAATGGACACTTCAGGTGTCTTCTACACCCTCTGGGCTGCCCAGTGACACCCAGTTTTTGATCGTGGCTCATGTAGAAGTCGGTCATCGAGTGTCCCGAACACGGCGACACACACCAGGCTGCAGTCTGTAGGCTGTTTGGAGCGAATAAGGGGAAAAGACGGCATTTTGTTTCTGGCCAATATACCACCCTCCGGTAATACTTGGGTTTCAGTGGACACGTCAGTTGTCTTCTACACCCTCTGGCCTGCCCAGTGACACCCAGTGTTTGATCGTGGCTCATGTAGAAGTCGGTCATCGAGTGTCCCCAACACGGCGACACACACCAGGCTGCAGTCTGTAGGCTGTTTGGAGCGAATAAGGGGAAAAGACGGCATTTTGTTTCTGGCCAATATACCACCCTCCGGTAATACTTGGGTTTCAGTGGACACGTCAGTTGTCTTCTACACCCTCTGGCCTGCCCAGTGACACCCAGTTTTTGATCGTGGCTCATGTAGAAGTCGGTCATCGAGTGTCCCCAACACGGCGACACACACCAGGCTGCAGTCTGTACGCTGTTTGGAGCGAATAAGGGGAAAAGACGGCATTTTGTTTCTGGCCAATATACCACCCTCGGCTAATACTTGGGTTTCAATGGACACTTCAGGTGTCTTCTACACACCCTGGCCTGCCCAGTGACACCTCGTTTTTGAGTCTGGCTCATCTAGAAGGCGGTCAACGGACGTCGCAAACATGTGCACGCATACAAAGTTGCATGTTTTGGGCTATTTTTTAAACCAAAAGAGGCGAAATCATGGTTTCTATTCGCGCGGCAAATGACGCCCCTTGGCAAATACTTGGGTTTCAATGGACACTTCAGGTGTCTTCTACACCCTCTGGGCTGCCCAGTGACACCCAGTTTTTGATCGTGGCTCATGTAGAAGTCGGTCATTGAGTGTCCCCAACACGGCGACACACACCAGGCTGCAGTCTGTAGGCTGTTTGGAGCGAATAAGGGGAAAAGACGGCATTTTGTTTCTGGCCAATATACCACCCTCCGGTAATACTTGGGTTTCAATGGACACGTCAGTTGTCTTCTACACCCTCTGGCCTGCCCAGTGATACCCAGTTTTTGATCGTGGCTCATGTAGAAGTCGGTCATCGAGTGTCCCCAACACGGCGACACAAACCAGGCTGCAGTCTGTAGGCTGTTTGGAGCGAATAAGGGGAAAAGACGGCATTTTGTTTCTGGCCAATATACCATCCTCCGGTAATACTTGGGTTTCAATGGACACGTCAGTTGTCTTCTACACCCTCTGGCCTGCCCAGTGACACCCAGTTTTTGATCGTGGCTCATGTAGAAGTCGGTCATCGAGTGTCCTCAACAAGGAGACACACACCAGGCTGCAGTCTGTAGGCTGTTTGGAGCGAATAAGGGGAAAAGACGGCATTTTGTTTCTGGCCAATATACCACCCTCGGCTAATACTTGGGTTTCAATGGACACTTCAGGTGTCTTCTACACACCCTGGCCTGCCCAGTGACACCTCGTTTTTTAGTCTGGCTCATCTAGAAGGCGGTCAACGGACGTCGCAAACATGTGCAAGCATACAAAGTTGCATGTTTTGGGCTATTTTTTAAACCAAAAGAGGCGAAATCATGTCTTCTACTCGCGCGGCAAATGACGCCCCTTGGCAAATACTTGGGTTTCAATGGACACTTCAGGTGTCTTCTACACCCTCTGGGCTGCCCAGTGACACCCAGTTTTTGATCGTGGCTCATGTAGAAGTCTGTCATCGAGTGTCCCCAACACGGCGACACACACCAGGCTGCAGTCTGTAGGCTGTTTGGAGCGAATAAGGGGAAAAGATGGCATTTTGTTTCTGGCCAATATACCACCCTCCGGTAATACTTGGGTTTCAATGGACACGTCAGTTGTCTTCTACACCCTCTGGCCTGCCCAGTGACACCCAGTTTTTGATCGTGGCTCATGTAGAAGTCGGTCATCGAGTGTCCCCAACACGGCGACACACATCAGGCTGCAGTCTGTAGGCTGTTTGGAGCGAATAAGGGGAAAAGACGGCATTTTGTTTCTGGCCAATATACCACCCTCCGGTAATACTTGGGTTTCAATGGAAACGTCAGTTGTCTTCTACACCATCTGGCCTGCCCAGTGACACCCAGTTTTTGATCGTGGCTCATGTAGAAGTCGGTCATCGAGTGTCCCCAACACGGCGACACACACCAGGCTGCAGTCTGTAGGCTGTTTGGAGCGAATAAGGGGAAAAGACGGCATTTTGTTTCTGGCCAATATACCACCCTCGGTTAATACTTGGGTTTCAATGGACACTTCAGGTGTCTTCTACACACCCTGGCCTGCCCAGTGACACCTAGTTTTTGAGTCTGGCTCATCTAGAAGGCGGTCAACGGACGTCGCAAACATGTGCACGCATACAAAGTTGCATGTTTTGGGCTATTTTTTAAACCAAAAGAGGCGAAATCATGGCTTCTATTCGCGCGGCAAATGACGCCCCTTGGCAAATACTTGGGTTTCAATGGACACGTCAGGTGTCTTCTACACCCTCTGGGCTGCCCAGTGACACCCAGTTTTTGATCGTGGCTTATGTAGAAGTCGGTCATCGAGTGTCCCCAACACGGCGACACACACCAGGCTGCAGTCTGTAGGCTGTTTGGAGCGAATAAGGGGAAAAGACGGCATTTTGTTTCTGGCCAATATACCACCCTCCGGTAATACTTGGGTTTCAATGGACACGTCAGTTGTCTTCTACACCCTCTGGCCTGCCCAGTGACACCCAGTTTTTAATCGTGGCTCATGTAGAAGTCGGTCATCGAGTGTCCCCAACACGGCGACACACACCAGGCTGCAGTCTGTAGGCTGTTTGGAGCGAATAAGGGGAAAAGACGGCATTTTGTTTCTGGCCAATATACCATCCTCCGGTAATACTTGGGTTTCAATGGACACGTCAGTTGTCTTCTACACCCTCTGGCCTGCCCAGTGACACCCAGTTTTTGATCGTGGCTCATGTAGAAGTCGGTCATCGAGTGTCCCCAACACGGCGACACACACCAGGCTGCAGTCTGTAGGCTGTTTGGAGCGAATAAGGGGAAAAGACGGCATTTTGTTTCTGGCCAATATACCACCCTCGGCTAATACTTGGGTTCCAATGGACACTTCAGGTGTCTTCTACACACCCTGGCCTGCCCAGTGACACCTCGTTTTTGAGTCTGGCTCATCTAGAAGGCGGTCAACGGACGTCGCAAACATGTGCACGCATACAAAGTTGCATGTTTTGGGCTATTTTTTAAACCAAAAGAGGCGAAATCATGGCTTCTATTCGCGCGGCAAATGACGCCCCTTGGCAAATACTTGGGTTTCAATGGACACTTCAGGTGTCTTCTACACCCTCTGGGCTGCTCAGTGACACCCAGTTTTTGATCGTGGCTCATGTAGAAGTCGGTCATCGAGTGTCCCCAACACGGCGACACACACCAGGCTGCAGTCTGTAGGCTGTTTGGAGCGAATAAGGGGAAAAGACGGCATTTTGTTTCTGGCCAATATACCACCCTCCGGTAATACTTGGGTTTCAGTGGACACGTCAGTTGTCTTCTACACCCTCTGGCCTGCCCAGTGACACCCAGTTTTTGATCGTGGCTCATGTAAAAGTCGGTCATCGAGTGTCCCCAACACGGCGACACACACCAGGCTGCAGTCTGTAGGCTGTTTGGAGCGAATAAGGGGAAAAGACGGCATTTTGTTTCTGGCCAATATACCACCCTCCGGTAATACTTGGGTTTCAGTGGACACGTCAGTTGTCTTCTACACCCTCTGGCCTGCCCAGTGACACCCAGTTTTTGATCGTGGCTCATGTAGAAGTCGGTCATCGAGTGTCCCCAACACGGCGACACACACCAGGCTGCAGTCTGTAGGCTGTTTGGAGCGAATAAGGGGAAAAGACGGCATTTTGTTTCTGGCCAATATACCACCCTCGGCTAATACTTGGGTTTCAATGGACACTTCAGGTGTCTTCTACACACCCTGGCCTGCCCAGTGACACCTCGTTTTTGAGTCTGGCTCATCTAGAAGGCGGTCAACGGACGTCGCAAACATGTGCAAGCATACAAAGTTGCATGTTTTGGGCTATTTTTTAAACCAAAAGAAGCGAAATCATGGCTTCTATTCGCGCGGCAAATGACGCCCCTTGGCAAATACTTGGGTTTCAATGGACACTTCAGGTGTCTTCTACACCCTCTGGCCTGCCCAGTGACACCCAGTTTTTGATCGTGGCTCATGTAGAAGTCGGTCATCGAGTGTCCCCAACACGGCGACACACACCAGGCTGCAGTCTGTAGGCTGTTTGGAGCGAATAAGGGGAAAAGACGGCATTTTGTTTCTGGCCAATATACCACCCTCCGGTAATACTTGGGTTTCAATGGACACGTCAGTTGTCTTCTACACCCTCTGGCCTGCCCAGTGACACCCAGTTTTTGATCGTGGCTCATGTAGAAGTCGGTCATCGAGTGTCCCCAACACGGCGACACACACCAGGCTGCAGTCTGTACGCTGTTTGGAGCGAATAAGGGGAAAAGACGGCATTTTGTTTCTGGCCAATATACCACCCTCGGCTAATACTTGGGTTCCAATGGACACTTCAGGTGTCTTCTACATACCCTGGCCTGCCCAGTGACACCTCGTTTTTGAGTCTGGCTCATCTAGAAGGCGGTCAACGGACGTCGCAAACATGTGCACGCATACAAAGTTGCATGTTTTGGGCTATTTTTTAAACCAAAAGAGGCGAAATCATGGCTTCTATTCGCGCGGCAAATGACGCCCCTTGGCAAATACTTGGGTTTCAATGGACACTTCAGGTGTCTTCTACACCCTCTGGGCTGCTCAGTGACACCCAGTTTTTGATCGTGGCTATGTAGAAGTCGGTCATCGAGTGTCCCCAACACGGCGACACACACCAGGCTGCAGTCTGTAGGCTGTTTGGAGCGAATAAGGGGAAAAGACGGCATTTTGTTTCTGGCCAATATACCACCCTCGGCTAATACTTGGGTTTCAATGGACACTTCAGGTGTCTTCTACACACCCTGGCCTGCCCAGTGACACCTCGTTTTTGAGTCTGGCTCATCTAGAAGGCGGTCAACGGACGTCGCAAACATGTGCACGCATACAAAGTTGCATGTTTTGGGCTATTTTTTAAACCAAAAGAGGCGAAATCATGGCTTCTATTCGCGCGGCAAATGACGCCCCTTGGCAAATACTTGGGTTTCAATGGACACTTCAGGTGTCTTCTACACCCTCTGGCCTACCCAGTGACACCTAGTTTTTGATCGTGGCTCATGTAGAAGTCGGTCATCGAGTGTCCCCAACACGGCGACACACACCAGGCTGCAGTCTGTAGGCTGTTTGGAGCGAATAAGGGGAAAAGACGGCATTTTGTTTCTGGCCAATATACCACCCTCCGGTAATACTTGGGTTTCAATGGACACGTCAGTTGTCTTCTACACCCTCTGGCCTGCCCAGTGACACCCAGTTTTTGATCGTGGCTCATGTAGAAGTCGGTCATCGAGTGTCCCCAACACGGCAACACACACCAGGCTGCAGTCTGTAGGCTGTTTGGAGCGAATAAGGGGAAAAGACGGCATTTTGTTTCTGGCCAATATACCACCCTCGGCTAATACTTGGGTTTCAATGGACACTTCAGGTGTCTTCTACACACCCTGGCCTGCCCAGTGACACCTCGTTTTTGAGTCTGGCTCATCTAGAAGGCGGTCAACGGACGTCGCAAACATGTGCACGCATACAAAGTTGCATGTTTTGGGCTATTTTTTAAACCAAAAGAGGCGAAATCATGGCTTCTATTCGCGCGGCAAATGACGCCCCTTGGCAAATACTTGGGTTTCAATGGACACTTCAGGTGTCTTCTACACCCTCTGGGCTGCCCAGTGACACCCAGTTTTTGATCGTGGCTCATGTAGAAGTCGGTCATCGAGTGTCCCCAACACGGCGACACACACCAGGCTGCAGTCTGTAGGCTGTTTGGAGCGAATAAGGGGAAAAGACGGCATTTTGTTTCTGGCCAATATACCACCCTCCGGTAATACTTGGGTTTCAATGGACACGTCAGTTGTCTTCTACACCCTCTGGCCTGCCCAGTGACACCCAGTTTTTGATCGTGGCTCATGTAGAAGTCGGTCATCGAGTGTCCCCAACACGGCGACACACACCAGGCTGCAGTCTGTAGGCTGTTTGGAGCGAATAAGGGGAAAAGACGGCATTTTGTTTCTGGCCAATATACCACCCTCCGATAATACTTGGGTTTCAATGGACACGTCAGTTGTCTTCTACACCCTCTGGCCTGCCCAGTGACACCCAGTTTTTGATCGTGGCTCATGTAGAAGTCGGTCATCGAGTGTCCCCAACACGGCGACACACACCAGGCTGCAGTCTGTAGGCTGTTTGGAGCGAATAAGGGGAAAAGACGGCATTTTTTTTTCTGGCCAATATACCACCCTCCGGTAATACTTGGGTTTCAATGGACACGTCAGTTGTCTTCTACACCCTCTGGCCTGCCCAGTGACACCCAGTTTTTGATCGTGGCTCATGTAGAAGTCGGTCATCGAGTGTCCCCAACACGGCGACACACACCAGGCTGCAGTCTGTAGGCTGTTTGGAGCGAATAAGGGGAAAAGACGGCATTTTGTTTCTGGCCAATATACCACCCTCCGGTAATACTTGGGTTTCAATGGACACGTCAGTTGTCTTCTACACCCTCTGGCCTGCCCAGTGACACCTCGTTTTTGAGTCTGGCTCATCTAGAAGGCGGTCAACGGACGTCGTAAACATGTGCACTCATACAAAGTTGCATGTTTTGGGCTATTTTTTAAACCAAAAGAGGCGAAATCATGGCTTCTATTCGCGCGGCAAATGACGCCCCTTGGCAAATACTTGGGTTTCATTGGACACTTCAGGTGTCTTCTACACCCTCTGGGCTGCCCAGTGACACCCAGTTTTTGAGTCTGGCTCATGTAGAAGTCGGTCATCGAGTGTCCCGAACAAGGGGACCCACACCAGGCTGCAGTCTGTAGGCTGTTTGGAGCGAATCAGGCGAAATGACGGCATCTCGCCCGCCGCCAATATACAACCCTCGGCTAATACTTGGATTTCAATGGACACTTCAGGTGTCTTCTACACACCCTGGACTGCCCAGTGACACCCAGTTTTTGAGTCTGGCTCATCTGGAAGTCGGTCAACGGACGTCACAAACATGTGCACGCATACAAAGTTGCATGTTTTGGGCTATTTTTTAAACCAAAAGAGGCGAAATCATGGCTTCTATTCGCGCGGCAAATGACGCCCCTTGGCAAATACTTGGGTTTCAATGGACACTTCAGGTGTCTTCTACACCCTCTGGGCTGCCCAGTGACACCCAGTTTTTGATCGTGGCTCATGTAGAAGTCGGTCATCGAGTGTCCCCAACACGGCGACACACACCAGGCTGCAGTCTGTAGGCTGTTTGGAGCGAATAAGGGGAAAAGACGGCATTTTGTTTCTGGCCAATATACCACCCTCCGGTAATACTTGGGTTTCAATGGACACGTCAGGTGTCTTCTACACCCTCTGGCCTGCTCAGTGACACCCAGTTTTTGATCGTGGCTCATGTAGAAGTCGGTCATCGAGTGTCCCCAACACGGCGACACACACCAGGCTGCAGTCTGTAGGCTGTTTGGAGCGAATAAGGGGAAAAGACGGCATTTTGTTTCTGGCCAATATACCACCCGCCGGTAATACTTGGGTTTCAATGGACACGTCAGTTGTCTTCTACACCCTCTGGCCTGCCCAGTGACACCCAGTTTTTGATCGTGGCTCATGTAGAAGTCGGTCATCGAGTGTCCCCAACACGGCGACACACACCAGGCTGCAGTCTGTAGGCTGTTTGGAGCGAATAAGGGGAAAAGAAGGCATTTTGTTTCTGGCCAATATACCACCCTCCGGTAATACTTGGGTTTCAATGGACACGTCAGTTGTCTTCTACACCCTTTGGCCTGCCCAGTGACACCCAGTTTTTGAGTCTGGCTCATCTGGAAGTCGGTCATCGAGTGTCCCGAACAAGGGGACCCACACCAGGCTGCAGTCTGTAGGCTGTTTGGAGCGAATCAGGCGAAATGACGGCATCTCGCCCGCCGCCAATATACCACCCTCGGCTAATACTTGGGTTTCAATGGACACTTCAGGTGTCTTCTACACACCCTGGCCTGCCCAGTGACACCTCGTTTTTGAGTCTGGCTCATCTAGAAGGCGGTCAACGGACGTCGCAAACATGTGCACGCATACAAAGTTGCATGTTTTGGGCTATTTTTTAAACCAAAAGAGGCGAAATCATGGCTTCTATTCGCGCGGCAAATGACGCCCCTTGGCAAATACTTGGGTTTCAATGGACTCTTTAGGTGTCTTCTACACCCTCTGGGCTGCCCAGAGACACCCAGTTTTTGAGTCTGGTTCATCTGGAAGTCGGTCATCGAGTGTCCCGAACAAGGGGACCCACACCAAGCTGCAGTCTGTAGGCTGTTTGGAGCGAATCAGGCGAAATGATGGCATCTCGCCCGCCGCCAATATACCACCCTCGGCTAATACTTGGGTTTCAATGGACACTTCAGGTGTCTTCTACACACCCTGGCCTGCCCAGTGACACCCAGTTTTTGAGTCTGGCTCATCTGGAAGTCGGTCATCGAGTGTCCCGAACAAGGGGACCCACACCAGGCTGCAGTCTGTAGGCTGTTTGGAGCGAATCAGGCGAAATGACGGCATCTCGCCCGCCGTCAATATACCACCCTCGGCTAATACTTGGGTTTCAATGGACACTTCAGGTGTCTTCTACACACCCTGGCCTGCCCAGTGACACCTCGTTTTTGAGTCTGGCTCATCTAGAAGGCGGTCAACGGACGTCGCAAACATGTGCACGCATACAAAGTTGCATGTTTTAGGCTATTTTTTAAACCAAAAGAGGCGAAATCAGGGCTTCTATTCGCGCGGCAAATGACGCCCCTTGGCAAATACTTGGGTTTCAGTGGACACTTCAGGTGTCTTCTACACCCTCTGGGCTGCCCAGTGACACCCAGTTTTTGAGTCTGGCTCATATGGAAGTCGATCATCGAGTGTCCCGAACAAGGGGACCCACACCAGGCTGCAGTCTGTAGGCTGTTTGGAGCGAATCAGGCGTAATGACGGCATCTCGCCCGCCGCCAATATACCACCCTCGGCTAATACTTGGGTTTCAATGGACACTTCAGGTGTCTTCTACACACCCTGGCCTGCCCAGTGACACCCAGTTTTTGAGTCTGGCTCATCTGGAAGTCGGTCATCGAGTGTCCCGAACAAGGGGATCCACACCAGGCTGCAGTCTGTAGGCTGTTTGGAGCGAATCAGGCGAAATGACGGCATCTCGCCCGCCGCCAATATACCACCCTCGGCTAATACTTGGGTTTCAATGGACACTTCAGGTGTCTTCTACACACCCTGGCCTGCCCAGTGACACCTCGTTTTTGAGTCTGGCTCATCTAGAAGGCGGTCAACGGACGTCGCAAACATGTGCACGCATACAAAGTTGCATGTTTTGGGCTATTTTTTAAACCAAAAGAGGCGAAATCATGGCTTCTATTCGCGCGGCAAATGACGCCCCTTGGCAAATACTTGGGTTTCAATGGACACTTCAGGTGTCTTCTACACACCCTGGCCTGCCCAGGGACACCTCGTTTTTGAGTCTGGATCATCTAGAAGGCGGTCAACGGACGTCGCAAACATGTGCACGCATACAAAGTTGCATGTTTTGGGCTATTTTTTAAACCAAAAGAGGCGAAATCATGGCTTCTATTCGCGCGGCAAATGACGCCCCTTGGCAAATACTTGGATTTCAATGGGCACTTCAGGTGTCTTCTACACCCTCTGGGCTGCCCAGTGACACACAGTTTTTGAGTCTGGCTCATCTGGAAGTCGGTCATCGAGTGTCCCGAACAAGGGGACCCACACCAGGCTGCAGTCTGTAGGCTGTTTGGAAGGAATCAGGCGAAATGACGGCATCTCGCCCGCCGCCAATATACCACCCTCGGCTAATACTTGGGTTTCAATGGACACTTCAGGTGTCTTCTACACACCCTGGCCTGCCCAGTGACACCCAGTTTTTGAGTCTGGCTCATCTGGAAGTCGGTCATCGAGTGTCCCGAACAAGGGGACCCACACCAGGCTGTTTGGAGCGAATCAGGCGAAATGACGGCATCTCGCCCGCCGCCAATATACCACCCTCGGCTAATACTTGGGTTTCAATGGACACTTCAGGTGTCTTCTACACACCCTGGCCTACCCAGTGACACCTCGTTTTTGAGTCTGGCTCATCTAGAAGGCGGTCAACGGACGTCGCAAACATGTGCACGCATACAAAGTTGCATGTTTTGGGCTATTTTTTAAACCAAAAGAGGCGAAATCATGGCTTCTATTCGCGCGGCAAATGACGCCCCTTGGCAAATACTTGGGTTTCAATGGACACTTCAGGTGTCTTCTACACCCTCTGGGCTGCCCAGTGACACCCAGTTTTTGAGTCTGGCTCATCTGGAAGTCGGTCATCGAGTGTCCCGAACAAGGGGACCCACACCAGGCTGCAGTCTGTAGGCTGTTTGGAGCGAATCAGGCGAAATGACGGCATCTCGGCCGCCGCCAATATACCACCCTTGTCTAATACTTGGATTTCATTGGACACTTCAGGTGTCTTCTACACACCCTGGCCTGCCCAGTGACACCCAGTTTTTGAGTCTGGCTCATCTGGAAGTCGGTCATCGAGTGTCCCGAACAAGGGGAACCACACCAGGCTGCAGTCTGTAGGCTGTTTGGAGCGAATCAGGCGAAATGACGGCATCTCGCCCGCCGCCAATATACCACCCTCGGCTAATACTTGGGTTTCAATGGACACGTCAGGTGTCTTCTACACACCCTGGCCTGCCCAGTGACACCTCGTTTTTGAGTCTGGCTCATCTAGAAGGCGGTCAACGGACGTCGCAAACATGTGCACGCATACAAAGTTGCATGTTTTGGGCTATTTTTTAAACCAAAAGAGGCGAAATCATGGCTTCTATTCGCGCGGCAATTGACGCCCCTTGGCAAATACTTGGGTTTCAATGGACACTTCAGGGGTCTTCTACACCCTCTGGGCTGCCCAGTGACACCCAGTTTTTGAGTCTGGCTCATCTGGAAGTCGGTCATCGAGTGTCCCGAACAAGGGGACCCACACCAGGCTGCAGTCTGTAGGCTGTTTGGAGCGAATCAGGCGAAATGACGGCATCTCGCCCGCCGCCAATATACCACCCTCGGCTAATACTTGGGTTTCAATGTACACTTCAGGTGTCTTCTACACACCCTGGCCTGCCCAGTGACACCCAGTTTTTGAGTCTGGCTCATCTGGAAGTCGGTCATCGAGTGTCCCGAACAAGGGGACCCACACCAGGCTGCAGTCTGTACGCTGTTTGGAGCGAATCAGGCGAAATGACGGCATCTCGCCCGCCGCCAATATACCACCCTCGGCTAATACTTGGATTTCAATGGACACTTCAGGTGTCTTCTACACACCCTGGCCTGCCCAGTGACACCTCGTTTTTGAGTCTGGCTCATCTAGAAGGCGGTCAACGGACGTCGCAAACATGTGCACGCATACAAAGTTGCATGTTTTGGGCTATTTTTTAAACCAAAACAGGCGAAATCATGGCTTCTATTCGCGCGGCAAATGACGCCCCTTGGCAAATACTTGGGTTTCAATGGACACTTCAGGTGTCTACTACACCCTCTGGGCTGCCCAGTGACACCCAGTTTTTGAGTCTGGCTCATCTGGAAGTCGGTCATCGAGTGTCCCGAACAAGGGGACCCACACCAGGCTGCAGTCTGTAGGCTGTTTGGAGCGAATCAGGCGAAATGAGGGCATCTCGCCCACCGCCAATATACCACCCTCGGCTAATACTTGGGTTTCAATGGACACTTCAGGTGTCTTCTACACACCCTGGCCTGCCCAGTGACACCCAGTTTTTGAGTCTGGCTCATCTGGAAGTCGGTCATCGAGTGTCCCGAACAAGGGGACCCACACCAGGCTGCAGTCTGTAGGCTGTTTGGAGCGAATCAGGCGAAATGACGGCATCTCGCCCGCCGCCAATATACCACCCTCGGCTAATACTTGGGTTTCAATGGACACTTCAGGTGTCTTCTACACACCCTGGCCTGCCCAGTGACGCCTCGTTTTTGAGTCTGGCTCATCTAGAAGGCGGTCAACGGACGTCGCAAACATGTGCACGCATACAAAGTTGCATGTTTTGGGCTATTTCGACCAAAAGAGGCGAAATCATGGCTTCTATTCGCGCGGCAAATGACGCCCCTTGGCAAATACTTGGGTTTCAATGGACACTTCAGGTGTCTTCTACACCCATCTGGGCTGCCCAGTGACACCCAGTTTTTGAGTCTGGCTCATCTGGAAGTCGGTCATCGAGTGTCCCGAACAAGGGGACCCATACCAGGCTGCAGTCTGTAGGCTGTTTGGAGCGAATCAGACGAAATGACGGCATCTCGCCCGCCGCCAATATACCACCCTCGGCTAATACTTGGGTTTCAATGGACACTTCAGGTGTCTTCTACACACCCTGGCCTGCCCAGTGACACCCAGTTTTTGAGTCTGGCTCATCTGGAAGTCGGTCATCGAGTGTCCCGAACAAGGGGACCCACACCAGGCTGCAGTCTGTACGCTGTTTGGAGCGAATCAGGCGAAATGACGGCATCTCGCCCGCCGCCAATATACCACCCTCGGCTAATACTTGGGTTTCAATGGACACTTCAGGTGTCTTCTACACACCCTGGCCTGCCCAGTGACACCTCGTTTTTGAGTCTGGCTCATCTAGAAGGCGGTCAACGGACGTCGCAAACATTTGCACGCATACAAAGTTGCATGTTTTGGGCTATTTCGACCAAAAGAGGCGAAATCATGGCTTCTATTCGCGCGGCAAATGACGCCCCTTGGCAAATACTTGGGTTTCAATGGACACTTCAGGTGTCTTCTACACCCTCTGGGCTGCCCAGTGACACCCAGTTTTTGAGTCTGGCTCATCTGGAAGTCGGTCATCGAGTGTCCCGAACAAGGGGACCCACACCAGGCTGCAGTCTGTAGGCTGTTTGGAGCGAATCAGGCGAAATGACGGCATCTCGCCCGCCGCCAATATACCACCCTCGGCTAATACTTGGGTTTCAATGGACACTTCAGGTGTCTTCTACACACCCTGGCCTGCCCAGTGACACCTCGTTTTTGAGTCTGGCTCATCTGGAAGTTTGTCATCGAGTGTCCCGAACATGGGGACCCACACCAGGCTGCAGTCTGTAGGCTGTTTGGAGCGAATCAGGCGAAATGACGGCTTCTCGCCCGCCGCCAATCTGCGCCGTTGGTTAATACTTGGATTTTAATGGACACTTCAGGTGTCTTCTTCACACCCTGGCCTGCCCAGTGACACCTCGTTTTTGAGTCTGGCTCATCTAGAAGGCGGTAAACGGGCGTCGGAAACATGTGCACGCATACAAAGTTGCATGTTTTGGGCTATTTCGACCAAAAGAGGCGTAATCATGGCTTCTACTCGCGCGGCATATGAAGCCCCTTGGCAAATACTTGGGTTTCAATGGACATATCAGGTTTCTTCTACACCATCTGGGCTGCCCAGTGACACCCAGTTTTTGAGTCTGGCTCATCTGGAAGTCGGTCATCGAGTGTCCCGAACATGGGGACCCACACCAGGCTGCAGTCTGTAGGCTGTTTGGAGCGAATCAGGCGAAATGACGGCATCTCGCCCGCCGCCAATCTGCGCCGTTGGATAATACTTGAGTTTCAATGGACACTTCAGGTGTCTTCTACACACACTGGCCTGCCCAGTGACACCTCGTTTTTTAGTCTGGCTCATCTAGAAGGCGGTCAACGGACGTCGGAAACATGTGCACGCATACAAAGTTGCATGTTTTGGGCTATTTCGACCAAAAGAGGCGAAATCATGGCTTCTATTCGCGCGGCAAATGACGCCCCTTGGCAAATACTTGGGTTTCAATGGACACTATAGGTGTCTTCTACACCCTTTGGGCTGCCCAGTGACACCCAGTTTTTGAGTCTGGCTCATCTGTAAGTCGGTCATCGAGTGTCCCGAACATGGGGACCCACACCAGGCTGCAGTCTGTAGGCTGTTTGGAGCGAATCAGGCGAAATGACGGATTCTCGCCCGCCGCCAATCTGCGCCGTTGGTTAATACTTGGATTTTAATGGACACTTCAGGTGTCTTCTTCACACCCAGGCCTGCCCAGTGACACCTCGTTTTTTAGTCTGGCTCATCTAGAAGGCGGTCAACGGACGTCGGAAACATGTGCACGCATACAAAGTTGCATGTTTTGGGCTATTTCGACCAAAAGAAGCGAAATCATGGCTTCTATTCGCGCGGCAAATGACGCCCCTTGGCAAATACTTGAGTTTCAATGGACACTATAGGTGTCTTCTACACCCTCTGTGCTGCCCAGTGACACCCAGTTTTTGAGTCTGACTCATCTGGAAGGCGGTCATCGAGTGTCCCGAACATGGGGACCCACACCAGGCTGCAGTCTGTAGGCTGTTTGGAGCGAATCAGGCGAAATGACGGCATCTCGCCCACCGCCAATCTGCGCCGTTGGTTAATACTTGGATTTCAATGGACACTTCAGGTGTCTTCTACACACCCTGGCCTGCCCAGTGACACCTCGTTTTTGAGTCTGACTCATCTGGAAGGCGGTCATCGAGTGTCCCGAACATGGGGACCCACACCAGGCTGCAGTCTGTAGGCTGTTTGGAGCGAATCAGGCGAAATGACGGCATCTCGCCCACCGCCAATCTGCGCCGTTGGTTAATACTTGGATTTCAATGGACACTTCAGGTGTCTTCTACACACCCTGGCCTGCCCAGTGACACCTCGTTTTTGAGTCTGGCTCATCTAGAAGGCGGTCAACGAGCGTCGGAAACATGTGCACGCATACAAAGTTGCATGTTTTGGGCTATTTTGACCAAAACAGGCGAAATCATGGCTTCTATTCGCGTGGCAAATGACGCCCCTAGGCAAATACTTGGGTTTCAATGGACACTTCAGGTGTCTTCTACACCCTCTGGGCTGCCCAGTGACACCCAGTTTTTGAGTCTGGCTCATCTGGAAGTCGGTCATCGAGTGTCCCGAACATGGGGACCCACACCAGGCTGCATTCTGTAGGCTGTTTGGAGCGAATCAGGCGAAATGACGGCATCTCGCCCGCCACCAATCTTCGCCGTTGGTTAATACTTGGATTTCAATGGACACTTCAGGTGTCTTCTACACACCCTGGCCTGCCCAGTGACACCTCGTTTTTGAGTCTGGCTCATCTAGAAGGCGGTCAACGGACGTCGGAAACATGTGCACGCATACAAAAGTGCATGTTTTGGGCTATTTCCACCAAAACAGGCGAAATCATGGCTTCTATTCGCGCGGCAAATGACGCCCCTTTGCAAATACTTGGGTTTCAATGGACACCTCAGATGTCTTTTACACCCTCTGGCCTGCCCGTCGACACCCAGTTTTTGAGTGTGGCTCATGTAGAAGTCGGTCATCGAGTGTCCTGTACATGGGGACACACACCAGGCTGCAGTCTGTAGGCTGTTTGGAGCGAATCAGGCGAAAAGACGGCATCTCGCCCGCCGCCAATCTGCGCCGACGGCTTATACTTGGGTTCCAATGGACATCTCAGGTGTCTTTTACACCCTCTGGCCTGCCCGTTGACACCCAGTTTTTGAATGTGGCTCATGTAGAAGTCGGTCATCGAGTGTCCTGAACATGGGGACACACACCAGGCTGCAGTCTGTAGGCTGTTTCGAGCGAATCAGGCGAAAAGACGGCATCTCGCCCGCCGCCAATCTGCGCTGACGGCTAATACTTAGATTTAAATGGACACCTCAGGTGTCTTCTACACCCTCTGGCCTGCCCGTTGACCCCCAGTTTTTGAATGTGGCTCATGTATAAGTCGGTCATCGAGTGTCCTGAACATGGGGACACACACCAGGCTGGCTGCAAGCTGTAGGCTGTTTGAAGCGAATCAGGCGAAAAGACGGCGTCTCGCCCGCCGCCAATCTCCGCCGTGGGCTAATACTTGGGTTTCAATGGACGCCTCAGGTGTCTTCTACACACTCTGGCCTGTCCAGTTGCACCAAGTTATTGAGTGTGGCTCATCTAGAAGCCGGACAACGAGTCTCGTGAACATGGGGACACACACCAGGGTGCAAGCTGTAGGCTGTTTGGAGCGAATTAGGCGAATAGAAGGCATCTCGCCCGCCGCCAATCTCCGCCGTGGGCTAATACTTGGATTTCAATGGACGCCTCAGGTGTCTTCTACATACTCTGGCCTGCCCAGTGGCACCAAGTTTTTGAGTGTGGCTCATCTAGAAGACGGTCAACGAGTGTCGTGAACATGAGGATACTCACCAGGCTGCAAGCTGTAGGCTGTTTGGAGCGAATCAGGCGGCAGAGACGGCCTCGCTTCCCGCCGCCAATGTCCGCCCCCGGCTAATACTTGGGTTTCAATGGATACCTCAGGTGTCTTCTACACACTCTGGCCTGCCCAGTGGCACCGAGTTTTTGAGTGTGGCTCATCTAGAAGTTCATCGAGTGTCGTGAACATGGGGAAACACACCAGGCTGCAAGGTGTAGGCTGTTTGGAGCGAATCAGGCGACACAGACGGCATCTCGCCCGCTGCCAATCTCCGCCGTGGGCTATTTCTTGGATTTCAATGGACACCTCAGGTGTCTTCTATACCCTCTGGCCTGCCCAGTGACACCATGTTTTTGAGTGTGGCTCATCTAGAAGTCGTTCATCGAGTGTCCTGAACATGTGGACACATACCAGGGTGCAAGCTGTAGGCTGTTTGGAGCGAATCAGGCGAAAAGACGGCATCTCGCCCGCCGCCAATCGCCGCCGTGGGCGAATACTTGGGTTTAATGGACGCCTGTGGTGTCTTCTACACACTCTGGCCTGCCCAGTGGCACCAAGTTTTTGAGTGTGGCTCATCTAGAAGCCGGTCAACGAGTGTCAATTGAATCCTGTCATATTTGTCAAGTTGATTAACACCCTTAAATTAGCTAAACACAATTTACTATACTACATATATAATCGGCATGCAAATTCCATACACATCCTCGTCATTGCCTTATTTGTCAAGCAAATTAACACCCTTACAATTTATGACATACAACAAACTTAAGCAGATTTCTGATCGTATCCAGATAGTATTATCGAAACGCTTGACATGCAAACTTCCTATTTAATTGATTAGAACGGTATTATTTGTGCGATGCGTTTACGCACACACGACAAGGCTAAAGCTGTTACTCATTAGGAAACGTGCACTGTGATATACATTTGCCTACAGGTTTTCGGATATTTTTGCTGCTTGACATGTGTTTGTGTCGATATGCAATAAGGAGTGTCAGCTTAAAATACACAATGAATGATTAATTATTAGATATCTAAATGACAATATTTTCAATTTGGTATATACGCTGAATAGCGTACAAAATTCAACTCCATGTATGACTGGCATAAACATTATATGTAAAAATAACATTTGTTTTTCAGTATTTGAGACTACAATGTAGTTCCACATTAACATTTCTCTACTAAACCATAAGGATATATTAAATATCAACACCGTGTACAAATGTGTGATGGTGTTTCGGCCTATATGCAAGTAACAGACACAGTAGTCGAACCATCAATGCCACATGGATCGGAACAATTTTATGGAGCATGTGGTCCAGTACTAAATCTTCGAATCCTGGGTCGGAGGGTCATAAATTAAGCTATTTTTGTCGCATATGCTTAGTACTGGTTCTACCCTAAAAGTAGTCGATCGTGATTCGTATAAGTTCCAATAACTCGAAGTAAAATAAATAAGTTAAAAGAAAAAAAAGTATTTATTTTTTATTTTTTATACCGAACATTTTTAAATACAATAAGAATAAAAAATCATTGCTGTATTATGATATACGACACTCTTTCATTATTAAGATATGCATATGTAGTAAGATTGTATGATGGAGGTTGCATATAAAATGTTTTACCTCATTTGTCATTTGCCTTCTTTGACCATCGGACATCATCAGATCAAAATATATTGTTTTCAGAGTGAGGTCCGTTCATATCATATCTGTGAATATTAATATAATGACAACGCTTTGCAAATGTTCTAAATGTTCCAAATATATCAACACTGTCATTTTATCCGAAAATTGGCCATATAATTTAGATAAATAATGCATATTTTATATGAACATAAACCAAGATTATACGGCACTCGATGAATATAATTGTGTTATATCATATATGTTTACTATAATTTACATCATATTTTATAAATGAGTTTTATTTTTTTTTAATTTATAATTGAAGCAGTGAAAAAAAGATTTTATGATATTATGTTTTTATGCAATGAAATAATCACATTTATTGAGAGATTTCTATAATTTATTGAAATCATAAAGTTTCAAATAATAAAATGAAATAAAAACCTGAATTTCCTTTTGTGTAAGACCGTTCTACTAAATAATAAACGGCTTTGTCATTGCTATGGTCTACATTTAATTTAATGATTTGTTTTTTACATACTAATTAACTCAAATTGTCATCTAAAATTCAAAAGTATGTGCTAATGTTCTGGTTGCTTTTGCAACAACGTGAAAGACATTAGAGCGCTTAGATGTGTGACAGGAACTATCTTTTTTCCCAAACAATGTGTTTATGTGTACTTTCTTGGAAATTAACAAGTTGATTACGTTTGCAAACTCAAGTAGTATCATTGCTCAGGGAAACATATCCGAGAAATTTCTACTTTGAAAACCGACAGTATTATAGTTTTCTGCACATGTTATAGTATATATAGCATGCAAATACATGCTAGAAATATCTAGACGTTTTAAATACAATACTCAATTGAATTTTCATGAGGGCAGGGTAAACACATGTTTAAGCTTATTATTTCGTTCCACACAGAACATTGAGAAAATTAAGACAAACAGGAAACTTATATTCAATTATATTCAAAGAAAAGCCGTAATAATTAGACATTTACCCAACATACAGATGGCGTAACAGCGCGACATTGACAATTTAGATAGCATAACCTAATATAATATTCGTTTTAGGACTCACATCATTACAATTATAAATATACGTGTAAAAAACATATACATAAAATAACGAAGCTAAGAAAATACTTTACAAAGCTATGAGAGACTAAGTGCTATTTGATATGTACAGCATAATTATGCTATATTCTGTTCTGACTAACAAATCAAATTTCAAACGGTTAAAGGAAAATATGCACCGCGAAGTAAAATTAGAAAACCAGTTATCACCACAACTATACCACTGTAGTTAACCCATCTATCTTTATTAGAGACAAGTGTGGTTTTTTTCCATTAACCTGTCAGCGGATCTACCATGATAGTTGATGCGGTTTTGACAGCTATACATATGTCACTCTGCTGTAGTACTATATCAGTACACTAGTTGGCACGAATCTAGCGCCTAAATTTGGTTTTATTTGGAAACGACACGTGCAAGATTTTTATACAATTGTGGCATCAAATATTGATGTTTCAGCTGTTAAGTGCTCGTTGCATTCCCGTTATCATTTTGTTGAGTAGTTTCGATTGTTTCTAAAGACATTTACTCGGATTTCTTCCTTAAATCTTGTGTCCACGATATTGAGATGGGTACATTTACATATAGGTTTATGTCCACAGAATATTAGATTACTATATTAATGACTTAATAATCGAAAGCACAACCTTGCATTTTCAATATACAAGAAAGACACTGGCTTTATTACCTACGGCAGATGTTTATGGAACATAAAACAACAGTCATTCCTAAGCCTTGTACTCGTTTTAGAAATTCGATCCGGATTCGATTAAGAATGGTCCACAAATAGATTTTCGTGTGCGGATGCCAGACATTGAAACAACTCAATGATCGGATCATTATAGAAATCAAGCGTCCATTACATATTTTTATTATATTTCTTTGTCAACATATACCCTGTTCAATGCGGTTTTAATGTAAAAATCATTCACAGTTGTTGAAAACATTTATGATTGTCTAAATCTAAAATATTGTAGCTGTACCTGATTTGCCGATTCTACCCGTTTTATCTTTTGAGTAATAAAACAGTATATAGAAAACAGTTTATACTATATTAACTGGCCATATCCACGAATCATGAGTCTTTCAATTGTTCAAATGTTATTCGAATTGGACTCAATTATAGTTTTCAACGATAAATTTGTTGAACTGATTATAGCAGTTAAAGTTGGTACTTTAGTTTAATAAGCACATGTTATCAATTATTGAAAGTGTCTAAAAACGCGGATCTGTATCTAAGACAAAATAGTTGTTGTTGTTGTTGTGTTATTGTTGTTGTTGTTGTTGTTGTTGTTGTTGTTGTTGCTGCTGCTGCTGCTGCTGCTACTGCTGCTGCTGCTGCTGCTGCTGCTGTTGCTGTTGTTGTTGTTGTTGTTGTTGTTGTTGTTGTTGTTGTTGTTGTTGTTGTTGTTGTTGTTGTTAAGTGTTTAACGTCGCTTTCAATATTTTTTCCGCCTTATCGCGATGGGGTCTGCTTAAGACAGTATTCTGAAAGCTGCAACACTAGAGTATCATGTCACAAACATACCCTACCCTGTAACGTTATATAGACACCGTGCCGACCACACCTAGAACTACCCTGTAAATACTGAGCGCTAATAGAAGAAGCTTCTATTACCATTATTCAAGTATTTGGTATTACATGGTCGAGGATAGAACCCGCGACGACCGTCTGCATGCGAGGCGGACCGCTGCGGTATTAAGACAAATATATACGAGACGCAACATTTAAATAAACAGCAACCGCAACAGCATAATCACAATCAATATAATTTTATATAGCAATCATTACTTGTACAACACCTAGTTGGGCTCCTTCGTAGCTCAGTGTTCTAAGCGCTGTCGTTTACTAACAAATCAACCTCTCAGCACAATGTCGCGGGTTCAGGCAGAGCTTGGGCTACCTGTAGCTGTACAATGTAATGTAAAATACTCTATATATACTGTACTAAGCCAACTGCTCATTGTAAATCGTATTATGAAATGTTTACCATGTCACTTGTACAACTGAGAACGTAATCATGTAATTTTTTTCGAAAATTGAAAACAAAATTTAATAAAGACACATCCATCAACTATTTTAAAATAACTAACAAAAGGAACACGTGGTCGTTTTCTTTTAATATATATATAATGCCATGCAATATATTGAATTAATCGTTGTGAGTATCAAACTGAACTGCCATGATTTTGAATTTTTGTTCCACTTCAAGAATTTATAGATTATAATCATTTTTGCTTCAAACATTGCCAGGTCTCGCTCTATATGTATGTTACTTGTCTGACTGTCAACCCAGGACTGGGATCTATCCTGCCTTATTATTGGTGAACAACTTTACTTTATAGCCACACGCCACCCCACAAAACCCCGAACATCCCCATACACCTTTGAATATATGGGCAAACAGTCAGTGACTTACAGAGATAAATTGTGTTTAGTACTGGTCAACTGGCTATCGTACCCCAGGAACGATGCGTTGACCGTCGTTAAAACTAAAATACTGTTTAAAAAGGAGTAAACCCCCACTAACATAGTTATTATAACACAACGTTGTAGCGACTCACCGTTAAAACTCATCATGCTTTCCTTCGACAATAATGATTGACGAGTCTTTTGCAATTGTATCATTTTTCCGTTTCTAGATAGTTCTTATCATAACGTATTGATATCGAACTCATTTAATAATCCCATTAACCCCTAAAGGAAGTTAATAAATACATTTCACAATAGATTTAACTTGTCCTACGTTCTACACCGTTTTTAATTTTGTTCTCACAGGACAGTTCAGTACTGAAATGGTAGATATCATCAATAATTTTATGACATAGACTAATGAGAAAATAACATAGATATCATTTTATTATAACACACTTAGAGACGCTGTCAAGAACTTATGATTTTTAAAATCGAAGGAGAAATGAAATGATTGGTTATGTCATAAAGACTAAGGGTAGTTGTGCGCATGAACAAACGGAAGTTCTGTATTAAAGTCATTGTTTAGTCATCATCATCATCATTCTTTCAACGTATATAGAAGTATGGAGAAAATAATGTATGATAAAATTATGATCAGGGCTATTGTTGTATTACAATCCAACAAAATCTATTTTTTGTCATATTTTCAGCTATTTGTTAAAGATTTACGTCCAACTTCAAATACGTTACGTAATTTTACTAATGTTTTGCGGAAGATAATGTACTCTTTAGATACATTTAGTAATTTATATATATTTCATTTCTATTTAACATATTACGTTTTACATGTATATTGTGTATATAAATCATACACGATAATAGGAAAAAACAGGTCTGTAATCTGACGTGTTTCTTTAACAAAAAAGCTAGTTCGTGATATTTTGCTGTAACGAAACATAAAAAATATCATTTAATTTAATAATAAATATGAAGGTTTAACTTTCTTTTGATAGATGTTCCAATGTCACGTTTGACAATGCCGTTAGTTCATTGTGTACTGTTCTACGTATAGAGACATGCACTTCTGGAACACTGGATTCATTACCAATGTTTTTAAAAGTGCCTTGTTCCCATAGAAAGACCTCTGTTGTCCAATTTTGCAGAAAAAAACATGCGGTTGACCAGGTTGCTTTTTCACAATCTCCATGGTTTCATGGCACCCCTACATTTTCGGCAATTCTACGCATATTTAAACTGCTAAAGCTTCATCAAACATTTCCCAATGGCATCCAAACTTGGCAAAAATCATGAAAATGTTCAAATGTTCTCATATGCATAAAAATAAATGACATTTTATGCATTTTAACAAAAAATGTCAAACCGCTTTACAGAGCTCTAATTTCTTGGGCGTAAGAATCTTGCTTCTGTCATGTAAGGGAGGTCATTCTTAAGTGGGACATTGAATATGTTGGTGCACCCGTTAACCCGGTTGAAACTCCTTGCTATTTCTTTTGAACGCTTGAGATTGCAGCTTGCAAAAATTTATTGGAGAAAATGTGACATTTAATATCGTGTCTGCCTGTTGTTTTCTCAAGTAGCCGCTATATTTGTCTCTCGTCATCTTTTCATTGGTGTCTACCTAGTCACATAACCGATGTTTTAAATACTGTTCAGTTCGGAAATTATGCTAATACGTAATAACAACAGCCTACAATTCAATTGTTACAGAAACATGACGACAACCATTGTAAATGGCAAAAAAACACTAGTGTCAGTTAATTCATTTCAAACCTTATCCTCAATTACAAAGAATACGTGTGTAACGTGTTTGGATCGTCATTATTATGTAAGTTTTAGGATGTTATGAAATCGTTTGAAGGTGTCAGTTTGATGTCTCCGTACATTCAACTGGGGAATAGGAATTAATTTGAATTGTTTGATATTGGTCATTGTTTTATACTTTCGAAAATAGTAATTGTAAAAATACATAAATGCATATATTTCACACTCTTATCTCTCGATTAATAAAGCATCAGTTGTGTATTGTTTTACTAAATATGGTATAGTAACCACATTTACAATAACTGTTTAGAAGTATAACAATTTATATTGTTGTTTAAATGTGGTATACCAAAGTAGTATATATAGCACTGCATATTCGTTTTATTAATCAAATGTGAAGGTTAGCGGGAGTGAGAATAAAACATGAACATTAAATATGCTGTAACTCACGTTTAATTAACATTTAAAGAAAAAACGAATTATCAATATACTGGTGTGGTGGCTGTCTACGCCGAATTTCACGTCTTGTAATCAAACATATATGTTCTGATATTACAATTTCATGGATTGAATGTGAGAATATGTGGCATTTATTACCTTCATAGCTATACTCGTATTTCAACAGCATGTTAACCAGATTTGTTTCTCTTAATTATATAGCCGGTCAATAAATAAATACAAGCACTTCAGAAAAAAATATATTCATTAACAAAAACCTACACTTTACGTGTTACAGAAACACGACGCATCAAATGACAATAAAGATTACTGTCAGTTATTTCAACCGTTTGCACAGAGATTAGATAAAATTGTGATAACTAAACTTGGCAGGTGAATGTCAATTATTCTGTAAAAGTTTAGTCGACCATTATAAAAACTTGAACAATCAGTACAATCAGTGTTTCGATGGATGCTAACAATTTATACTTTCCTGGAAATGAACAAGTTGATAAAAGCAAGTAGCAATTCCGAACTTAGGTAATCAGTTCTCGGATAAAAACACACACACACACACACACACACACACAAATCTTATGTTTAGAATTAACAGTACTTTTGTGTCTGTGTATTTTGATGTTCCATATTATGCAATTTGTTACAAGTAGTATTCCATGGACAAGTGCCTGTGTTCGTAATAAAATAATAATATTCGCAAAAAGTAACAAAGAAGAGAAAACAGAAAACTAGTTTTTATATACCACATGGATTTCTAACAGATTATGCAATACGTGTTATACCCAATTAACCGTTGATTTACGGTGCAATCAATATTTATGTCTAACCAAATTACAATGCAGTGAACAGAAAACATAATATATAAACATGAACATTCAAGGAATACACCTTCAACAATAGCGCAAATCACAATGTACGAAAAAACAAATACTACACAAAGAAGAAAATAGTAATACAGATAAACTGAAAACAAAAAAACACTTTAGAAAGGTTTTGTCAAAACCGCTAGTGGGGAGTTAAATTTTGGTTTACGTGTGCACCCAACCTCGCTCTTAACCTTTCGTCACTTCAAAAACGAGACGGCGTAATCGATAGTAGTCCCGATAGAACTCTAGAGTAAAGTTCATAATATCACAGTTGCAGGTAAAACATTTATAGATATGTCCGAGCATATGTAAATTATATGATTTATATTGGATCTGCACACAACAGCATCGAGCCAGACTTGTATAAAATATTAAACGGGTGTATCATTGTAGAATAGTCAAAAGAAAATATAACATGAAAACGGTTCATAAGTTAACGAAAAAAAAATTGAGAAATTGGAAAAAAAGACACAATACAGTTTTCTAACCAAATGATAACGTAAGAATGACTAAATAAAATGTCAAATATTAATATTCAGAAATAATGGTTGATGAAAATTACAGATTTAGTATTGCTGCTATACTAATAATATCAATCAATATACAACCAAATTAAAAAATGAATCCTGTTACCGTGGCAGAAAGGGGGCGAAACAGTGTATTGAAACTTGGAGAGCAATTTACGAATTAAGCTTTGATCTCTCTTTACAATCGAGTTACAATCAATGAGTAGAAATTTACCGACGTTTATCATTTAAGATAAGATATTTGGTACAAAAACGTATTTCAAATCGTTTTGTATATAATTTCTGAATACTTAAAGAAAAGAAAATATGATTTTGACAAGCCGATGGAAATGTCATTCAATTTAATCTTGACAAACGGTTTACCCGAATGCATAGTCTAAACAGTTATTGTACATGTACAAGAAACATATCAGTTATAGAAGGGTTACATCAATAAAGTGGTTTTCTAGTTGTTTTGTTGTAAATAAAAAATGGGTAAGGGACACCGAACTCCTTACCGAAACATAATTTACTAGGCAAATTATGATATCATAGATGCGATATTTATATTAATGCAATTAAGAAGCATTTAAAAAATATATATATCAATGCTTTAAATTAAAAAACTGACACGCATCCATATTATACAATTTGCATGTTCGCATATTAATGTAATATTATTTATGTACGCTCTCGCGGTTGCTCTTTATATGTATTAAATTGTATATTGTATAAAAGCATGTTATATTATATTCTGGCCAACGCGCCGCCATTTAATTGTATTGCAGACCGTTATAACCGTTCAGACATGGCAAAATAGAATAATAAACACTTAAGTATTACTACGAAAATGAGCCCCCTACTTATCTGTGTCTATGGGGTTTTCCATTAACGTGTCTATAGTTCTATGATCACATGATCACTGATGTTGCTTTGTCATTTATACATAGTTCACTCACTGATAATTCGGTATTAGTATACTTGTTGACACGAAGGTATCGTCTGAACTTAACATAACAATGATGCATGTTAAAAATGAACACTAGTTTGTCATTAACTATTTATGTTATAACAAATAATCGTCTGCTAATTCAAAATCGTTCAGAGCAAATTTTGCAAAGCAATTTCGATTGTTTCCAAGATATTCCATTCATGTTCTGTGTTTCTAATGAATACATTTGATAAATTGCCTGTTACAGTGTCAGACTCACGTGAAATATCACCTCGTATTTTGATCTAGTGTTGTGATTATGTCCAATCCATAGAACTCGTGAAGCTCACACTGCGTTGTTTGAAAATAGAACATAGAAAATAGAATGCCTATGCTCGGGACCATGAGAAGTCTTTCACACTTCATTAACCCTGATGAACAGGTCGTGACATTCGTTTCATCTCACACAATTTCATGAATTACATAATCAAACCATGATCCATTAGTGCGCAAACAGTTACCGAGGAACTCCGAATAGGGGCCATGAGATTAGTTGCGTATTTCATTGATATCCTCATTGGAGCGCGCGGTCAAATGGTACAGCACCGAACCCATGATCAGCGGGTCATGGGTTCGATCCTCCGCCACGGCTATTTGTAATGTCCTTCAGCAAGACACTTTTCCGAATATGCTTAGTACTGGTTCTAACAAAGAAAACTTTGAGTGTGATTTGCATAAGTTGCAAGAACTTGTTTAACAATCGAAGTAAATTAAATAAGTTTAAACTAAACAGGCACAATAAAACTAAGTCTTCTGTTTCCTTTTCTTTAATGTATGCTGGTTTCCAAGGGATGTAATAGGAGATGAATTCCAAATGTATTAATACTTTTGCTCAAACTTACTGATAAATCGCTCTTTTGGAAAGATATTTGACGTAAATGTTGGTAGTTGATAGGCATGTTATTTACTTGAAAATGGCAAAATTGCTAATAACATGCAATACTCTTTAAAATGTATGTGACCTACTACAGTAAGGAATGTATTAACATGCAATGCTTAAGTCTTAATTTATTTGTTACAATTTGTGTATTTATTTATGTATGAAAAGCAATTTTAATGACATTTGTAGTGTATATATATATATATATATATATATATATATATATATATATATATATAACTTTTCACATATTTTATGATTCTGTTATTGTGTTCTATAGCAAATATACAAGGAATAAAAGTTTAAACAGTTATTTGTTATGTGTCCTATTAGTTCAAATTTGTTCATAAATTATATACACTTATGTAAGCCAAAATTATTGCTGACGACAGGCGCTTCGGTATATACCAACGAAGTCATTTTATAGCTTTTACTCGGTTTAAACGCACGCTTCGATATTTGAAACTTTTCATTGAATTTAGATTTATTTCTTAAAACATGTGTATATGTAATACTATGTAACTTATACACTTAAACAATGCAAACATCGACGTTATGATGACAACACGTTAAAACTATAGAAACAAAGCAATTTCAAAACTTCATTTAAAGATTTTATCTGGAATTGATTTAGACCGACAATTGTAACCAAACAGATGCATTTCATAATGTAGACGTGTAAAGGATATTATAATAGTTTTAAGCTCACACAAGGTTCTTAAAACAATTTAAAGCATCTACTATCTGTTAACCATTTTAATGTTCAAAAACAATTAAAATAGTACTTTGATTCAATAATGCTTCAGCGAAATAAGCGTCAGTATTTACTTGTTTCATACAATTTGTACTTTAGTCATGATTCAAATGGTTAATCAGAAACGGTGATAGAACAATATGAGGTAAGGGTTGTAATAAATATGCCATTTCAAATAAATTAAAGATTTTTTATCATTATCTGTTTGATAATTTAACTCCAATTTAATTACAAATAATTTCTTTTTAGACGGAAGAGCAAAAGAGTCGAGCCATAAGTTATGTTAACAATATATTCGACTATGCCCAACTACACATTTGTTATATTTGATACGTGGAACTTCAAAGTGGTTTACGCGTGAACACAGGTTCACTCGTTCCCGTCACCATAGCGCAAAACTGAGACAGGGTTAATAAAATTAGCCCTACCAGTCTATATTAACTTAACTGATTATATACTTTAATGAATTTATGTTCCTGGTGGCATTCAACTTCAAGTTTACTTAAGGTCTCACTTAAGAATGACCTCCCTTACATGACGGTAGCTAGATTCTTACGCTCGAGAAATTAGAGCTGCGTAACGCGGTAGGGCAATTTTTTGTTGAAAACGTATAAAATGTCATATTTCTTTGTGCATATGGGAACATTGGAACATTTTTATGATTTCTGCCAAGTTTGGATGACATTAGGAACTGTTTGATGAAGCTATAACTGATTAAAGATGCATCGTTATTTACTCCAACAAATGACAAGTTTGTAAAAAAAAATGAAGGAGTGCCATGAAACCATGAAAATTGTGAAAAAGCAACCTGGTCAACCCCATGTTTTTGTTCTGCTTAACTGGACTTAACTATCGATTGGAACAAGGCACTTTATAACCATTCGTAATGCATCCAGTGTTTCAGAAGTGCATTTCTCTATATGTAGAACACATAATGTACAAAATTAATTGTTGTGTGACAAGTTAGGTCAATATCATTTTCTGTATGATTTCTATTTCTAAGCAATCACGATACATTAAATTTAAGTATAATTTATATGTCTAAGCCCACAGGGATCCAAGTTGATGTTAAGGAAACCCAAACGCACTGCCTTACCACTACGCCTCTCCTTATGCCTACCTCACACAAACACCTCACCCAAAATAAACAAGTGCCGGCTTCAGCAATATTCTATTTTCAACCCATATTGGAAGGGTTCCATGATTCTTAATACCTAGTTTAAAAAACAATAAAATCATAGACACGATTCTTAAATGACACAAGATGTATGTTGTGAGAGCCAATCATACATAAAACGCAACCAGGTAAATAAAACAAGAATCAGTTTCATTGAAATTGTTCATGACGGTAACTGTCACATGTAACCCTTCTCCCGTCCCCTATCAGTTAATTGTTACATTTGTCAAATAAGGGCAATGCATCTTAACAGTGGTAACATGCAATAAACGTATGTAGTTTTCTCTATTAGTGTATTCAAATAGAATCAGTGTATTAATTTGAAATGTAATCATTACATTCAGTTTTGTAGTGGTGGTGTTATCTTGTATATGTTATACAATCAACCACATAATAATCCAAACGATGGCTGAGAAATTGGAATAATTTTATATAATTTACAACATACATTTAATAAAATAAACAGTTCATATTAATTTTTTATGAGAGTGTTTATAATTTGATATGCAAGATTTAGTCAATATCGGTAAGAAACAACAATAAATACAAATAAAGTTGAGTTTTTTTTAAATATAGCATATTCAAACATTTATTAAAACACAATAACTAATGAAAAAATCTTACAAGCAAATGTAAAAAAAAAGTTCAAATGGAATTTCACACAATGTTTATGTTATATGATAATATTACAATGTTTTAGGCGAATGAACTTACAATCATGTTTAAAATAACAAGGTTAATACATTATAGAAATGCTATGATAAAAAACAGTACAAACAAATTAAAACCACCCCCGTAAAGCAAGCAAAACCCATTTTATAAAGGAAAACAAACCAACACAAAGAAAAATATTAAAGCAATACCTTTACTGAACCTAATGTTGTATTTTCCCACATACTCTGTATTATTATAAAAATAAAATCCGTACCTTATTCAACACATGTGTAGAACGTGTAGGATGGAAATTTCTTGCATACCGGACATGGACTTCCGTGTATTTTTGCCGGGTACGGATTTCTCATCCTACAACCATAATCGCGTTTATCCTAACCTCTTCGCGCCATAACGTAATGCCATTGATATAATCCTCACGCTATGACGTAACGACATTTAAAAAATCATCGCGTTATGACAAATTCCACGCGCTATGACGTATTAATTCATAAATAATATGGCGGATTGAAAATAGCCTCGTAACAATCAAAACAGTTATCCCTCGGGACGAAAATTTCCAACCGCACCCCAAACCCATGAAATTTATTTATATATTAGCAAGTACAGAAGCACAAACAAGCTCAGCCTATTTTCAAGAGTATGTTTTGAAGACTATGGTACTAAATGAGAAATATCTTCAATATATTTAGTTAATACATCGTATATTTCGCTTTTAAAATAGTAACAGTAACACTCTTTTTCGTTATAGTGTATTAAAATGTATATATGTGTTTACTTATTCATGAAATACTCTGTCAATAAATTTATATCTTTACTTTTTATCACATTATCCTGGTTGTTTATTAACATAGTGATAAATGAATAGCCAAATTAGTACTCGAAATTAGTCCTTGCTTTTTGAATTTCAATATTTTCTGAATGGGTCATAGGGACTGTGATACCTTGCTGAAGATTGTAAAGCAAACGCTGGTACTGATATTATAAGACATCACTGGTGTCCAAAAAGTGGATTTTATTGGATTTTACCAGATTGGTGTATCGTGTTTCCTTTCTAATAAGAACAACTTTTGTGTACCACTGCAATGTCTTTGAAAAAATCTGGCCAACACACCATTCAATGTCCTTTTTTACGAGCGTTCTGAAATATAATACTTTAAAAACGTTTCTATATGGATAATTTAACCGTGAAAATTTATATTATACATAGAGTAAATATCAACCGTATAGTGGACTGGAGAGTTAATCATATAATCACCGACTTTATTTCACAATCGAGCTCAAATAAGTTAGTATAGTTTAAATTATGTATTACATATGATATTTACTAATATTTCTTTTACTAACGAGTTTTAAGATTGTATTTTATATTTGTTTCTTAATATGTGTTTAATTTATCAAAATGAATATAATAACTGATTTTAAATATCAATAACATATTTGATTTGTTCATGAATGCACTCTGAACGAAGAGATTCAATAATTTCACTCATACGTCTTATAAATACACTTGCTTGTTATTCTTACACTTTTATGTAGAAGCTCGATAAGTGGATTATCATGATAGCATAGTATTAATAATTTTAATGATCTTCAACATATATGAAACATTTTAATTCTGAAAGGTAGTCCGGGACGACCGCAGGCTACCGAGCCGAGACGTACTTCCTTCCCCTGCAGAGAGCGTGCAGGGTAGTCCGAGACGACTGCAGTCTGGCGAGCTGGGACACAGTCCCTTCCTCTGCAGAGTGCATGTAGGGTAGTCCGGGACCGGGAAGCGCCACATATTTATAGCACTGTCCAATTACATGGTGATCAAAGCTATGTGGACAGTAGCGCGCTAAATTTGATAGGATAAATATTTAACAGCAAACGTCTTCTGTTAAATTACTACTACACTATATTATACAGCTACAAAATATAAGCGGAGACTTTGTTAACAACAGAACAGAACAGATACTTTATTTCACACTTGTTCATTAAAATACATCGTCATAGTAACATATCTACAACACATTATATCACGTAAAAACTATTGTTAATACATACATCATTTGTACCGCCATTTTCCGTTAACATTTTATGTTAATTCATTTTTTTCGTTTTATCGATATTGAAATATTGCATGAAATACTTTTAAGTCATAAATTCCTAAAAATAAGAGGATCAACAAATTTATTTAAATGATTTTCTTTCATTGCCAATACTTGGCATGTACATCAATTTACACGATCGTTTACTGCGAGTGCCTGTAGCTGCAATGAGAAACAAAATTGGCGCTTCTTCACGTTTTAATATTCACTGAGTTAAAGCGACGAAAAAATTATCCTACTGAAGAATTTTGCCGATCTTTTCCAATTGACCTTCTCTCGAATCAAATCAATACAATCCATAAATGGTGACCACGGTATGTTGCCAAGTTTTGTCTTTGCATCACATTCATTATTTTAATTTCATTTAAGATACAAATTATATACTTTTTAAACAGTTGTATCTTCATTGAATAATTCATGATTAAAACCCTCAATGTTATTCAATCAGGATCAAACGTATGTACTTTCATATGAGCAAGATGAGTGCATACGCTAGAGACTAATTTGTTTCTATCATTTATCTTATATGTGAAATTGTTTTAAACTTATTTATTTTATATCGATCGTGAAAACAACCCCCCACACCACCACCACCACCACCCTACCACCCACACACATTAACACACACACAAACACACTTACACACACACACACACACACACACACACACACACACACACACACAATAGGCAATATTCCCTAGATAAATTACTGGAAAATTAAAAACGTAATTCCATAGCATATTGAAATTAACAATAATGTGGAATTACACTTAATCTTGTAATTCAAAGTAAGACACGTGTCATATGATATTTCAGTGATATCATTTGAAATTAATTAGATGACACCAGTCTTTGTTGTCATTTGCAATTGTTGTCGTCATGTTTCTGTAACAATTCAACTGTATGGTGTTGTTAATATATATAGGATTAATTTCCGGACTGGAAATGTTTAATGAATCGGTTATATAGTTAGAGTGATACTAAAAAATGCAAGCAGATGAATTGTAAAGATAACTGCAAAGAATTATAGCTGACAGATATTTTAGTAAATGTAACATATAATCCAATTCAACCTTGGAAAAAAAACAAGAGAAAATTAATGTTTGACAGAAAACGTACCAATCAAATAAACGAGGCCAACATAGCAGCATAAACGTAATAAGTGCAAGAATATAGGAATCTAACATTAGTTTGAGGTTCGGATAGAAAACTATTTTGGCGGGACGGAAACTTTTATCCGAACCGAAAAGGTCATATTAAATGTTCATAACATCAAATTCTTTTGGTGAAGGGACTTTTAAAAATACTGATGTGCTTTTTCTAATAAGAGTGAGTCATTGAGGAAAATCATTCGGATTCTTATAATGATTCTTTGGTTGGGTCACGGATTTTATAGAGGATAACAGTAACTAATGTGGTAATCACTTGTGGAAATGCCCTTTTGCCCTGCTTAAGTATTTGTGAATCAATGTTCCTTGCTGCATGTTTGTCCTTTGCATATGTGTAAATATATCACCAATAAAATATGTTTAAAATAAACATTACAGTGTGTATTAAGTCGAACATGTTAACCACAGTGATGTGGAAATAGAGCCCATAACGTTGGAATGTTTCGGTTTGAATCTACTTGGTCGTAATTTTTGTCCAGCATTTTATGTTCCGATCATATCTTTCTTTGTGGCTCAAATTTAAATAAAAAGGGGTGCTTTTCCGTCAATAACAGAAACTTGTAATCAGGCCAGGACTTATCAACAACATTCCACAATGAAATTTCTCTCATACGATAGTTTGCTACGAATTAAATACAAAAATAATAAGTTTTGCATATGGTATAAATACAGATTTATTAGAAAGAGTATCTGGTTATGGTTTCGGAACGTTATATAAAGCAGTGATAATATCGAATATCACTTTGGTTCCAGCACGCCGACTATACTGAGTATAGCTTGATGTATCAAGAATATTAGATAATGTCTCATAACACAGTTGCGCACATTCTTGTAATTGTAACATAATTGTTTAGCTAAAATGGAGCCCTCTGTGATTTAGTTCGAAATATTTTCAAAATGGTTCATGGAAGCTGTGACAAGTAACGAAAAGGCTGGCAATGAAATATTTATGATGTTAAATGTGACTTCTTATAGGATGGATATAACAGATGGAGGATGTATTTATGAGCATTTAAAGATTTTTAAAAAAAGAAAAATTAGGGGTGTCACTTCACTTGTGTTTAAACAAACAAACTGGTCTAGTCACCAGTTATTGTGATTTGTTATGAGCAGATACATTTGTGTTATGAAAAATAATACTTTAAAAACATGTCTATGGGGATTTTATTTACCTTTAAAATCCTAGACTTGTATATCGAACACAAGTAATGTTTAACTGTGTAGTGAACACTGCATTTTCATTTTCTGATCATTAATGTGGTGTTTTATTTCAATATGTATAATTGTTTTTTTTATCAATTTGAAAACTGAAGTTCCGACACGTAAGTGGTTTGTGTTATTCCTCAGAAATAAATCCTTTAGTGTTTGGTTTATTATTCATATTAACAAAATGTCACGTTCATTATTGTCCGTTTTGTTGTAAACGTTATCCAAAGTTTATCTCAGAACTTGATATCTCCCCCCATTCAAAATATGTGGACACTCTATGCCTATTCCACAATTCATAGCTATTGAACCCTATCATAAAGGTGACGCCTGCATACTTTCCTTCAAATCAACTGACCAATTAACGTGCACAAACTCATTGATGTGTTAACAGACCAAATACAGAGAGATGGGTTTGTTCCACTACACTACCGTTATCACATTCTCATCTAGTCATGTTATGGGCGTCAAGTTCAATGTATATAAATTAATAGCAAATTTCCTCCTGACATGGGATGTACCTTTATTGATGGTTTGTGCATGTATGTTTTGTATTGATCGGCGTTTATTAAAGGACAGTTAACAAATTATAATCCCAAAGCCATCGTAGGTCCAGACAAGTGTGAGATTTATTTTGTTCAAACTTCATTAATACTCGAATGTTATATGTATACTTATAATAGGTAAACTTCATTCTGGGCGTTTATATGCTAATGATATGCAAATGAAGTGCTCAAGCTCGTGACAATTTATATGTTATGTATTTTGTCACATGCTATAAATTATAATATCTTTAATTCAATTGTATGATTTTGTTTTAAGATATTAGGTTAAGTTGACATTAAGGGACTATGTATGCTTCTGAAATATGGATATAGGTGTAAAGGATTATATATAGCAGACATAATATCAGATGCTACATTTATTTCAATCAAATATGTAAACGCTATAAGTTATGACCATATATGATTAATATTAGAATGGCTTTTCAAGCAAACATCCAAATACAAAAATATAATAAATTAGTATTATATATATGATATATAATGAGGAGAACTATACGTCTAACAACACACCCTTCAGGGGCACCGGATCTGCGAATGATGCATAAATGGTAGAAAAAAATAAATACAGTAGAGGGAATTACGAGTTCACAGTGTTAAAACATAGACAAAATATCAGTAGCACACCTGACTATCAAACACCCATGGTCGTGAGTTCGAATCTTAACACTGCCACAATATCCTTGATGAATGATTTTCGACATTGTGTCTCATTATCATTTGCCGCTACCTGCTGATTCAAGTGAGAAAGAAATCGGTTACTTTTAGAGCTGGATCTGCTCGGGTACTGGTTTACCTTCCAGGATCCCGGGAAAGAGTTGTTTAATTAACTGAGTGTCTGTTAGTTCTCGAAGGTTAAATATTCAACCATTCCATTAACAAAAGTGCATGTATTGTATCGAGGCTGTATTACACATGCTACTCTTGTGATTACAAGTACAAGTGTATTGTGTTCTGCACGTTTTTGAATAACTGCCCGATTATCTATCTATAAATGACAATACCGTATCACCAGTAACAGCTCTTTTGACGGGTTAATGGAAACTACGGTATATACACATCGTAGAAATACCAACTGTTTGACAACGAACACCCACATGATAGTGTTAAAATTGATTTTTAAAAATAACAACGCACAAAACCGATATATCAAAATAAATGCATAACAAAAAAAATGTCAAGTCAGTTATCGGGACATTTTTATACATAAATGTAATGGTGTCACGCTATCTTGGAAAACATGAATTAAACATGAATAATAAGTCGTTACAATTACAAATGTATGAGCTCTCGGATATCTTTTTTATATGAATACCATACCGGAAAAAATCAGATAGTATCAAATTTCACAGCAATGGTGTTACGTATTGTATGACTGCCGTAACATGTCACCCAGAAAGTTTCTTCAGATTTTTTTCAGGTTCATTGAAAGTATGGAGTACATTTTGCACTTGATTTCCATTGGTTTTTGTTTTTTTTTGTCAATTGTTTCATCTTCGAAACGAAAATAACACCATAAAGCAAAACATTTGTTGTAACGATCAGCTGATGTCAGCGATGTACTCATTATATAGGGTTTTGTAATAACGGATGGAACATTAACGACACAAAGTATTTGTTTATGATACCGTGTTTTGAATCGTTTTTCTTTTTTGCGTAGCTTAAGAACTGATTTAGAACTTAGGGAATATCCATTTAAGTGTAAAATTATTTTTATATAGAAAATTGAGAAAAATAGCAAGTGGAGTGGATAACTAAAATACGTAGAAAAATTGTAAACCACAAGTACTTAAATGTCATTCAAATTATAAATATATTTTAATATGAATCTTTACATATTTTCATTCGCGACTCCTTCATTGAAGTATTATAGATTTTTGTCATTTATTTTCTATAAACGCCCACCCATGATTGGCCATTTATACCTTCGGTAATAATGTTGATAAAACCAGCTTTTTTAAAAATTCACTTGTTGATGACGTCATAATGTTATTGGTTTTTTACTTCGTGAAACATGGTCACCTATTCCAATAGAGGATATTTTAGCCTCGCAAAAAAATTAAGATGAATATTCAGTCGCAATTACAGCTGTTATCTAAATATGTGACTGATACAAAGACAACTACAAAGACTAAGGTCAATGTTATACTAATAAAGGAATACGTTATATAACTATAATTAACTGTAAACATAAAATAACACTACCTTTATTTTTTCTCCTAACAACTTAAAATTAAATTGTGCAACACATTATATCGATGCTATTTAAAAATGAGTAGGGTTAGTACGTATAATTAAGATATAAGAAATAAATCATATTGCACGCAGAATGTATCACGACCATTCAGCAATACAACATATTCCTTAGATAAACACTTTGTCATTATTAAGGTATTTTGAGAAGGAAGGCTTGATCAACTATTTGTTTAAAAGTTGTCGTTTTGTTGTGCATGTTATGTTTTATTGCTGTTGTTTTCATGCAGCTGTCTATGCAATCCCCTTAATGTCAATAAAAACTGTGTAAAACTATTACTTTTACAATAACATCAGTTGTTATTTCCTTTAATTTAATTATGGCAATCGGCTTCAGTATTAATTAATTAATTGATAAAATTTAGCAGTATTTGCTAACTTTCCTTCAGTTCATAATATGGGATGGTGCGACTACTGTTCCTGTTATAAAGATGGCAACTTGTTGACTCATTTCCTTGTGTGTTTGTGTTTTATATTGTGGATAAAGCAGTTACTTTTTTTACAATGAATCTGGTATTAATTTTAAAATAGTTATTTCATTAACATGATAAAAATAAAGATATAAAGCATCTGATATTGTCAAAAAAAAACACATAATAAATATAATGTGTATGTTTATCTTTATTGAACTATGAAATTAAGATTGGATGTACAAAAAAATTTGTATACATCAATTTGCATTAAGTTAATACATGTAAGATACGTACTATATTTGTATCATGGTTTTCATTATATATACTATAAAATGAAATATTACGGGCCGAATGTCTGGATTGTTTAACAAAAGATTTGTCATTTTCAGGCTGATTTACCTCCCTTTATTGACTATAATAATATTTTTGTTTAGATTTATACTTTATATTCATTCTGGTTCAATTATCGTGCTAAATCATCTTTCACATCTGGTGGTTTTTTTAACAACCATTCTGTTGTTTCAAAACACGCACGCACGCACGCACACACACACACACACACACACACACACGGACAAAATACCTGTCTAAATAGTGCATTGGTAAATATAAAAATATCATATACTTTACATAAGTAGGGTAAACATCAAAATATTATATACTTTACATATTTAGGGTAAATGCTGACAATGAGTATATATACACCAGTGGCATCAGCAAGGGTAAACTATTCTTTACATGCATTTATCAGTTATATATCAATTGTTTCAAAAACCGATTTATCATTGGGTGTGTTGTGTTTTAATATATTGTTTTAAAAACCTATACGAATGATATATGTATCAATGCAGCTCCTTAGTGTCTCAGTTAACAATTACCTCCCCTCGGTAACGGTAGCAAGATTTTTAGCGTTCAAGACATTAAAGCTGTTAAAGTTCTTTAAAAGTGTCTTGCTCTTTTAAAGGGAATTTATCAGTGTTTTTTTTTCAAAATTTTAAAATTGGTTGTTAACATTGTTTTGCAATATATCATACCTGTATATACTCACTGACCCCATAATGTCATCAGAATATATATCTGAATATGCCAAAATATTATAATAAAAAGAGATACTAGTATCTAAATTAGGCTAAGCGCCTAGGTAAGGCTAAAATAGCTTTCCCGCTTAAAATTGCAGCATATTTTGTGATTTTGTTTGATTTTAATTCGATCTCTTTTACAGGCTTACACATAATAAACAATATTTCATCTTAGAAAAGTCCGAATGACGATACAAAGGTCATCGAACAGTATTTAAGTGCTTTCTATTTACAGAATGGGGATTTCATGTTTCATAATTACCACTCTTATTAAAGTATCAATTTTGTCAAGTTTGGGTGGGTTTGATATACCAAACCATTGAGATTGTCTTTATTAATGATAATCAGATGCTTTTAATTCATTTGAAAATTGATTTTATTTTTTTAAACATTTGTACATATAGCGACTTGTCCTGATATACTTCCTATAAACAGATGAAAACAATTGAACATTTGATCAGTTAGTTTTTGCCAAGTCTGGATAACCTTGGGTGATTTTGCATGAAGATGTGACAGTTTGAAGGTATGTAGTCTCTGTGACTCATTACTAGACATGAGCTGAAAATACAGACTAGGAATGGTGGTATTAAACGTTTTGAAATAGTGAAATGAAATCCGGTCAACCCCATAATTTGACAAATGACAATCTATGGAAACAAGACACTCTTAGAACCATTGGTGATGTTTTCAGTGATCCAGAGCTATAATTTGCCATATGTAGAACATAGCAAATTTAATGTTTGAGCGAAACGTTAAGGTATAATTTAATTTAACAAAGACTTTATTCGTTGCATTTTGAATTAAAAAATCGCTTCAAATGTCTAAAACAGCATCGTATTCCGTCAATAAAATTCTTAATTGATTAACCAATTCAAATAAAACATCCAGTTTGCCATTTAAAACTAATTATTCAATTAAGTGTATCATCATACAACCAGACAAATATTGGTGCACATATGTCGACGCCTTTATGTACTGAAATGATAATGGATTTGTTTGTACCTTCATGGACAAAGAAAAAACAACTAGTTCCGGATAAAATCCATAGTCAATAACGTTTTACCCTGCAATTTCAAATAACGATGCGCTTTGAATAATATAAACTATTTATCTGGTCATATAAGATTATCTACTGAAAAAAGTTTTTTGGAATCCCTTCATGAAAATAATTTTCATATTTCCATATTTTTCAACTGGAATCCGTTTAACTAACCGTCGTCAGTCTTAAAAACTTCGTTCGAACAAATTATGTCATCTAGGAACGTTTCCTTCGCAGTATTTTTGCAAATTTTAGAAAGAATACTTCTAAAGGCTTACAAAAATCGTGAAATAAGTACACGATTTCAAATTTTACACTAAGAAGTTAAACTTACGAACATTAGTGAAACGGGCTCCTGGCACCCATTAATCTTCTCAAATATGTTCTGGCCTCTCTGCACAACTTTTTCTGAATGCGATATGATGCCGATTTAGTAACGTACTTGTATCGGGTTATCAATAGTTATAACACTATTAATGTTCGAACACCGATAATTAGAGTATGGATATACATGGACATGAGTGCTAGGGACATTCTTATGGAAAATATATATTCTACACGTTCTACATTTTGTGGAGGGTTTAATTAACAACATATTGTTTGATAATGAACTATTCGAAATGTAAAAGTGTTGCGTACTTAAATACTGTCGCTGCATATCGTTACTCACTGGTTAGAGTTGAATTATATCCTGGCTAAACGGACGACCTTTTTCTCTCTGTTAGTTTGTATATATATATTTTTTTATCTGTTAAGGTATCAGTTAGTAAAGCATCGCCTATAGTACATGCAATGTTTCCAAATGTGACTTGGTAAAATGTCGTTTATTTTTTTACGACGATCTTTGCTATTCTGCAGGGGCATCATTATTGCTTTATTTATCTACTACAAACGATATACCTGCATCAAACGCTTCAAACATTACCTTAAAAAATTCGTTGTTGATGTGGAATATTAAAGGAAAATAATATTCTTATATATACTAGGGGTATTTAAAAGCAGTTATTCCCTTAGAAACCTTAGAAATAACCTAAGAAAATCGATGTTTGTTTGAAATACCTAATGAAAATATATACACGGCAATTTTAAAGCAGTTATTTCTTATATTCAATACAGTGTTAAAAACTAAAATCCAATATAAAATCAATATTTGCGAACGAATTCCGATATATATGCAGCTGCCAAACAATTTCAAAAACTTCTTTAGAAAAACGTTATCTATGTAGAATACCTGATGAAAATAAACCCCATCACATGCACGATACTTTTAAAGAAGCTTTTATAATTATATCCTAAATAGTGTTTAATACTTATTTAAAATATCCAACAATTCGAAAATAAACAGTGATACATGAAGAAAGTGTCTTAACGAGAGACTGAAAGAGTTTTTTTTATATCAAATATTGTGTAAACACGGTACATATTGCATACTATATATAAACCTCAGCGACTAAATCATGATAAATGTCTTATAAATAGCACTTTATAGTTATTGCACTAAATCTTTATCCAATCAGTTTTTATTAAATTGTTACACGCTTCTTCCGGGTAAACAAGTCCACATAAACTGAATTATCACAAACATTACTGGTAAAATATATCACAATTCTATATTTTCGTCTAGGTACCATAAGTCTTTATGAAAATATATGTCAAAATCAGACAAATAAAATACACATGATATCAGACGATTAATACACATATTACGTAGTGTACTCACTTAACACAAGCAAAATTAATTGCGAAAGTGGATGTACAGACAGGGATACACATTGGGTGCACATAATAATATATATCTGGTAGTTTACTCTTTTGCATTGGTTATAAATTAATAAAATTCAGACCTCTGCACAAATGGTATAAAGCATGTGCCATTCTCTGCACATGTACAGAAAGGTGATCATCGGAACCCGTCATAATGCTTAACAATTACCCTCAGTCACTTAAACATAAGTTATTACTCTCCTTTTCATAGGTCATAAAAGCACTGTATGCACTGCACAGTTTGTGTCAATTACATCTGTTTATTTACTGTTTTACTGTTTATCCTACGTGATCAGTTTTACAATTCAGCCTATGTTATACTATTTGAACATTATAAACCAAATCTTATATACTTTAGGACAATTGCAATAAGATTTATAAAAATAATTTAGAAGTTGACATGTTTAAAAAGAATTTGAAGGTTATTCCAACAACCCAGGAAAAAACGATTAATTTAATCATGAACTGGTTGCAAGAAAATGAATAATAATCTCGACATCCCATTCCCTTGTTGACGTAAAACAACTGGTAACATGAAAACATAAAAAAAGGAAATTGAAACGATATGACATATTGAATTCTATAATTCAATCCACAGATTCTAATTCGGAACAGAACGCAAGCTAAATGCCAATAAATACGATAGAGATGACTTGACAGTACATGACCAATAAGATCTGATGTTTCAATTGATAAGTTATGTACGACTAGTGAAGGTGTACATTTTGTTTACAAGTTTGTAAAACGATGGAAATAGTTTATAATTGCCAAATAAAATACATGTATAAACATAAATACATAAGCCATTATCAATTTCAAAGCGGCTGAAATATTTTGAAATATTTTCTTCAAATATATTTATTGTATTGATTGTATAAGGAGTGGAAAATTCGGATTTCCATGTAAGAGTGGACATATTATGCTTATAACAATTATACATTATATGTGTCTGTAGTCAGTTAATAACAAATCAAATTTACATGGTTATGGCGCTTTTTTGCCGCGGATGGATGAGAGAACCAGTGATAATACTTGTTATCGTTAGGATCGGCGGAACTTAATGAGACCAGTACATCATTTAGATTGTTTTACAAATTAAAATAATTGTTTTTGTTTGATCTGCCATTGTGACATTCGAGACTGATTATTCCGTTTAGCGGAGCATCACAATCAAACATCTAGGTGCAAACATATCGAAACTCACAAGTATCCTCAGTGACAGCTTTCGCTGCAACGGTGTACTTGTTAACATAGTCCATAGACGATGCCGCTTCGATAATGTTATAACATCTAATTGGATGCTTGTATGTGAAACTTGCCAGATAAGAACAGACACCCACAGCCAGTTGATGAATGCCATAACAATTTCAGCGGCCAGAACTTAATTTGACAAATGTAACAAAGTTTGGTTTTAAAAATAAGATAAATTGATGTTAATCAAAGAACAAACAAATGATGTGACAGTGTCAGTGTGCTTGTTTTAAATCCTCATTTTGCTCTATTTTGAATGAACTATCGATAACTTCTTTTAAATACAGATATTGACCAATAATGCATTGGAATATACGGTAAAGAACAGAAAGACACGTCACCGCCGACCTTTATGAATTGTTTGATTTAAAGTTCTGTCCAACAGTGAAGATGGTTCCTATGCTCATTTCTCTATGTGTTTTTTTAGTTATATTCATGATGTCGTGGTAGCTGACACCAGTGAATCCTAAAGTTTCTAGATAGATATTCCTATTTTATAGCAACGTAGGTGGATATCATTTAGTAGAAAAAGTAATGAGCGTTTCAATATATTGTGAATTTTAATTAATGGATATAATTGAAATATAATTTCTCATACCGCGAGGTATGTGTAAGGTAATACGACGGTCAAGCGTTGCATAATTATTCCATCTACACATTTTGAAATCCATACAAAAAAGGCTTCTAATTTTCACGTGATAACCTTTTTTGTTTTTTCAGGAAGATTCAGCCATGTCGCGGATTTCAATAAACGCGATATGTTCCTTATTATATAATTCTTCTTTTTCCTTGAGTTCGTATCCATGATGAATGTCTTTACAAACTTCGTATGAGCATTTGCCATAGTCACTTTAAATTAAACAACATATAATGACGTTTATCAATATAAGCTGCAATCCTTCTGATTCTTCAGCAGCAGCACAATACATATTTAGTGGCATTTGACCTGACGAGTGCTGTCATTCAAACGATCAATAATCCAATCAGTGATCAATATCGGTTGCTAATCGACCATGATCATTAGACTATGTTTAAATAAACACTGTATTGCATTTACTTGGACATTTACACTGTATTGCATTTCCTTGGACATTAACACCGTATTGCATTTACTTGAACATTTACACTGTATTGCATTTACTCGGACATTTACATTGTATTGCATTTTCTTGGACAGTGAGCTTTTGCATTTACTTGGATTGTGAGTTTTTGCATTTACTTGGACAGTGAGCTATTGCATTTACTTGGACAGTGAGCTATTGCATTTACTTGGACAGTGAGCGGAGCGATAGTCATTCTCGCATCAGGCCAAGTCTCTTAACCAAAATATTTTCTCTTGAATATAATGAGTTGAATTGATATTCGAAAAACGTTCCATTCGTGCATTGATGTACCACTGTGTTTAGTTATTAACTGGTCACCATACATTTTAACCATATAATCTATATCTTCTAGTTTACACAATGTTACGAATCCATAAAGGTAAATAAACTATAGTTTGATATTAAGTAAACTGTTAGCGAAATTGAACTAAAGGTATGTGAATATATCAGCACATAATTAATGTATCTCATCTCTCATTATCGGAAATTGAAGAAAAGAAAAGAGTTTTTCTTATCATACAATACCCATGTTTGAAGTCCTGGATAAATCATCAGTTGGAATCGTTTAATTATAGATACAGTTATCAGAAACACTGGTAATTTAGATTGGCGAAATAACTAACTAGACGAGTCATAGATGACATCCAATTTGACGGAAGAGATAACAAGATTATAAGGTCTATAGCACACATTATCTTTTCAAAAAAATGAATACACGTCAGACATGTGTTTACATTAACAAAACGTCTAACTAAACGAAGCCAGATCCGGTTAGCTCAGTCGGTAACTGATATGACTGTTAATCAAGGGTCATGCCCGGTCACAGTCTCCTTTAATGAAATTCAATAATTGATAATGCACTTTGTCTTTACGACATGAGTTTCCAACCACTGAACATGTGGGTAAGCAGTCAGTAGCATACAGAGGTAGGGCGTGCCAAACACTAATCAATCGCTTTGCGGATCCCAGAAGCGATGACTTTTTTTGATGTGATTTAACGTCATTTTCAACACATTTCAGGTTATATATGGTTTATCCAGTTTTACTTGTTCATGAAGACTTCTGACTGAGTCAGAATGAGTAGAACCACCGTCCTTCCGCAAGTAAATGGAAAGCTTTATTACATAAAGATTTCAGAGCGAGCGGGACTCCAACCTACAACCTTAGCGGTGAGAGGTAAGTGACCTGAGACAGCGCTTGAGACCACTCAGCCACGGAGGACCCCTTGGAGCGATAAATAGGTACGCTGATCGCCGTTATATATATACAATATATTTCATTATGTAAATTATAAGAAATTTATAACATATAATTACACTCAACAAAGATAAAATATGTAATATGGTGATTTTGTAAAAAACGGATATATTTTTACGTTAGTTTTTACTAATTTGTTTAAGCTCGATTGCGAATAAATCTCTAAGTCCTTGTGAACCGCTCTATTGTCTGCTTTTCATTTCGCAAGTAGAACTAGGAGTGAGTTTGTGTTTTAGAGGCATCGGGACGAGCTGGGGATCGAACCAGTACCCTTTGGCGTGAGCTGCTAACTCTATATCCACTACACTACAGCCCTTCTGTCGATGTTAAGGATGTGATGTCAACTATTTCCCGCAGTTATACCCCATTACTAAAATAGAAACGAAAATAAATATTGATACTGGGGTTATTTCAGTGGCATAGTTCCATCAAGTTGCCATATAATTTTAAAATTGCAGTAACTGTATACCCCATTAATAATTTAACGTGATTATCCACCCAGTGAGGCACGACGATACCACATAACTGATTTCGAGAATAGGTGCACTACGTGTTTGTCTATCGTAAAAGATCGCACGTTAGGTATCAATAGGACTATCTGCAAATACTCGAAAGTTCTGCTATCGATGGTTTTATTTATTCTCAATATTTCGTTGTTGACGTTTTCTTTGCATAACGTTTTGCCAATCTAAAAGCACAATCGAAATAAATAAAATAAAACGTTATAATTCCATTTTGGAATAATATTTCTCAGTGCATTAATTATAAAAAAGATTTCTTATTTCTCTTTGGACGAATTTAAACGGTTTTTTTTCTATTAAAGGAAAGCCAACGTTTAATCCAACGTTTAATTGTTTATGGTTTATGGGTTTTTTTTTTCACTTTCTACTTGAAATTCGGGCAGTTATTCTCACTTTTCAAAAGTCAATGTACTAAAAATCATTACAGTACATTCCAATGTTAGTTTGTTAGTTTGTTAGTTTTCGTTTTGTTACGTCTTTGTATCACCTTCAGTCAGAAACCTATATCAATTTAGTAATATTTAGTAAAAAGAGAAGTCTATTAAAAATTACAAAAAAAATGATATGCTATTCTTGCATTTCTTTATTTAAAAAAATACAACGCAATGTGAATTCATCACGTCCATCTAAAATTTAAATAATCACCAAATGCTTTTATATACATGAGAATAGTAACAAATTCCCAAAAACAACATATAAAATACATTATTGTCGTTCAATTATTGTATATTTATTTGCCTGCATGTATGAATTGAATGCATGATTATTTGATTAACTGGGGAACAAACAAGAAAACCTGTATTGGTGGATAAATTTAGATTCAAGGTTGCAGCTTTCGCCGACAATTCAATTTATAAATTTGTTTTAGTTTATCTTTGATATATTTTTCCTTAGGTATATTTAGGTATTTATACATTGTTAATACATTGACACATTTGATAATTAAAAAATAACAAGCCAATACAGGGAGTTTTGTGTCCTCCGCTTTTTTCAAAAGATTTGATTCAGGTATTCTCAAGTTATTTCACGGAAAACCCCCAAAATACAGCTTTTCACAAATTAAAGGGGTATAACTGGAGAACAACAAATGCAACAACCCCTAATATCAAACTAAGCCTGAGATTTGTCATCAATGTATTGTATTATAATTTGAAAAGATTTGATTTTGGCATTCATACGCTATTGCACGAAAACCAAAAGCAAATACGAATTTTCATAAATTAAAGGGGCACAATTCTACAACGACATAGGTCACTGCCCCTTCAATCGAACTTAACCTGTGTTTTGTCATTATAAACAATATATAAATATTTTAAAAGACTGGAGTTAGCCATTCTTAAGTTATTGCACGGAATCCCCTCCCCACAACATATATAAACATATATAGATAAAATTAATATTATAGAACTACTTAATATTTGATCGTTTTTTTTCCAATACCTCATGCTTTAAAAGTAGGTACTTTCTTTCCAGTACCATGGTGGTTTTGTGCTGCGCAAGTTTATATGTTAAATTGAAGCTCTATTTCTGTCATGAAATCATTATTTCTATTGCCGTAATATGGATATTAATATGTTGAATCATTTAAATCACAAACATGTCGTTTTTCAACAAAAATGTCGAAATTGTTTTTTAAACTTTTAGCATCATTTTCTAACCAAGACAAAATTGAGACAGGAAGAATCCTTAATGCGGTAACTTTTTTTATTTTCAAAAGGAAATCTTTATGTGTGGATTTATCTTTCGAAAAGTTGTATAAAATGATATGTTTGACAATTTTAAACTAAAACTTAACATTAATTATTTTCGTTTGTATTTAATATAGAATTGTCGCAAACCTTTCAAAATATGTCTTTATATATTCTGAAATTCCTTACAAAAGACTAACTGAAAAGTGATAAATGAAAAATGTAATCATTCAAAGATATACTTTTTAATAGTCTTTATTTATTTCAGTGTGAGTTTCGAAGTCTAACACATCAGTTTCATATATGTTATGATTTTAATATTTGTTGTTTTAAAAATGAAAGTTCATTGTTTAAAGCATATGTCAATATGTTACATATTTTTAACCTAGATCAAATTATAACTGAACCCACGCGTGTATCGCACACTTCAAGTACCCTTATAGACCATATCCTATGCAATAATAAAGACCACATTTTCCAGTCTGGTACTATCCCTATGGGTGTAAACGATCCTTTTAATGACGTTCTGTTCAAGGAAAGTACCGAAAGGTTTTTTTAATTCACATAAAACCGTTAAAATTAGGTCAATGAACAATTATACTAAACAAGACTTCATTCATAATCTCACGAGTGCTGACTGGAGCATATGTTTTACCTCGACATGAGTAAACGATGCTTTGTCATGTTTTTATTATATTTTTTATAAATGTATTAAACAATAAAGCTCCTATTAAAGAGGTCAGATTAAAGCAGCGTGCAGAACCGTGGATGACCTCTGAAATTCTCGAATTAATTAAAGCAAGAGACAATGCCTTATACAATTATAAAAAAACATAAGTCTTCTGATTATTATAAGCAATTTTGTAGCTTTCGAAACAAGGTTCAATATTTAATAAAATCTACAAAATCTAACTATTTCTCGGATAAAGTGGAAGAATAAAAGTATGACGTGAAAGGTCTATGGCAGCATTGAAAAAGCTGGGTTACAAATATAAGACAAACAAAAGTTCGAACATTGTCTTAAATATTAAAGTTAAATGCTGTTAAAAGCATTGGACTAGATGGTTTTCCACCTAAGTTTGTCAGACACAGTGTTATTTTTCTAAAAACACCTGTTACTTTTATTATTAATATGTCTATTGACTTAGACATTGTTCCTGATGAAATGAAAACTGCAAGAGTCAGCCCGATTTACAAAAAGTCTAGTCCTTTGGAAGTTGATAATTATAGGCCAGTTAGCATACTTAATGTTATATCAAAGTTTAAGAGCGTTCTGTATATAACCAATTTGCAGATTTTTTAGATAAAAAATTCTCTTCTGTATGAGATTCAGTCCGGTTTTAGGAGTAAATAGTCCACTGATACATGTCTTATTCATCTTTTTGGTTTTATTAAACATAACAATGCAAATGGTCTTTTTACCGGAACGGAAGGTTTTACTCGATCTACAGAAGGCGTTTGATACCGTTGACCACGTTATTCTATGTAATACGCTCTCTGAAATGGGAGTCGCGTCGATAAATTGGTTCAAATCTTATCTAACCGAAAGATCACAGTTAGTGAAGATAAACAAAGTTTCATCAAAATCTACCCAAGTTACTTGCGGCGTAGCACAGGGAAGCATCCTGGGCTCTCTTTTATTTTATGTTATGTCAATGATATGCCTACGTGCATCGATTCCGATTGTAAATTATTATTATATGCAGACGACAGTGTAATATTGTCCGCTGACAAATACCCTAATGTTATTGCAGATAGACTTAGTCGTATAATGGATAATTGTTCTACATTGCTAGTTGATAATAAACTGTCCCTTCATCTAGGCAAAACCGAAAGTATGTTATTTGGCTCTTCTAGAAGACTTAAAAAGTTAGTCATTTACGGTAACAAGCAACGGTCATGAAATTCCGTCTCAGGAAAAGGTCAAATATTTAGGATTAATTATTGACAAGTTACTAAACGGTGAGGCGATAGTTGACTCCATTGTTAAAAAAGTTAATTTGCGATTGCATTTTTATATCGAAACTGTCGTTATTTTAACCTTCAAACTAAGAGAACTTTAATAAGTGCCTTAGTACAATGTCATTTTGAATATTCCTGCTCGTCTTGGTATGCCGGTCTTACTAAAAAATTAAAACACAAACTAGGGGTTTACTCTCTCTCTCTCTCTCTCTCTCTCTCGCTCTGAAGTCCTGATCATTTGATTTACAACTTTACACTTTCTTACACAAGTCACTCAAAATAAGGTCGTACGATTCTTTTTAACTTGTCACCAAGGTCTGCGCTATGTTAGAAACAGTTAATGTATTTAGGGTTGAGGATAGAGTAAAACAACTAAGACTAAATCATGTTTTCAATATTTTCCATGGCACTGCGCCAACATATCTTTATGATAACTTCCATAGGGTGTTTTCTATTCATAACCGCACACGGTTTAGTGAAAGTAATTTTATAGTTCCTCATGCTAAGAGTTTCGATTCGTGCACCTTGTATTGCAATGCAATTGCTGACTGGATTAATTTGCCTAACGATTTGAAGAAATTAACCAATAAGCAAACTTTTAAACGTGAAGTTAAATAAACATTTATGTAGCTCCTTGCAGGATAAAAAAAAATAAATATATAATTTTTAAGTATATGTTGAAAATATTTCTTGTATTGTGAACCATTTATATGTATTATTCAGTTATTCAGGGTATAAGATAATTAAATGTGTGTTATATTGTTAAATTTATATCAAATGTCTACATTCTTAAGATTTAGTGTATATCATATTTTTATTTTTTTTAAAAATCACAATTTTAAGGGAAGGGATCCCGTTGGAAATAAGTGCGTTTGCTGCTTTAATGGGTTATCCCAGATTATAAGATCTTTAATTTTTAGATGATTACCATAATCATTTTACTTGTTTATTTTTCTTGATTTAATACTGTTATTTTATCATTATGATATATGTGTTGTATAATGATCTTATATACCTGAATAAATTTGAACTGAATTGAATTGAATAAAAGGATAGCTTAATACCTCATTTTGATTTGAAAAAAAAAACAATATTACATTTAACGTAGGTATCATCTTAACAATAAAATACAATCAAACGAGCCTTGCAATATATTTAAATTTTTTTCGTGACTATTTTATTTAAGATAATAATGAATATGAGTTTTAACAGAATAAAAAGAAATTAATTGATTCATCTTATAGCCAACATCCTTAAAGTTGACAGTATTTAGCCTTAATGCCATATGACGACATCGAATATACGCTTCAAGTTGTAAATAATATTGCACCATACTAGTTTGTCAATACATAGCTCCGGATAAAAGGTCGCGAGAAAAATATCGCCACATAAGCCAAGATAATTAATTGATGTTACATGACACTATCTGCACATCACAGATATTTTTTATGGAATTTTATAATAATTGGATCGTTATATAAAACTTAGAGGAGACACGTGCAAATCTAACATTAGTTTTTTATTAAATGTTACATATATTCATTATTGTATTTATTTGTAAAGTTATGATAGTCTAGAATATTTGCAGACTATTACGTTGTTTCTGTATTTAAAAGGGGGCATACCCCTGATATATAGGACAAAGGTATCCTATTCGATTATTTATTGCCATCTGGGACAAAATATATTTTTATTAGTTTTTATTAGTATGAAAATAAACTTGAAAATATAAAATTATATTTTCATTCGTAAATCTTCCTAAGGGAAATAGATATATAACACAATTTCTAAATATCACTCATTATTTAATTTTCGGCCACATGACCTTCATCAAAATTGAAATGTTATTATCACACCTAATTTGAATTCATTTTTTTAAGCAAGGCCAGATCATCGGAAACTAAATATTGAATGATTTTCCGAAAAAAACATATAAAATCATATTTTTAAAACTGTTAGTCATACTTTCAAAACTGGCGAAAGAACATGTTTTGCTCCCCATCTGATTCGTTAATCTCAATCCGACTTATTTAAAACTTTGTTTTCTGTATTTGATACGAACTGATCTGACTAATGAGCGTCTGTCGTTAATTTTATAAATTAGAATAAAATTATGTATTTAAAAATTAGATAACAGTGTGCCGTGCACTTATCTAAACGCTTTGGAAATTCAACTGAATAAAATGATACAAGTTATTAATATTTTATATTCTCAAGTGTCGCACACGGATGCATTGTCTATGCTACTAGCCAAGCTTGATATACACAAGTTCAACAATTTGCAATGTATATCGAGCTCATATTCTTTGTCAATTACTTGTACCTTTTACCTTGAACATTTAATGCGTACGTATATTTCTAACGAGTTTAAGATAGATAAAACATTTTCAAAATGGTAATGTTTTATCAACGACACAGTAAGTATTCTCTTTAATTTATGATTTATTACAAACAAAATTAAAATCGTATACATCAGTAGTCGAGCTACATTAGCCGAAGACACGGTTTGCGTGTGTTTGTCTTATTTCTCATTGTTTAAAGCGAAATGTCGGACATTAATATTGGTATTATTACATCTCAAGGACAAGATTCAGACACGACGTTGATTATATTTCCATCGTCTAGAAATCGAAAATAAACGTAAGCACACTGTAGGACGGAATTTCAGTTATTGTGACCATTTAGGGATTGACTGTAAACTTTTGATTTGCCATGTCTACGCTTAATCAAAATATAAAGATGAATTTGTTGTCTATGTTTTGTCGAATAGCACTTAAAGATGGTATTATCAAGTGTAAATATAGACTTTTTTCTATACCCATCCTGTTGATATGTTATGATTTTAGATATTTGAAGATTATAACAGAAGTACAAATATTTTGAACGAAAATAATGTACATTTCTTTTGATTTGTTTTTCCTGTCTTCAATTATTCTTAAAAGCTAATAGCAACCAGTCTCCATTTTTACTGAGTAGTGACGGGATCCAAACTAAAGGAAAAATAAACAAGTATGTTTTACGACTAAGTCGCATACTCTTAGCCTAAATATGCGACAATGTGCAATTTATAGTAAACGGCTGGTGCTTTTTAGATAGGATTTATATTGGTTTTGTTTCAAAAGCATATACAAATGTGTGGGAGTATGGTCAAAGATTTTTTCTAAAAGCAAGAATATGCGGGGAAAAAATGTTCTCAGTGTATTTATTCAAAGACTAACATATAGTGTTCATTTTCAAAAGCGGTAAATGACCCCAATTTATCTAAACTAACAATATATTACATGTGACGTAGGAATCATCTAAAACATTAAAAAGCACAACAACGAACGCGGCATTATACTCTCTTCGTGTTTAAGGATAATAATAGATGTGTTTTCTAACGGCTAACATCCCCAACATATATTGAGATTAACATGGTCACATGCAAAAATAGATCAAGATACGTTTTATTCTCATTACAACTTGAACAATAATCATAATCTTTATATCATTTAATACAAATTTGTCCTCTGAATGCTATGTCTCAGCAGAGCATATGCATTTTTTTGTCTTGATGAAGGTTGTGATTTGTAATAAAAATAAATGCTTGCGTTTATTTATTTGTTTTTATTTATTGTTGGTTTATACTGTTCCTGTCATTATGAACCGAAAATGGAGAAATTGTGAGCACTTCCGGTTTTGATTACCAGCCTCGTGTCGAAGTGGACTAAGGCGCCATCTCAAAATCACTTATCTCTCACCACTTAGATGGTACGCTCGATTTCTTCTTACTCCAAAAATATTATATTAGAAAGTTTGCCAGTTATTTACGGAAGGACGATGGTTCTATTCAGATTCATTCTGATGTCTTTCCTCCACAAATAAACTGAATATGTGTTGAAAAAGACAATCAACTCATACAAAAAAATGATCACCAACTTGATCCTTTCACATTTTTATTTGAATGTTGAATCAACAATGCGTTCTTAGTCAATTTAATATTAGGAATAAATGAGCACATAATGTATAACATATCTGTTTCTGAAACTTTATTTTAGGTCTCAGTTAGACCAATAATAACAGTTGGTCTCTAATTAATATTAATGTGAAGAACTTTAAATCAATGAATGAAATCGTATCGTGTTAAAACAGAGAGAAAAACGAAAAATTCATTCTCTCGCATTATGAACAAAGTATTGACAATGGATTAGCGTTCTGAAATTGCAACTGCATTAACTGTTCTTTCTCAGCACGTTGATTATCAAATACTTTTCATCACATATTTTAGGGGCTTTGTATATCTTGCTAATAATAAATGTCTTGTTGACGAAACTTCCCTATGTAATTTTGACATTACTTGTTATTCAACAGTCAATGCGATTTAACTTTCAAATTGGAGGAAATGAGAAAAAAACATGTAAATTGCTGACGAATTTTACATTGTACATGTATTTAAACATAATTGCAACTGCAGGCTTCTCTCCTAACGAAAACAATTTGTTTCAGTTCCTTATAATACGATAATAGTTCATTAACGGCACGACTATTATTTAATTTGATTGTAGATATAAAACTAACGAAGAAATTGCTCAACACTCCCATTATTCATGAGATCCCTTATCCAATGTTAAAGACAATACAACTTTAATTCCTTCCCCGTATTGATGTCAAGTCAAATTTTATTTTAAATACATGGAGAGTGTTGAATTACGTGCTGCAACAAGAGAAGCTATAAAATGTGCTTCTGTTTTGACAAATAAGTTCCCACTTAAACTTGCACGTTTGTTTTTTTATTTGATAAATACATAGTCTTATTCAATTTATTCATAATTCTTCTTCCGTTATTGATTAGTTTAGTCGGACAACTCGGTTCGAAAGTGTTATATAAATGTATTAAAGTGTTCCGTATAATTGCAGAATAAAACTGGTTCTGCGCAGATTCATTCTGAGGTTTTCCTTTAACAATAATTCTGGATATGCCATATATTACATATTATGTGTTGAAACTGGCGGGAAATAAACCAGTTCATCGGATGATATCAGAATAGATAATGCATTTCCGGTACTACTTTTCGAACGTCAATAATTCAACATTTTACGAATAAATAAAATGTGACAAATAAGAGTAAATTCGCGAATTCACAGTGTTTTACAGTACTCACTCTCGTTACTGATTATTGTATTTCATGTTAAGTATATATATATTTATTGTGATTTTTCCACACTTCCATGTTTTTATCATTGTAATCGTTTGACATCATAACATTATCATCATTCATATTTTCATTTTCATCCCCTGAAGAAGGAATAATATATATTCCGAAAGCGCTCGGGTTTTTTAAAAATAATTTTAAAGAATTCAGTATTGTTTGGGTGTATTAATTAATTTTAATAATTAATTTATTATCTCTCCCATATATACATATGGAACACTTTCATACATGTAAAGAGTATCTTAAATTATTGCAACAAAAAACTATTCGTGCACCTAAATACACCTAACTGTCAATTCTAATGTTGATATGTAAATACCATTTTTCTTTAGAGCAGTTTACGATTGTCATTCAAGAATTTATGACAGTAGGTCTATAATTATCAAAGTATCCATGCTTAATCCTAGATACTTAAAACATAAAAACTTCCATCCGTTTTGCATTCAATATGCAAATGCAAAACATATTGATTAGTTTCTGAAGAAGCAGTTCTAAAATATAAGGACAAGCTGATAAATACAATACGGAGATTAAGGAACAATGGTACCAACAGTGGTATATTGCATTTATTGTTCATTTTATATTGTATTCAAGACTGCGGCGTGGTCTAGTGGAAGAGCATCCGCCTCGCATGCGGAAGGTCGTTGGTTCGATCCCCGGCCGGGTCATACCAAAGACTTTAAAAATGGTACTAGAAGCTTCCTCGCGCCAGCATTAAGAGGAGAGTTCTAGGTCTGGTCGGCCCGGTGTCAGTATAATGTGACTGGATGGGGTATCATACCATGTGTCTGCGGCATGATACTCCAGTGTGACAGCGCTCAGAATATGTCTCAAGTAGATACCGTCGCGATATTTCTGAAAAATTGTTGAAAGCCACGCTAAACACTATACAACAACATATAGAACATTGCATTCAAAAAGCGAAGTAAGAAACTTTAGAGTGTCAATGTGATATGTATATATGAAACAGGAATGTACATACATGTATCATATTGATGTTCTGATAGGTCGGTAAGATAATTTGGCAATTTAATATCATTTTACATGAGAAAATGTTAATTTTGAAAGAAATATTCAAATTCCTTATTAAAATAGAAATACGGACACTGATAATTATTTTAGTTATTTTAAAACGTTGCATTTATTTAAATTTACTGGCTTATCCTCTCATACCGATACCAATGGATTTTAATTTCCTTTTATACGATAATAGATATTTAACGACATGTAAACGATTGTTTTATTAAATAATAGATATATAATTAATTAATTAATTAATTGTTCAGCACTTATGCCTTCTCTGTGTATTAAATTATAGTTAAAGATAATACCTAATTTATCCCGCCGGACTAAACGCGATTTCAGAGCTCCAGTTTTACCTTTTTTTTAAAATACATAAAAAGTAGTACTGGGATAATATGCTCCGCCCCCTGTTAAATAACGGACTAATTTATTGATTGTTTTGTCAAAAAACAGATTCTCATTCAAATTTTATGCACATTATGTCATTATTTAATGTAGATACCATCTTGTTTGATATATTAGTTTTTGCTTGATTTTTTATTCGTTCAGTTTTGTCTAGTTATTTCATTCTTTGTGTGATACGTGTACCTCTTTCTCATGACTATACCCATCATTATGTTTTGAACCATGATATTTTCGTGACATTTAGAGAAAATCTTAGAAAATTATGTTTTTTACAATCAGATACTGAAGTGTGGAGTATATAACATTTCCATAAACCTGCTATGATGGCTTTGTTTAAGAATATTTCTACATGAATAAACTAATAATTGTAGATAAAGGAAAGGATTAAATAATCTATGGTTGCAAAGTCGTGTGACATTTCTATATAAAACTTAAAATAAATCACGTTTCAGGTCAAGTTTCGCTGACTAGCTGTTTATTTCCTTATAGATTTGGGCAAAACACAGTGTAGGCACACAAAAAACATTGTGATTGTGATATCCCGGTATTCATGGTCGTCCATATATATTGGCTATAAACACTTTGACCAACCGTTTCAATTGCGACGATATGCTATCGTTCACATACATTTCATGCGGTCAGTTGATCCGTCAGTTTGATAAAAATATTCCTCTTTTGTACTGGGTCCACCCCGGGACATTATTGTACGATATGTACACGGTAAGGTGAGGCTCAAAACAAGTGCAGATAAAAATAATGAAAGCAGTTTGTATATGTGTATTAATCTACAGTAACTGCTTTACATCCCCTTTGAAATCCTCAACGGTCTGTGTTGCGGCCAAGTGGTTGGCTGGGAGTTGATTTCACAGGCTGAAGGAGAAGAAGGAATGGCGGTAGGCATATGTTCTCTACAAGTAAATTAATATACATGTATTTCTCAAACGCCTATCGCAGATCAAGACGTGCTCGAAAACTTTTTAATCAAATGCTTATAAAACTAAACATTATTTTGACTGTTAATTTATCTATAATCAATATCAATGAAACCATATGCAATTTTATTCGAACCAGTCTACAATCATGCTCACCTGGCTGCTTTTCTTAGATTTAAGATTGTATTATTGAAGTGAATGTTAGTGAAGCATGAGCTTGAGTACACATATGTTATTTGCTAGGCTTACTAGTAGTGTTATACATATATGTTATTTGCTAGGCTTACTAGTAGTGTTATACATATATGTTATTTGCTAGCCTTTCTAGTAGTGTTATACATATATGTTATTTGCTAGCCTTACTAATAGTGTTATATATATATGTTATTTGCTAGGCTTACTAGTAGTGTTTTTTTAAAAGTGAACATATATATTAAACAAGATTTTATCAGCCAATCTACGAAACAATTGCTATAAGTCATAGAGGATTAAAAAAGATTCTTCGTAAGACACCGTCGTGTGTTGGCTTAGAGCCAGGACCTTTCAAAGAGATTGAGCTAATCGGGCCCGGCTTCCTTTCAAAGAGAAATATATGCCTTGCAAGTTATCTAACCCAACTTAGATGAATGAATGCAATAATTGATCACCTTGGTTTTTGTCCAAGTAAACCATGAAGCATTAATGTGATATGCTCAAATTTGACAGCTCTGCAAGTTGTAATGTTGAAGATTAGCTCACAAAATTTAAGTGTTAATGCTTTCTTTGAATTATATTTTTTTTTAAAAGAACAATAGAGATCAAATAGAAATATAATTTCCTTCGGAAAAATTATTCAGAATCCGTCGAAAAGGAATTATTTCCCTGTGGACGTGTTGCTGCGCATCGCTACGCGCATAATTCCTTTCTGTTACTTTCAGTTTCGTGGTCTAATGTCGCCGTTTGGTTAATTAAAAGTCGAGTCGCATTAGGATATTTACAAAGCGAAGTATTTTCATTTCGAGATGTCAGAAATGTAAATTTTGTCAAGGAAGCGATCGAAAAGCACGGAAGAGTATATTGTTTTTCGTTCTAAACCACCAGAAGTGCTTGTACTTTAGGTCAGCTACCACCATTGAGACGAGCTCTCTGATTGGCTGAAAAAAGTATAGGGATGTTCAGGGCATATATTTTTATAGTAAGCTTAATTGTGGTTGGATGAAAATGTGAAACTGGCAAATGATCACAATAAAATATAAGTTTATTATGTTTGTGTCAATAAAAAATTAGAATTATGTTTCTGTGACTGTCTTAATTCATTTTATCAAGGAAACTGCATGGAAAGTAAAATTGGTGAAATTTACTTTTTTTCATGCTGAAAGTGGGGGTACCCAACTTCAGGGGGCAAAAAGTGGTAAAAAGTGGTACTTTTGACCCCATTTTGGGGACATTTTTATTTGAGTCTAGGACAGTACTTTAATATGATATAGGACTTTTTGGTCCGCCAATGTTAGAAAATGTGAAAATTTGGTCAAACGTTATAATGTAAGTCTATGGAAAACGCAATGGTGGTAGCTGACCATAACGAAGTCGAAGAAACAACTACGAAAATATAATCAATACTCGTAGTGGTAACATTTCGGATAACTCATTTTTCGGATATGGATCATTTGTAAATTTGTTCCAAAGCGCTGAATACATAATGAATTTACTTGAAACAATATTATTCATACCGGGATGGAGACAAGGAAGAGTAAATCTTGAATTTTGACATTTAGCTGACCTGATGCATGTAAAAGTTTGGTATTGAAGGACACTATGGAAGACACTTTTATGGGTCAACGTTATACATAAACTGTATATGTGGAAGTATAAGAACAGTGGAAACAAACATGACACATCGATTAAACAGGAAAAGTCCAATATCATTTGATATCAACACAAAGCAATTGAGTATAAGGTTAGTTGATGCTTTATCATAACTCACTGATCAATATTAATGTATCACATAAAATGATAACTTACTTTATGATTTCTAGAGATGAACAACTATAAAAAGTGATTCATTGGTTGAATATTTACATCATTTTCATGCCATCGAGGGCTAACAGACGATCACCTAACCACTGTTTTCTGAAATTAACCAGTATTTGAGCACACTCCATCTCCGCAAGTAACTGATAGCTTTCCCACTTGAATCAGCGGTGAGAGACGATTGATAAAGAGACATTATGCTGTATATCTATCATCCTGGAGACTGTTGCCAGGCGGGGATTCGAACAGTATTCTTACATTGAGTAAATGTTAAAAATAAATTTATACACCGTCATGTTCTGTGTTTCCGTTAAACAGAAAATTGTTACATGAATTATGAAAATAAGAAACTATTCAACACATTTCAGGAATGCTAAACAGAGGCTCAGGTTACAGATGGATTGAGATGTCGGTGCTTTAAATACCTGTAGTGGTTTCATTTACTATGAAGAGACAATCAATATCGTGACATAGACAACGTGCACAGAAACACTGAATGAAAGAGTGACAATCATCAAAAGGGGCCAATGGTAATTATTAATGTAATTTAACCGTTTCAGCTTATTTCTACTATGGATTACAACAAAATAATCATGAGCACAACAGATGATCTGAGGGGGATCAAACCTGTGACTACTTGTTTGGCACACCCAATATCCATGCAAATAACTGACAACTTTCCCACTTGAATCAGTGATTAAAGATGAATGAACATGAGACACAATGTTGGAATTTGCATATATTTAAATCATCACAGAGACTGGCCAAGTGGGGATTTGAGCTTGCAACCCCTTGACTGCTTGTTACATAACATAACAGTTTCATTCAGTAAAAAAATGTCCACATACATGTATGCAAGTTTATAACCGTAAGATTTTTTTCAATGGTTTGAATATAGTTATCATAACAGGAATGGCTGCTCAGTTATAGCCCTTGAGTTGTAAAATAATACCCATATATTGTGCTGTTTTATTAAAATACATTGTCGTTTTTTTAGCCAGACCGATGAGCTCAGTCAGTAGAGCACGATACTTCTAGCTCAGGGTTGAGAGTTTGATACCTGAGGCTGGCTAACTTACAGTGCTAACTGTCATTCAGATGGGACTTTAAACTGAGGACTTTTATGATGGTGCTATACACCAAGCAAATGAATCAGGTGAAACATATGATTAGGTTTCTATGATATTTGTTTCCTGCACTATCCCTCACAAACCTAAAAAGTCTAAACTGTTCACTCTTCTGGGTGCATCACCCAAATGGGAATCTGGTGATGATGTAAATTAAGCTTACATACAAACAAACATTGTCATTTATTTCTTTATCTCATATAAGCTTCCTTTAATTTCAGTGATGAAGTCAGTCAAGTAGTACACCAGGACCAGGCAAATTTATTACAATATGTGTTGCCAGAAGAATGGATTGTGACAGTAAATCAGATACTGGGACCATGTTAACAAAAAGTATTCGAAAAACATAATATTTATGATGTTTTTCCAGAAGACTAGGAAATGCACATATTATGAAAAATTAAGAACAATCACTACCAGTTCACCAGGCAGTGTTCTAAAATTTTAATGACAATTCAAAGATTAAAGTTGGAAGTAGCCCAGTACAGGAATAAAAATTTCAACTTTATGTAATAATAATGGATGACAGTGCGACTACTATAGCCAAGATAAATACCAGAAAAAATGACTTGAATGGACTCGTAGATAAAAGTCTGAAGATATTATGTTGAGAAGCAGGTCACTGGTGATCCAACCTTGACTGACAGTACATGGTTTTACCACTAGGCCTCTAACATTTCAAACATTTACAACTATTGATGTTCATCAATATGAAAAGGGAGGTAACATTTAGCTCTGTTACTTAGTAACAAGCATGGGGACATCTATGTTTTGTTTTATTTTCTGATATAGTTTGGTTAAGTGCCTCTTTGTAGAAAGAATGAAACAATTCTCCGCATTACAACTTTTTTTATTATTGAATAAGTGTAAAAATGCACCGTTTGCGGCCATTTTATGAAAAAGTGAGGTAACATTTAGCAATGTAACTTAGTAACAAGTAAGGTAACATATGTTTTTTATTTTATTTTCTGATATAGTTTGTTAAAGTGCCTCTTTGTAGAAAGAATGAAACAATTCTCTGCATTAGAACTTTTTTTTATTATTGAATTAGTGTCAAAATGCATCGTTTACGGCCATTTTATGAAAAGGGAGGTAACATTAAGCACTGTAACTTAGTAACAAGCATGGGGACATATATTTTTTATTTTATTTTCTGATATAGTTTGTTATGGTGCCTCTTTGTAGAAAGAATGAAACAATTCTCCGCGTTAGAACTTTTTTTATTTTTAAATTAGTGTAAAAATACATCGTTAACGGCCAATTCCATAATCGTAGAAATTTATGAAAATTACTGTATGAAATGTGAAACTCAAAACAGCATCATGACTTTTTCTGTTTTAGATACTTTATCTTTTGTTACATGAGTGACAACAATATTTTGTTGAAATATATCACTTTGTTAGTAAATTAAACAAGATTTATAACTAGCTGTTTTTTTTTTAAAAAATGTAAAACGGTGTAGTTTAAAAATAGTCATAGCAAAAAAAACAAGCATGGGGACCTATATTTTTTTTTAGTGTTTTAAACTTGTCTTACTTCAAAGTACATGTGTGCAAAATTTAAAAAAAATCTCCGCTCTAGAACTTACTCGAAGAAACGTCTTTAACAGTTGTGTTGTTCTTTTACTGTTAACAAACAGAGCAGACGGCGTTTGTTAACTAATTATGCAATGTCAAATTCCACTTCATTTCGATTGGCTCACTTCTGGTCAAACTCATTTGCATACATTCTATTTTGCCTGGTTTTTGGACCTATTCGATAAATTGACTATTTAATTTGTAGGTCTGGGAACCAGACTAATGTTCTATTTAACTACTAACCTGCATACAGTAGCCAGTCTACGTTCCTTGACTGTGAAGTAGTGTGAACCAGTCTGTGTAGTGGACTTAGACCAGGAACCAGGGGTCAAAATGGTAGTAGGTGAGAATGGTGTGTTTGTCATTTGGACTAGTGGTCAAACCCACAATGGATATGGACAGTGTCAATGGCTCAGGCCAGATTGGTGCATACGTAGCAGTCCATATTTAGTACACAGGGTTACCATGTGCTTGAACATCAACATCATGGAGCTGGGACCAAAGGGTTGGTGTGTCAGCCATTTATGACATTATGTCACAATAAATTGTGCATAAATCAGGACTACCTTTCCCATGAGCCACTAGGAATGAACAATGAGAGGGAGTCGTGTGTGTCTGCTGGAACATCATGGGCAGTTCAAGGCGTGTCTTGTGGAGTTCAAATTTTAACGGTTTGTTGCATTTATTTTTACATATCAATTAGCATGGTATAGCATATATAGCTGTGTAGTGTAGGTTAGTGTCCACATAGTGGAACATGCTTAGTGTGATTTAGTTTAATTCAGGTGAAGGCTATTTAGCTACTGTTTCTGGAAGGTTAAATGAGAAGGATACAGGTAGGTTAAGTTTAATTTTTAATTTGTTCATGTTTTCTTGTATGCATTGCACAACATAATTATCAAAACAATATAATACAATGGTCACTTACTCACTCACTCACTCACTCACTCACTCACTCACTCACTCACTCACATATAGATATAAACATTATATTCTGTTCTGTTCTCTTTTATTCTCTATATATTTTATCATTAGACTTTATTATTTTCTGTGTCTATTTATCACAGTTCCAGCATTTTATTCAGGTGTCTGGTAGTTATGGTCACTCCTTTTTTTTAAGTCATCAGAAAAATGGTTTCATAAATTTCTTGAAAACCTTTTTGAGCCTGGGCGTCCTGGTCTGTTGTTAGTATTGACCTCTTCAAAATCCCAAATTCTCGTCGCGTGCGAGAGCGAGATTTCACGCGAGACTGAGCTCAGGGGAATTCGTTTCACCGCGGTGGCTGCTGAAAAAATGTAGGTTTCACGTATGTAAATTGAATTTTCATACATTAACAACACAAATATTGATTAAAGCAGTTTAATAAAGTTTAATTTTAGAGAGTATGCTAGTATCAATGATGAACTTTAGAAATGATGCGATTGTTGACCATTATTACCTTTTTATTGTGACTTTTATTGCTGTTGTAAGTGGGTGGTGTAAGCATAATGTAAAATGGTGTGTGTGTCTGGTATATAAGTGAAAATTATTAAGAAAAGTTATTCTTGCAGAAGAAATTAGCTAATTTGTTTTAAGAACATTATTTTTTATGGATATATAAAGACGAATTAGAAGTTTAAAACTCTGTCTCTGAGGCTGTTTTGTATCAGTTGTAGTAGCCTTGTTTCAACACAGAAACGAACATTCTCGTGTAATTATACAGTTACTGTACATATTTCATAATATTTTTTTTTATTTTATTTTTTTACTTATCAACTATTTATTAGTGACTTAAGATTATTGTTATATGAATTTTATTTCATTTCAATTAGATGCCGTCAGATGGCTTTTGTTGTGTGTCCTTGTGTAACCACAAGAGAAGTAAAGTTCCACCACATTCTACATTTTACACTATTTCAAAAGAGCCCAACAGAGTCCATCTGGTTACTTGGAAAAATATGATTTTTAACCTTTGATGGATAGTGTCATATGGAATATATTTGCCTACAGGCATATTGCACAAAATGTATGCTACTGTCCAGTTACTGGCATCCTGCTGAGCTTTCATAATTCACCAACACTACAGTCACACCATGTGGTCATGAGAAAAAACATGCATATTGTACCCCAATTTGCATAATTCACCACAGGTTTTATGACCCCAGGGTTTAAAATAGAATGTATGTTATATTGCAAAATATTATGGACAGTTACTTAATTTAAACAGTTTCAGTTATTTAGAGGGTCAATACCAATGGTAAGGTAAGTAACTATGTAACGTCCGTCCCCTTTTTGTAACGTTCATCCCCTATATTAGAGTGACATTAAACAAAATCTCTAAATTTTTGTTCATCTTTTGGGGTATAAATTATTCATATCTTAGTTAATAATAACAATTCAATACTATCACACACTAATTAAAAACAAATACTGCAAGTTTATGATTGCGACACCTAATCATGGTGTGAAACACTGTAAAGTTTATGCATTAACCTATGTGTGGTATGAAACCTCAGTTTGGTGGTGCAAAACGTCTGTAATTCATTCAAAGCTCTCTTAAATAAAAGAAAATCATATATTTTTTTGCAAAAAAAATACATTTAAGTGATATGTTATAGAAATAATGTTGTTGTTTTTTAAAATCATTTACCTACGTTTTAAACAAAAAAGGCCAATTAGCTGTGCAACATGCACTGTGACAAATTGTCAGTTGGATCCGAAATTTGGTAGATAATACATCTATAAAAAGACAGAATTATTAATAAAATCCGTCATGTCGCATGAACTATTTAATTTACAAATAAAATATAACCATTCCCTATTTGTAAACAATAGTAGGGATATTGATAAAAAAATTAATACTAAACTTCTCAAGTTTACAAATTACCCCACCCATCACCAGAAATCAAGCATTAATTAAAGTATACAGACACGCACAAAACGATAAAAAGTAATTTTATTTTATCATGAGAAACTTATTTTTTTACTTTCTTTCATATCTTGTATTGTTTTCTTTCTTTTCATGGCTGTTTTATGTAACTTTGTTGTAATTAACTACTGTCAGAAACACCACTGCGGTTTGTTATGGTGTGACGCGATTCCCCTGAGCTCAAGTCACGCACAGATCTCGTCACGCACGAGAGTGATATTTCACCTTTTGGAATTGGAGAATGCTTACATTCACTCCTTTTTGCCCAAGTCTGGTAGCTATTGATTTTGCCCTCTCATACTCTGAATGTGGAGCTACATTTGGCAAGGTCGCTGTGCAGTCTGCTTGTCCTGGGCAATTTACATCATAGCCTTTTGATAGTAAATGCGCACCAACATAGCACAGTTTGTTTTCGATTTCATAATCCAGTATGAAATGATTTTCCATCATAGACTCGGCAAACTCACCGATTGCCTGGGATGAGTTATGGCCAGGTTTCGTACACCTTACAATTGTAAGCGAGTTGTATCGACCGCCAGACAAACCGTGGATTTCTCCGCTTAGACCGAGATCAGACAGAGTTGTTTGAAGCAGTTGTAACTTCTCCTTCATATCCAACTTTGTCACTTTGACTGTTTCTCGTGCCACTTTATTAGCTGTCTTTTGCATTGTATTCTTAGTTGGTGGTGGAATGTCCATTGACGCAACAAGAAGACAAGACCGTGTGGCGCCAATTGGTGTGTCTTGAAGTCTGGCTTGGAATGATACATTTATCGCAGCAGCATTTGGACCAGGCAGGCAGGTCACTATTTCCTTGAAGAACTTGTATTTCTTTGATTTGTAGGTACAATTTACACATCTGAATGTGTATTTCCAAGCCAGGCCCTGTTTTTCATTGCTGTGGATAGCAAAATGAGGTTTTGTACAGGTTGCAGATTCCTGATGACTCTGAGTACAGTCGTTGAATGCCTCCATCATTTTGTCATTGTCTTTGATTCGATTGCCATCATGTTCTGCCTCTCGATTGATGTCCTGTGTTTTGTTGACTGTTTCAGGCCTGTGACGCAAGACTAGCACATCAGCTTCTTGACTGGTAGATGTGGATGTCTGACTGCAGAGTGAAAGTGAAGAAGTAGACCGCTTTATTGACCTTTTAGCTGCCATGCTGTTGCTGCCACTGCTTTCGCTACTGTTGGTTTGATGATGCTGATGATAATCTGATGAGGCCCTTATTACAAGGTGTGCAGTTTTTCTTGAACATAGCATGTTTCCTCTTTTTTTCACCTTTATGGTGGAATAATAATATCCCAGTTTCTACAGTGCCTTATATAGCAGAATATAAACATGGGAAGAGTGGACATGAGCATCTGGTTACCTGTTTTGGCAATCTGGTTACCTGTTTTGGCTTCTGTTTTCAGACCTGTTATTTAGCACAGTAGGATGCCTTCTTTGATGTTTAATATGCAATTTGCCTGGAATGGAAGCATGCTTCTTTCTGTCAAAACTTATTTTATTCAAAATGATTAAATAACATTAGAACAATAAATAAATTATAAAATATACTTTTTATTTAAAGTAAAAAAATAATTATGTAAAGTAAATGTAGAGATTTTAAAGTCAGAATTTCCATGTTTTGGCCGGTAGCCGACATCTAATTTTTTTTATAAATTTTCTCTCACTTGTATGACAGAGAAACTAGTTTCATTTTCAGATTATAAATACTGTTGACTTAGTACCTAGCAAGTTTCATCAAATTTGAATCATGAATAAAAAGTTATTAAATTTTTAGAATTTGGCCAATTTGGTCAATTTGTCAAAATACAAGCAAAAGTTGAATGGCTGTAAAAAAAAAAAAATCTTATCTTTTTTTCAAGATGTTTTACCATGGTTACATTAGTAATATATGGGTTATTGATTTGCATTTTAATTTGACAATTTTCAAATCCAGATTTTCTTCTGGGAATGTGTTTTCTTTAGAATTTAGAATTTCTATACAGTCTACTAAAAAAAATGTTTTTATATCTCCATTTTGCATTCCTTAATTTTATAATTTTCAGACAGAGTAAATGTATATGGATAAATATATGCAGGTACTGTAGTATGTTATCTAGCCTAAAATAGTTGTATTACTGTTTTCAGTTTGTGCCGATTGCCAGATTTTTGGATTTTCCCCTGAATTTGACACAATATCATAGGTTCAGCTGGCACATGAATGTGAATGACAGTTTTTGAGATACAGCCATGGAATCTACTCTAACCACTAGCCCTAAGGTAGGAGAGCACAGCCATATGTTTTTAAAAGTCAGAATTAATGGAACAGTTTCATATAGGACTTAGACCAGGAACCAGGGGGTCAAAATGGTAGTATTTAAAATAGTTCCATAGAAAATTGACAGTGGTCGTTCAAGATGGTGTGAGTGTGAAAATGCACTTGACAGGTACTATTGCAATGTGAACTTGTGAAGGGAATATATTTTCCCAGAGAATGGTGCAAAATTCAGTGGACTGGTAGCTATAACACACAGATGGGACAATTTCTTAGACGGTAAGAATTTTGCATAATTTGGCTGATTTGACCTATGTATGTGAAATAGGGACACCTACTTTCGTTTTGAGCAAAATTGTGAAATTGGAAGCAGTTAATGCCCATGTTTTTAACTGTTTTTTTTTGTGTTCTGCTTGAACTGAATATGAATTCTGGAAATTCTCAATGAGTTTGGAGTACAACTGTAAGTGTGACAGTCTATTGTGCTAATATTACGGTCTATGTGAAATTAATGGTGGTCCAGCTTCGAGTTTGTTTAACTACGTCATCCGGTAAATTTCCCTATAGCAGAAATTTATTTGTGAAATAAATACATTATTATAATGTATGTTTTGTGTATATTTAAGTGTTTTTAGATATATCATATTTTGTACATAATTACAAGGAGAGATTTGAAATAATATTCATGATTCAAGATAAAAAAGTGACTTTGCAATCTCAGATTTTCGTATAGAATTCCTATTTTTTATGTAATCAAATTAAAAACAACCTACGTAGCCGAGTGTTTTAAATTACGCATGAAAACAGATGGTCATTTCAGGTTTTCAACGTTAGTATATGTTTGTAAATATATCTTGTTTCTTTAATCTTACGTGATACCATAAGAGCTTGCATACTCGCGAATAGATACATCATAATGGGTCAGTCTTCGTCTGATTACGTAAGGCGTGAAAGGATAGCTTTTTTATTATTTTGATATCTGATCTGCTGTCCATGTGGCAGTAGGTCAGACTCAGAAGTTCTATGTCTATCTACTCTACTGCAACAATCTCTTGCAACGATTACGTGCATACTGTATGATCATTTGAACCTGAACAGCTGATTGTCCCGAAAGGGATACAGGAGTACGCAGGGCTTGAAATTTCTGATAAAAGCTACTCATCCTCCCTTTTCAACATTATTAATTGATTGCTTAAAATCAAAGAAATATTCAGGTCAGTTTCTTAAATCTTTACTTTGGAATTTTCAAGCCCTGGTACGGTGCCTAGTAAATACCAGGTGGGGGTCTTCATAGTCTCATTTAATTGCCGTAATAGGGGTGGGACTAGGGGACGATCAAATACAAAAATATCAAATTGTTCAACAATGTGCTTTAATATGCACTATTAGCCGACCCACTCATGTCAGAGGTTGCGGGTTCCACCCATAACTTGACCCAACCTCTCTCAAAATACAACACTGGGTAATTCTACCCATCAAGATCACCCATTTACAATGACATCGGTGTAGGAGCGTTTCAATTATTGGGGTGAGGGGTGCAGCCTGAGGAGAGAGTGTATGAGGATGTACTTCCAGGCTCCAAAGTATATGCTGAACCTGAATATGGAAGGGGGACAGCCCCCTGGCTCCTACGCCTATGAGTGAAAGTAAATGACCTCAGCATGAACTTGAACTCATACCTACTTTGTTAAACAAATGTTCCACTGTTGGCACCATAAAAGCTAATATATAGAGACAGTAGTAACATGTATACAGTGAAACTTCAAATACAGCAGATTGCGAAAACTTAAGGAAATATATTTTGTTCTGAACAATTATGTGCATATTCCATTTACACATTACTTGGGCAACTTCTATCATCAAAGGTCTCAACATAGTTTTCACATAAATATAATACCATGTATGTCTTGAAAACATTTGTGTTTCAAAAATAACACACAATCATCTGAATGTATTTTCATTCAGATGTACTTACAGTAAAGTTACTGTTTGGAGACAATAGACAACTACTTTAATCTTTCGATTCCACAATAGATAGAATGCTTGTCACCATATCAATCATATGAAATAGATGTCACTTACATAACAGGCAAAGCATAATACTATTTTGATTGGATATATTGGAAAGCAATATATTGACCTGAATGTGAACATGTGACAATCTATCCCACCTGGTTAAGCATAAAATAATGATTTTGTGACTCAGTTTAAATTAGCTACTGGAAGTTGAATTAAATTTCACACTTAACATCCCATTTCTGTGAACTGGTCTGATTCATTAGATGCTTTATGTTATGAAATAATCAGTGAGCATCTGGGAAAAATATGAATTATGTATTTAACAGTATTTTTAGTGGTAAATAAAAATACAGTCATGTGCTTCACATTTTAGAGTATATTGATTACTTTTTGTAATACACAGAAAGATGATTTTGGTTGGAGAATTTTTAATCACTGAAATTTTAAGGTAGGAAGTTGGGTCAGAAACTTTAATGAATGTTTTTGTTGAAAGCTTATGAGATGTGAACTTATGGTTTAAGCATGCTAAATGTACAAATTAAGTGATATTAAGATTCATATAAACTATTGAAGCCACTTGTCATCAGCTCTAAATGTGACCATAGGTTTTACTCATTTATCTTAGCTTGATTGGGAAGAAAGCTTCACTCTTATATGAATTGCCCTCGAGTCTGCTTTCCGGGTCCTGTCAGATAATATTTTCACCGGTATAATAGGTTCACCCCCCTATAATATTTTCACACCCCCCCCCCACCCCCAATTATATTTTCTAAAAAATTAACACAACTATTTATTATGATAAAAAAAAGCATTAAATTTGCATTTATGATGAAGCAAACTTAAAAGAAAGAAAAATAACAGGGGGGTGAGGATATTATAGCTATTATATTTTCACCCGCCCCTCATTTCCTACAAAATACATTTGGTTACTATCTCAATTAGATATTATATTGCTTTTGTTTGTTCCAGTATAGTTTGTCATTAAAGTGAAGATAATCAAATTATAATTTTTGAAATATGAAAATTGGGTGTGGGGGTAAAAATATAATGGCTATAATATTTTCACCCGCCTCTCTATTCTTACAAAATACATTTGGTAACTGTCTCAATTAGATTGTTTTGTTTGTTCCAGTACAGTTTGTCATTAAAGTGAAGAGAATCAAATTATAATTTTTAAAATATGAAAATGGGGTGGGTGGGGGGTGAAAATATAATGGCTATAATATATTCACCCGCCCCACTATTCTTACAAAATACATTTGGTTAATATCTCAATTAGATTGGTTTTGTTTCTTCCAGTATAGTAAGTCATTAAAGTGAAGAGAGTCAAATTATAATTTTTAAAATACGAAAATTGGGGTGTGGGTGTGGGGGTGAAAATATAATGGCTATAATATTTTCACCTGTCCCTCTACTTTTACAAAATACATTTGGTTACTATCTCAATTAAATTGCTTTTGTTTGATCCAGTACAGTTTGTCATTAAATTGAAGAGAATCAAATTATATTTTTTTATAATATGAAAATTGTGTGTGGGGGGAGGGGGGGGGGGGGTGAAAATATAATGGCTATAATATTTTCACCCGCCCCACTATTCTTACAAAATACATTAGGTAACTGTCTCATTATGATAACTTTTGTTTGTTTAAGTATAGTCATTATAGTGTAGATGATCAACTTGAGATAAAAGTGTTTTTTAAGAGGGGGCTGGGGAGGTGGGGTGATATTATAGTAAAATTCTACAATATTTTCACCCGCCTCTCTTTTCTTCGAAATGTATATCAACATCGAAGTTTAATGCGGGTGAAAATATAATATGACACCAGGTACTAAGGGTTGATTTTTGAAAGGCATCAGGTTGAGTAGGAGATCAAACCTTCAACCTCTAGCATGAGTGGCCAGCACTATCTACTACAATATCGCCTGCTAAAAATGAAACCATCCTGTAGACTGTTGAGGTTACAGGTTAAACAGTGGTTTTTTTTCACCATTTTGAGAAGATGACCCATACCCTTTGAATTTGGGACTTTTAGTGGCGTTTTCTTTAAAATTGGGGAAAATTTGCTCAAGTGTATTAAACCTGGTATACTTCCTTAATTGACAGTTATATTTACTGATACATTTATACTAACTGATAACTATCTATTTAATGTGAATAATCATTAACAAATAACTAGCTTAACATTTTATTTAGCAGAGTATTGTTTGGTATTCTGCAGAACAATATCCCTTGTTCTAAGTGCCTTCAAGGCTGCAACAACTTCATCTAGTTGATAATTGTTGAGGCTGTTGTCAGAATTAAGACATATTCTTATTGGAGCATTTAGAGTATGCTGTCCCATCCTGTTCAACTTCCTTAGTTGTGTCAGATACAAATAATAACTCACACAATTTGCAGCAATAACCAGCCTTGGATGCACTGAAGTACAGCCATGTATATGCTTTCATTTTGAAGAGCAAAAAAGATGCTGTCAAGCAGGCAAAAGTTTATAATAATCACAATTAGTAAACCGCGGCGTGGTCTAGTGGTAGAGCGTCTGCCTCGCAAGCGGAAGGTCTTGGGTTCAATCCCCGGCCAATACCAAAGACTTTAAAAATGGTACTAGAAGCTTCCTCGCTTGACGCTCAGCATTTAGAGGAGAGTTCTAGGTCTGGTCAGCCCGGTGTCAGTATAATGTGACTGGGTGGGGTATCATACCATGTGTCTGCGGCATGATACTCCAGTGTGACAGCGCTCAGAATACTGTCTCAAGTAGACAACGTCGCGATATGACGGAAAAATTGTTGAAAGCGACGCGTAACACCATACAACAACAACAACACAAGTAGTATCTGACCTGTGTTGGTTAGAAAAAATGTCTGTAACTGATGGGACAATTATTGTGCTATTTTCGACACTTGCAGGCTTCTGAGCAGGTGTGGAAGGTGTCACACTAACACTTAAAGCTGACTGTTGAAAGAAATTGTCAATAATTTGTTGTTTATTAGCGGGAACCTTTAATATCTTGCTAACACTTCCACAAATTTAATAAGCGCCTGTGTTTAAATGTTCAGGTTACAAAGAACACTTTCTCCGAATCTATCAAAGGCTCTAGAATCGTCAGGAAACTAGACTGCTTTACTGTATTTCCGTTTTCCAAACTTTACAGCTATCTGCTTGGATCCGGTCAAAAAGAAGGGCAGAAAAGCAGTTTAGTACACAATTCAGAATGGCATAATCTGTGCTTATTTTTCGAGGCAGTTTCACTAGTTTTTGAAACTTCCAATTAGGAATTTTTACCCCTCAATTGGAAAAAAAGATACTATTTGCGATTGTGAATATGACCGAATTACGGCTATAAAAATGGCCGAAAAAAAAACACTGTTAAATCACATAATATAGAAAGTGGTATTGATGTCTGATCTGTAATTTTGCAATTATACCCACTGCAACAAAGTTGTAGAGGGTATGAAACCAGTACTGGTTTTATAATGATTGGGAGAACTGAGTGTTGATTTTTGAAAGGCATTGAGTCCAGTTGGAGATCAAACCCGCAACATCTGGCATGAGCAGCCAACTATCTATCCATTTTACTACCACCCACTTAAAATGAGACCTACCGGTAGACTGTTTAGGTCACACTAAAAGGTTAAATAGCTTATATGTCACATAATATAGAAAGTGATATTTTTGGTCGTCTGTAATTTTGTTATCATACCCACTGCAACAAAGATGTTGAAGGGTATTCTGGTACTGGTTTCATAATGACCATACATAGATAAAATTTTGCCTAGCCAGTACTTCCTTTCTTGATGCACGGATCTCTTTTAAATTTTCCTTAGTTGTTGCCAATGGATATCAATATATATATATATACACAATATACACAAGATTGTACAATTATTGAAAAAAGGTTTTCCAAGTGTGGGTTTATTTATTCAAGTCTGCTGTATGGTGACATTTTAAATTTTACAAATTTAATATTTAAAAGCAAACATTTTGAAGCTAGAATTACTCGAAGACTTAAAAATAAAACCGGATTGTGAACATGTTTAATGTATAGAACTTTAGTGTAGCTTCAAAATGCATCCTTGTAGTACAATGAAGTACATCTGTCTTAAAGATGGAAGATGTTGGTTCAATCCCAACTAAGGATATCTGTTGGAGGCTTCATACTATGCATTTTAAATCAGTTTTGAATTATAAAATGAGGGCAGTGAAAAATACTTCTATCAGTAAGTTTGTGTTTATTTCAGGAGTTATAGCATAATTTTGAGTTTGATCCGGTGATGAAAAACAGGCTAGTTTAATGTCTGAATCTTGAACTAGACTAGAGAATGTTTTTCAAAATTGGCACTTTCCATTCTTGTATAATTGACAATATATTTTCAAACTATTTCAGATGAAAGAATATTTATGATGTTATTTTTTTATATCAAAAAATGGGAGTATACATGTATCTAGCTACCAATTTAATGTCATTGTTTGAACAGCAACTTTGTCCACAATCATGTTGAGTAAGCGCAGTCATGCACATTTTCATAGCTACCTAGGCTACAGTAGACATTAATTGCATGAAACATAATGTCCTACAAGCAAAGCATCATGGCGACAATGAAATGCAAACCGGTACTTTTAAGCACTACCCAACTTCAATAGTTACTGATTTTCATAGAGAAATGAAGTGCATTTTCTATATAGTTCATACAGACTGAATGATTGTATGCAATAATTTAAATATTTTTTATTTTTATTTGAATCTAAATCTCACTGAAAGGAAATTAAATGGGGTTTTGAAGATTTTCAAAAAATAACTTAAAATTTGCTTAAATGTTAAATTTGTATAAATAAGCCACATTTTAAACAAAAGGCTACTTCATTGCACAATTAAAAGCCTTAATATAAAAAATTAATGGAAGCCTATCAGTTTGTCAAAGGTCAGACTTGAACTGACATCTCGCTCCTAGAAGGAGTTTGTACTTTCTTGTACTACAAAGACTTTCTCCCTGATAGACTTCCTGTGTCAAGCTAAAAAATATTATCTCTGTTCTGTATATATATAAAAAAAAACATATTTGATATTGATACACACTGAGAAATTACAGAACAAATGTCTTTAAACCACTCTTTAATTAATATAAACACAAACAAACAGTTCCACTGTCATTTTTTCTCAAAGAGTAAACATATGTTGAGACTGCAGTGCAAGCCTTTAAAACTAATGCATGAACTATACATCAATCTGTATCAGCATGGTTTATTGAGGATGGCCACCATCATAAACCGTTTATGGGGTGAATAAACAAAGATAACAAAAATATACAATTTTTTGAGTGATCAAAATAATAAAATATCATATGCATCTGTTTACTGAACATGTCCTACTCTGTTTGAAATGAGCAAAGATATATTACCATTTTCAAAAATATCAGTAACTGTTGTACATCATAATATCAACTGGTCAATGAAAGTAAACAAACAAGTATTTAAAATATTGTTTTATGATAAAATTATCTTGTTTTATTTTTTAACTTATTTATTTAACATTGATTGTGAAACAAGTTCTTACAACTTATACAAATATTGAAGTCATCCTGGGGAAGAACCAATACTAAGCATCAATGCTTGCTGAAGGACATAACTATTCCAGTTTTCAGGCAAATTATTTGATATTTTGCGTACACAAAATGACATATATTACTAACATCATGTGTAAAGTGGGGTGGTAGTGTAATTGAAAAAGTGTTGGCCGCTCACGCCAGAGGTTGCGGGTTCAATCCCCTCCTCAACCTGAGGCCTCATAAAACAACACTCACTACTGTTACTACCCTCGAAGCCAACTCAAGTGCAGTTCATATAAGCTCTGAGCTTAGCTTAAAGAAATAAGTATAAACTAAACTAACATCACATGTAGATGTGCATGAAACTAATTTTGTGATGCTGACTTAATTTATAATAATCCCATTAGGTCTAGCCGGGCCCGATTAGCTCAGTTGGTTAAGCGTCTGACTATCAATCCAGGGGTCGTGAGTTTGAATCCCCTGCCCGGCAACAGTCTTTGTGATGATTGATATACGTCATTGTGTCTCATTATCATTCGTCTCTCACCATTGATTCAAGTGGAAAAGTTATCAGTTACTTGCGGAGATTGGGTGTGCTCGAGTACTGGTTAATCCCAGGAAACAGTGGTTAGGTTAACTGATTGTCTGTTAGCCCTCGATGGCATAAAAAGGACACACAATATTCAGTCAATCATTAGGTCTAATTTAAGCTGTTTAAGTCAGGTCATAATTATTTATATTATACTGGTTTGTGTAAAACATTCTGGCAACTTTTACAAATCATAAATTTCTAAGTCTTCCTTTGTAGAACCAGTATGAAGTGTATGTTGCGATTGCAGTATTTTGCTGACATGGCCATGGTGCAGTGGTGCGAGTTTTGACTCTGAGGTTTTCTATGTAAATGTTATTATTAACTTCATATATTTCACATATTTAATAAATTCATCGACATACATATTATTGCCTGTCGGTATGTGTATTGAATATGATGTATATTTATAATAAATACATAATATATAATTTCCCATTAATATAATAAATATATTATAGGCCATGAACAAAACAAAAAATTGGTACATGTACCATTTTTCTGGAAAATTCCCCCTATGATTTTTTGAAAGATATACATCTCTACACCAAAACAAATCTGGGGGTCATATCTTGGGCACAAGCTTAATGTCTGAAAATGAGAAATTTCCAAAACTGATTCCAAAATGGCCACCAGTTTTTTAAACAAGAGGGCCAAGATGGCCCTATACCGCTCACCTGACTGGCCTTGAGTCACCCAACATAAGCAGATTATATATAATATGTGTACATTCAAAAATCCAGAAAAACGAGATGGGCAAGAATTTTTATTTGTTGGGGGCCTAACAAAGCCAATATACGTGTGTAAAGTCTGAGAAATCAGTTTACATTTACAAGTTGATCAAACACATGTAACTAATTCCAACCTGTGCCTGAACTCTTTCAAAGGAATTGATTTATTATAAAATCTATGCATTTCTGCATGACAGTTGGTAGTTTTCACAGGAGTTAAATTCCATTCTGTTTATTAATTCTTGAGATGCTAGCAAACATACCAAAGTTTAGGTTGAAAGCTCATTACCAGTGCCGGAATTGTGGATAGAATCTAGGAAGATTAAATAAACTCATCGTGCATTTCTCACCAGAGCCTTCAAGTTAACAAAAATGTGAAGTTTTAAACCATTTCCATCATCGTTTTTGAATCAGAGAAAGTTATTAAAGAGCCCAATTTAGTCTGTAATGTGTTGTTTACACAAGATTGTGGGTCCTCCGTGGCCGAGTGGTTTAAGGCGCTGTCTCGAGATCACTTACCTCTCACCGCTAAAGTCATAAGTTCGGGTCTCGCTGATTCCAAGAACTTTATCTGAGAAAGTCTGCAAGTTACTTGCAGAAGGATGGTGGTTCTATTCAGATTCATTCCGAGATCTTCCTCCACCAATAAAACTGGATAGGACATAATAACCTGAAATGTGTTGAAAATGGTGTCCAACCCTATTAAAATAGAATTTAATGTTTATTAGTTATAGCCAGAGATAGGAAGAGGTCAGTTTTGTTAAAGTGATCAGGGTGTTTATACAAGCAATCAGATCTTAAAGGATCTAGAGAAAACCAAATGTTCTACTGAGCAAAAGTAGGATGCAGCAGTAGCCAGAAATGGCAGAACAGCTTTATCATCATGTTTGTGAAAAGATGCAATAATTTTCTCCCGATATTAACAGAATTTTAAAGGTTACATTTAACTACTAGAATAGTTAAAGGAAGTTGATCCTAGATCCTGTGATAACTTAAAAACACTTAAGGTAGAGTCTACAACCTAAATATTGAAATAACATGCATAATCTCCTCAGTGCTGTCTATCGTAAGTTTATATTATATATATTTCTATTACCATAGCAACCAAAATATTAGTCCAATCTGAAAATCAACAAATGTGCATATCTTCTCATTCATCTCTATATAGACACCATATCACATTTTATGAATCTACCTTAAATACTAGTTATTACAGGTCAAGATTTTGGCACTATTTTTCATATTTTCATTGCCATAGCAATTAATGTATTGTTTCAACCTACAAATGAAAATAATATGCACAATCTTTCATCATTACTCTTTGTAACCATGTCTAGTTTTGTGAGTTTAGCATACACTTTAAATTATCACAAGATGAGATATTGGCACTATTTTTACATTTTCATTGCCATGCCAACCAAAATATGAATCATACAGAGAAATTAAAATAATGTGTTTAATTTCCTCATTTTCCTCTATGGTCAGTACTTTTTAAGTTATCACAGGACCCAGATTTGACAAAATTTTTCACATTTTCATTGCCATGGCAACCAAAATATTTGTCCTGACTGGAAATTTAAAATTATGTACATAATGTCCTCAATTCCCCAGATTTTGGCAGATAAACTTAAAGTTACCACCTGTGAAACTGGTAGGGGACTAATAATATATGTTGTCTATAGAAGCCATTAAATAAAATCTCACTTGTATTGTGAAAAAAACTGAATCAGTATATCATTAAAGAATTTAAGTAAAGATTGCAGACAGGTGAAATTTTATTAATAATTTACTAAGCAGCAGGCATTTCTGTAAAAAAAACATGAAATCATTTTGTTTGATATCAATCACTGTGAGTTTCAAAAGCGTAGTCAAACCTGTCTTAACCAGCCAGTCAAGTGAAGGAGCAAAAGTGGCCTTTTAAGACAGATTGTTGCTTAATACAGGTTTATTTGATCTGAAAGCATAGACATGGAATATAGCAAATACGACTGCTTGAGACAAGTGGCTGCTTAATAGAGGTGATCACTAACACAGGTTTGACTGTAATTGCATGTGACAGAAAGTAATGTTTCTAAAACATTCCAAAATACCATTAACATGATTATGAGACTAAATGTACTCAAGTTGTGTATGAGGGATAACTTAAACATTATACACTTTAACGGGTGGACCAAGAAGCAATATTTTGTTATACTTGCTGGTTTGAGAAAGAAGCTTTGCTAAGATGAGCTAAAAATTGCAGCACACTTACAGCAGATACAGAGTTTTCCTCAACAAGAGACAACATCTTTGATATCATGAAGCACCCTCTGTCTGAGATAATCAGTGGTGAGGAGCTGCAACCCACAGAAGAGCTCTGTCCAGTAGTGAGGATGGTTTTCATTCTGGGAAATAAGGGTGGCTACCTCCAAGTTTATCTCCCTCTCAGAGTCTCAAATAACAACTCATTGGGATCATCAGATTCTCTGGAATAAACATATTATTTTAAAACAAAACGTCTTTATTTGAAGCAATCCAAATGGATAAGCACCTCAATGGAATATTTAAAAACATACTGTGAAGGTGTAATATGTATATACATGAGATATATTTATAATTATTGAAGCAAGCTTTTGTTCTCAATAGTTTATAATGTTTTACAATGAAACTTTCACAATTCGAAGTATTTCATTTGTTACTTCAAAAGAATATTTTTGAAACTATTTATAAGACTTTTCAAACTTTGTCATAGAAACCTGTTAGCATGTCAGTGGAGCTGCTCAAATGTCTAAAACTGTTTTAGAATGTAATGTCTTATTTCAAACAATCAAATATTTATCATTTAACATGCAAAAATAGCATACAAATCCAGGGGTCATCAGTTCTAATCCCTGCCCAGCCACAGTCTCAATGACGATTGTTATACTACATTGCATCTCATTATCATTCCCTGCCCAGCCACAGACTCAATGACGATTATTATACGACATTGCATCTCATTATCATTCCCTGCCCAGCCACAGTCTCAATGACGATTGTTATACGACATTGCATCTCATTATCATTCCCTGCCCAGCCACAGTCTCAATGACGATTGTTATACGACATTGCATCTCATTATCATTCGTCTCTCAATGCTGATTAAAGTAGAAATCAATTATCAATTATTTCCGGAGATGGGTGTGTTCGAGTACTGGTTAACCTTCCAGGATCCCAGGAAAGAGTGGTTTGCTTAAAAAAATAATAATCTGTAATCCATCGCTAAATTATCAATCAATCAATCAATCAACCAATCAATCTATAAGCTTGTCTTCCATTCCAATCCTTTTGACAAAATTGTAAATATGAAATATTGTAAAATATTCGAAATAAAATATGTTTAAATCAATCAATCAATTTGATTTAAATCTGATAAGAGGATTCAGAGGAGATGCTGTTTCAAGCAATTGTTTATGGATGGACACAAATATTCAATAAATGAATCAATCAAATAGTGTACAGGTCATTACGATTGAACAGCAGACATGGGAGAGGGTGACGGGCAGGGAAAGCAAAGAAAATTAATGTTATTAACAAGCTTGATATAGAATGTTGTGTATTGTCAGGCATGTTCAGTTTGTTCAGATCTGAGGGTTTGCTTTATATGATTTTTCATCTTGCCTTTCCAATTAATTGCTCTTGTGTATAATTTCCAACATTTGTAATGTACTGACATGATAATGATCATATTTCTTTTTCCTGTATAATGCAGCATTGGTCTTTCCCCGACTCACAGACTGGCCATTCCAGTATAATGTAGCATTGGTTGTTCCCCCGACTCACAGACTGGCCATTCCTGTATAATGCCGCACTGGTCACTCCCTGACTCACAGACTGGCCATTCCTGTATAATGCAGCACTGGTCACTCCCCGACTCACAGACTGGCCATTCCTGTATAATGCAGCACTGGTCTCTCCCCGACTCACAGACTGGCCATTACTGTATAATGCAGCACTGGTCTCTCCCCGACTCACAGACTGGTCATTCCTGTATAATGCAGCATTGGTCTCTCCCCGACTCACAGACTGGCCATTCCTGTATAATGCAGCATTGGTCACTCCCCGACTCACAAACTGGCCATTCCTGTATGATGCCGCACTGGTCTCTCCCCGACTCACAGACTGGCCATTCCTGTATAAGGCAGCATTGGTCACTCCCTGATGCACAGATAAGCCATTCCTGTATAATGCAGCATTGGTCACTCCCCGACTCACAGACTGGCCATTCCTGTATGATGCCGCACTGGTCTCTCCCCGACTCACAGACTGGCCATTCCTGTATAATGCAGCATTGGTCACTCCCCAACTCACAAACTGGCCATTCCTGTATAATGCAGTATTGGTCACTCCCCGACTCACAGACTGGCCATTCCTGTATAATGCAGCATTGGTCACTCCCCGGGTCACAGACCGGCCATTCCTGTATAATGCAGCATTGGTCACTCCCCGACTCACAGACTGGCCATTCCTGTATAATGCAGCATTGGTCACTCCCTGTCTCACAGACTGGCCATTCGTGTATAATGCAGCATTGGTCACTCCCTGACTCACAGACTGGCCATTCCTGCATAATGCAGCATTGGTCACTCCCTGTCTCACAGACTGGCCATTCCTGTATAAGGCAGCATTGGTCACTCCTCAACTCACAGACTGGCCATTCTTGTATAATGCAGCATTGGTCACTCCCCAACTCACAAACTGGCCATTCCTGTATAATGCAGTATTGGTCACTCCCCGTCTCACAGACTGGCCATTCCTGTATAATGCAGCATTGGTCACTCCCCGGGTCACAGACCGGCCATTCCTGTATAATGCAGCATTGATCACTCCCCGACTCACAGACTGGCCATTCCTGTATAATGCAGCATTGGTCACTCCCCGTCTCACAGACTGGCCATTCCTGTATAAGGCAGCATTGGTCACTCCCTGACTCACAGACTGGCCATTCCTGCATAATGCAGCATTGGTCACTCCCTGTCTCACAGACTGGCCATTCCTGTATAATGCAGCATTTGTCACTCCTCAACTCACAGACTGGCCATTCTTGTATAATGCAGCATTGGTCACTCCTCAACTCAAAGACTGGCCAATCCTGTATAATGTCTTATTGGTCACTCCCCAACTCACAGATTGGCCATTCCTGTATAATGCAGCATTGGTCACTCCCCGACTCACAGACTGGCCATCCCTGTATAATGCAGCATTGGTCACTCCCAGACTCGAAGACTGACCATTCCTGCATAATGCCACATTGGTCACTCCCTGGCTCACAGACTGGCCATTCCTGTATAATGCAGCATTGGTCACTCCCTGACTCACAGCCTGGCCCTTCCTGTATAGTGCAGCACTGGTCACTCCCTGTTTCACAGACTGGCCATTCCTGTATAATGCAGCATTGGTCACTCCCCAATTCACAGACTGGCCATTCCTTTATAATGCAGCATTGGTCACTCCCTGTCTCACAGACTGGCCATTCCTGTATAATGCAGCATTGGTCACTCCCTGGTTCAGACTGGCCATTCCTGTATAATGCAGCATTGGTTACTCCCTGTCTCACAGACTGGCCATTCCTGTATAATGCCACACTGGTCACTTCCAGACTCAAAGACTGGCCATTCCTGTATAATGCTGCAGTGGTCACTCCCCAAATCATAGACTGACCATTCTTGCAAAATGCCACATTGGTCACTCCCTGACTCACAGACTAGCCATTCCTGTATAATGCAGCATTGGTCACTCTCTGGCTCACAGATTGGCCATTCCTGTATAATGCAGCATTGGTCACTCTCTGTCTCACAGACTGGCCATTCCTATATAATGCCGCACTGGTCACTTTCTGGCTCACAGACTGACCATTCCTGTATAATGCCGCACTGGTCACTCCTTGACTCACAGACTGGCCATTCCTGTATAATGCTTTATGGTCACTTCATGACTCAGACTGGCCATTCCTGTATAATGCCGCCTGGTCACTCCCTGACTCACAGACTGGCCATCTGTTACTACAAATCATACCCAACTTCCGTATTCTCTGTCTGTCTATTGGGAGCTTGTGCCACACTTGATTAGACACTATTGACCACACTTCGACCATCTTCCTGGTACCCTGCTCCCCCGATCTACCCTGGAATGGACTCAACTTTGTGTCCATTTTATTATTTTTTGTCATTGTGGTTTATTTAATAACATGTGTGGTTCAAGATCACTAAATGAGTGATGGTAAGAATAAGACCATTGTATCTCAGGCATGTCGTAAGAAAATTTGAGTATTGGATAGAATTTGCTGAAACTCTGCAGTTCTGCAGGTATCTAGGTTCATTTAACATATTTGTTGGAATGCTTTTTATGTTAATTTGTTATTTATACATGAAGAGTGAGCTTGGAATCTTCTACTGGTGTCACATGAACAGCTTTTTTACCTTACAAAAGAGAAGTCGATATTCAGCTACAATCGTGTTTTTTACCAATTGATGCAAAACAAATTTCCGTCGTCAAGTGGAGAATTTTTCTTACATAAGGGGATAAAAAAACACTGTATTTGAAAAACAGTGTTGCACTTCATTTTTCAGTTTGCTAAAGCTTTGAAAAAAAATCGCATTTTTCCCTTTATCGCGCTGTTTTGAATCTCCAATTTTGACTGCTTGCGCCTGTTCCCAATTTATAGACATAACCTGTAGGTGTTGGTATGCCATAAAACCACAATTCATTCATTTGCATGTCCACAGTTCCTTTTGACCAGCAACAAGTTAAAACTAGACCAATGAACAATGTTATTAAGTGAAAATATGCTGGGCCTGTTCAACTATGTCAGTAGTGTGACTGACTATCAATCATTGAGTCGTGAATTCGAATCCCTGCCCTGCCACAGTCTTTGTGATGTTTGATACACAACATTCATCTCATCATCATTCAGCTCCCACCACTGATTCAAGAGGGAAAGTTATCAGTTACTTGTGGAGATGGGTGTACTTTTAGCATTGGACAACTTTCCAGGATTCCAGGAAATAGTTGTCAGGTTAACTGATCGTCTGTTAGCCCTGTTGGCATAAAAATGACGCTACATATTTAAACAAAATTGACAAGATAAATGAAATCTGAATGTAAGAATTAAATGAACATAATTTATTCTTACTATCAAGCATTATTAATTATTCATCTTCTGTAAAATACACGATTATACTCAAAATCTCTAATGGTATCAGACCAACATGCCGCTGCTATTACATAATTAGTTAAAAGAAATTCAAACCAAGATTGATCTCCACAAATAGAATAATAGATGTTCTGAGTTATTAGTGTTTGCTGCGTTAATTGCAAAATTTTATTTTCAGGGACAAATTTCAATTTTATTTTAACAATTGAGGATACATTTATCTTTTTGTTATAGTTGTTCGGAAAAATTTGTTATAAACGGTTCAAGAAAATTCATTTATAATTTTTCAATATTACAAAAATGTTCACCTTAGTAACCACACTCCAGTGTACTGGGGAGATGAAGCTGGACCACAATTTATTTCACATAGACCGTAATATTAACACAATAGACTGTCACAGTTGTACTCCAAACTCATTGAGAACTTCCAGAATTCATATTCAATTCAAGCAGAACACAAAAAAACAGTTAAAAACATGGGCATTAACTACTTCGAATTTCACAATTTTGCCTCGAAGGGAAAGTAGGTGTCCCTATTTCACATACAGAGTTCAAATCAGCCAAATTATGCAAAATTCTTACTGTCTAAGAAATAGTCCCATCTGTGTGTTATAGCTACCAGTCCACTCAATTTTGCACCATTCTCTGGGAAAATATATTCCCTTCACAAGTTCACATTGCAATAGTACCTGTCGAGTGCACTTTCACACTCACACCATCTTGAACGACCACAGTCAATTTTCTATGGAACTACCATTTTGACCCCCGGGTTCCTGGTCTAAGTCCAATAACACGTTCACTGCCTTCCCAACATTCTCCAAATATCTGAAAATAAGAATAAGTCAACAACATATTGAGTGACTTCAACACTTTGCTGGAATAATTGCATTCATAAAACTTTTAAGATAAGAAGGTTTCTTATAACTAAACTTGTGTTTTTGATCTTTTAGACAGATCAAAATGAAGACTATGGAGACTATTAATTGCCAGAATAGAGTGTTAAGTTAACATGGTGATATTTAAAATAGATATACCGATTTTACGTCCAGTGTTATTCTTACCAATACATTCTAAAAATAGAGACTTCCCATTGACAAAACAATCTGTAATTATGTCTGATGTAAAACTAAATCACTCATTCAATAATGTGATAAAGAAGGTTATTTGATACTTCTATATTCCAAGGCTCAACAAAAAAGTGTCTTTACAAAGACAAAAAAATACTGTGGTGAGAAGTTGCCACAGTTTGTTTAATTTTTTTATAATTTTCGGAAGTATGTGTGTAATAGAGCATTACCTGAACTGAAGTTATTCTAAACAATAAAGTGTGTTTTTTTTGTAAACTGCCACTGAATTAGAATTACAAGCGATATTACTGTATGTTCTGTAAGGGGCAAAACAGAGCAACATGGGAACTGAAATGAAACAATATCAAAACTGTTGTAACACAAGTTTACATTGGAACATTTTTTCTAATATGAAGCAATACTCATTATCAGAAGTTACATTAACGAACAAACTATGGTATTATGGAGTACATACACGAAATGTCAACAAACATCAATAACTGAATGAAAAAATTAATCAGTTTCAATCAATCAAATAGTTTATATGTTACTCCAGACTTTAACAAATGCTGGAGCAAAAGTAATTCTGTTTGTAGCATCACTCAAGTAACACCCTGGTAGCTGAATCATAAACAGGTTATAAATTACCAGGATATAAACAAAAGATGATCGCCCTAATAGGAAGCAAAACAAGATAAAATTATCAGAAGCATTTTTTAACAATTGCAGTAAGGTTATAAAATAAAGTTACTTCACTCAATATAAGTACTATTTACATGTGTTTATATAGTTTGTCAAGTAAAACTGATAAAAAAAATAAACAAAAAGATTATTTACATGGGCATCTGATTCTGGTTTGTAATGCTGTCCCATCCAGGCAACCCATTGATACCAACATTCTCACAATAATAACCTGAAATATATTTTATATTTTTTTAAATACATTTTTATTATGCAAGCCAGAGTTCACCTAAAAGAAAGATAATTATACTGGAGGTGTTGTCTTCTTTCTTTCAAGAAAATCATTATAAGTAAAGTTTATCACCAAAATAGTTAACAAACATATTGACTACCGGTATTCAATTTTTTGCTTAAACTAATTTACCAACTAGTTTTCTCAGTAAACATTTGAAATGCAAACAATGTATAATCATGTCTGTTTTAGAGTAGCTCTATTTTACTTGATTTTAAATTAACTTGATCTTGATCCCTTATGACAATTTCTTTTCTAAAAGACAAACATCTTGACATGTTGTGATGAAGAAACGTTTTAATCTGGAACTGAGATCTGATTGGCTGAAACAAACACACCACTGCAACAGTTACCTTTTAATGAAATTTAAAATTTGTAAAGGAAGTCATTACAGCTGAAACAAACACACCACTGCAAATGTTATCTTTTAATGACATTTAAAACTTGTGAAGGAAGTCATTACAGCTGAAACAAACACACCACTGCAACGGTTATCTTTTAATGACATTTAAAATTTGTGAAGGAAGTCATTACAGCTGAAAAAAAACACACCACTGCAACCGTTATCTTTTAATGACATTTAAAACTTGTGAAGGAAGTCATTACAGCTGAAATAAACACACTACTGCAACGGTTATCTTTTAATGACATTTACAACTTGTGAAGGAAGTCATTACAGCTGAAACAAACACACCACTGCAACAGTTATTCTTTAATGACATTTAAAACTTGTGAAGGAAGTCATTCTTTAATGACTTTTAAAACTTGTGAAGGAAGTCATTACAGCTGAAACAAACACACCACTGCAACTGTTATCTTTAAATGACATTTAAAACTTGTGAAGGAAGTCATTACAGCTGAAACAAACACACCACTGCAATGGTTATCTTTTAATGACATTTCAAACTTGTGAAGGAAATCATTACAGCTGAAACAAACACACCACTGCAATGGTTATCTTTTAATGACATTTAAAACTTGTGAAGGAAGTCATTACAGCTGAATAAAAAAACACACGACTGCAACGGTTATCTTTTAATGACATTTACAACTTGTGAAGGAAGTCATTACAGCTGAAACAAACACACTACTGCAACGGTTATCTTTTAATGACATTTACAACTTGTGAAGGAAGTCATTACAGCTGAAACAAACACACCACTGCAACGGTTATCCTTTAATGACATTTACAACTTGTGAAGGAAGTCATTACAGCTGAAACAAACACACCACTGCAACTGTTATCCTTTAATGACATTTACAACTTGTGAAGGAAGTCATTACAGTTGAAACAAACACTCCACTGAAGCGGTTATCTTTTCATGACATTCAAAACTTGTGAAGGAAGTCATTACAGATATCTTGTATAGGATATCAAGTAAAAAAATGTCAACAATAATACAATATACACACTACATTTGACATTTTCTCACTTGTGTACTTATCTTAGATTAAAAACAGAGAGATTATTTACATGGGCATCTGATTCTGGTACTAATGAAGGTCCTTCCAGGCAACCATGTGTTTATGTCAAGTAAAACTGATACAAAAAAAAACAGAGATTATTTACATGGGCATCTGATTCTGGTACTGATGAAATTCCTTCCAGGCATCAATGTGTTTATGTCAAGTAAAACTGATACAAAAAACAGAGAGATTAATTACATAGACATCTGATTCTGGTACTGATGAAGTTCCTTCCAGGCAACCATGTTTATGTCAGGTAAAACTGATACAAAAAACAGAGAGATTATTTACATGGGCATCTGATTCTGGTACTGTTGTAGTTCCTTCCAGGCAACCATGTGTTTATGTCAGGTAACAAGAGGCCCAAGAGGGCCTGAGGACGCTTTACTGACTCATGAACCCTCGGGGCGGGGTCATTTTTAACCCTAGGGACACCATTTGAACAAATCTAACAATACTATAGTTGGTCATCATTACTACATAAACGTTTTGAAAATCTGTTGAGCCGTTCATGAGAAGAAGATTTTTTAAGTTTTGGACTATTTTTAGTAACGGCGGCCATCTTGAATTTCAGATTGAAAAAAAAAATCTTCTGTATAGTTTCCTATGCAACAGAAACATGCATGTGAAGTTTCAGTTTAACTGACCTAGTGGTTTCAGAATAAATGAAAGAAAAAGAGACTTTTCTGTTTTCTAATAGTATCCCTATGTAAAATTCTAAGTCCCCTTACAGGGCCCCTATAAATTTTAGCCCCTTAATTCTTATCTGCAATCAAACCCCTACAAATAGGGATAATTTATGCCAAATATGAACAAATCTGACATACCGGTTCTCAAGAAAACGATTTTAGTAATTCCCCATTTTTACCCTTTTGGGGCCCCTCCTGACCCTTTAAGACTGTGGAACCCATTCAATTTTACAAATCTGAACCTCCTTCACCAAACAATGCTTCTGTGAAGATATAGGCAAAATCATTTCCATTTTTTAAAAAAAAAAAAATATTATAATGACATGTGTCCCCTAATTGAACCCTCGGGGCGGGGTCATATATAATCCTAGGGACACCATTTGAACAAATCTAACAATACTATAGTTGGTCATCATTACTACATAAACATTTTGAAAATCTGTTGAGCCATTCATGAGGAAAAGATTTTTTAAGTTTTTGACTATTTTTAGTAATGGCGGCCATCTTGAATTTCAGATTGAAAAAAAAAAATCTTCTGTATAGTTTGGCCAGTAGAGCTTAAAACAGAGATATTATTTACATGGGCATCATTCTGATTCTGGTACTGATGAAGTTCCTTCCAGGCAACCATGTGTTCATGTAAAGTAAAACTGATACAAAAACAGAGATTATTTACATGGGCATCTGATTCTGGTACTGATGAAGTTCCTAACAGGCAACCATGTGTTTATGTCAAGTAAAACTGATACAAAAAACAGAGAGATTATTTACAAGGGCGTCTGATTCTGGTACTGATGAAGTTCCTTCCAGACAACCATGTGTTTATGTCAAGTTAAACTGATACAAAAAAACAGAGAGACTATATACAAAGGCATCTGATTCTGGTACTGATGAAGTTCCTTCCAGACAACCATGTGTTTATGTCAAGTTAAACTGATATACACAATAGAGAGATTATTTACAAGGGCATATGATTATGGTACTAATGAAGTTCCTTCCAGGCAATGATGTCTAAATGAGCACAGGGAAAGTCCTCCATACCAACAGTCTCACAACAGACAAGACTTGAAGAGTTGTCTCCAATCCCTTACATTAAAAGTTGAGAAAGTCATTATCGATATTCAATACATGTATTATGCTTTGTTTTCATAAATAATTATTAATTGTCTGCTTTAGAGAAGGTCTATTTTACTTGATTTTAGTAAGAAATACAGTAAAGTTACACATCTTATTGGGAGATTTTCTCTTGAATACTTCTGTATTTATTCATCATAATAATTGTCTTAAGTATAACTTATTTCTTGGTTTGTACATTTTAATTACTGGCATCATGTATTCACCTTTAAATCACTAAATTTCCATCATTTTTATGTAGAAATCTGGTACAGGTTGTAGACTGCATGTGGTTATGTGGTATATACTGGATGTTGCATCTGTTCTCTATGTGTTAGTGTCTTTATCTTCATTTTAACATTGTCAAGCACTTTTACTGAATATAACAATAGCTAGCTAGTAATAGTCATATTAAGATATACTGTAAAAGCATTTATTTTTAGTGGGTATTAAATTTCGTGGTTTCCGCTTCAAAGACATATTGGTGGGGTCCTTAATTAGTTAAAACCCAATTTCAAAAAAAATAAATAAATAAAATAAAATAAAGCATAGTGCATTCCAGTAATTAACCTCTGTTGTAATACACATGTCGCTGTTGCTCGTCAGGGTTTATCGCACCCAACTGTGGCAATAACAATTGACACATGCCAATTAGTACCCTAATATACAAGTACGATATTGAACTAATTGTTATGCAAACCAAAGGATATGAGATCTAATCCAGAAAGGGTTTCAGAAGGCAGGCCTGCAGTATTTAAATAACAATAGTATGTACCACATCACATGACTAAAGAAAAGATATTACTTCACTAGAAACTTGTGTTTTAGTTTTCTTTGTATGCAACCATACTGTCCCTTTACAATATTTAACACTTATTTTACAATGTTTACCGTAAGTCAATATGTCACATTGTTTCAAACTGTTTCAACTCAATATCATTTAGCTACATGGTGACTGTCTATTTTTAGCACCTCTGACATTTGATTAAAATACACGCGCAAATACACACACACAAGATCAGCGGATGGACATAGAATTAAAGATGATATGAGTATTAAAAAAATCTTACACTGTTTAAAAAATTATCAATGTAAATATTAATGCAATATGACGAAAGAAAATATATCAATTAAGGATGGATTATTTACCACAATGCGATGCACGTAGGCATATGAACACAGAGGTAATTTATATGTTGACAGCATTACAAAGCATAAACTAAGTTTGTGGGTATTTGAAGCTTCCCAACGAAATCCACGAAAATTAGTACCCAACGAAAATTAATGATTTCACAGTACAGTTGTTACTCACCAACTCAAACTCTTTTATTTCGAAATTCTGGTTATCTCAAATTTGAAATTCGGTCCCGTTTTTTCTCCTTCTATTTCTATATTAATTAACTCTGGATATATCAAATTCCAGTAATTCGATTTATTCACTATTTCGAATTCGTTCTTCGGTCCCTCCATATCAAAATCTATTGATTTCTCACACGTTATTTCGAATTCTATATCACCGAGTGAAGATGGAAGGCAAACTGCCGAAGGTGATAATTGCTGATCCCATACCTGTAATTTATCGCTTCATGTATCTGTACTGGCAGGTAAGTTAATGGGGTCATCAAATTGTAATGATACAAACACAAGCGAGACACGCTAATTAGGCAAACAACCCTGCTGCTTGTTTGGGTTAAAGCGATAACATTGAAAATTGAGTGAACGAAATCAAACACTAATTGACATTTAGCATATTTGAGTAAATATTGACAATCGTCTGATATGAATATAAACTTAAGATCTTTAAACAAGAATCATTATTCACAATGTCTGAAACGCAAAGTAATCTCATGAAACACATTTTGTTTTTTCTATTATATCACACTTTATTACATGTTCACGCACTGGTCAAATAGACAATTAATTACACACCGATAACAACGTACAACATACGTTTGCATAGAAAAAAAATGACGCATATAAACAGTAGAATTTACCACGATTTAAGATCAATCCACAGTACACATCAATATAAAGAAAGTTTATATCATGTGTAAATAAAACAACAATGTCTTATATTGAGTAAAAAACAACAAATATAGGTATTTACATGTATACATATATTTCAATGATTTATGAAGTGGGTGGGGTAAAGGTGAAAAGATGCACAAAGGTAGACTCCTGATAAATCAAAGTCCGGATATTTCGAATTATTTTTACGGTCCCACGGAATTCGAAATAACGAGTTTCGACTGTATATGGATCTATCTATATTATATTCCATAATTGTCTGATTCAGTGTGAACATTAAAATGAAATTTATAAAAAAACAAATTGTTTGCTTCTTATTTCAAGTTTTCCATTATATGTACATAGTCGAGTGGTCTAAGATGATAACCACTTACATTTCATCCCTGAGGTCAAAGGTTTAAGGCCAGTTTGTTCCTTACTCATTATATGAGAAAGTTTGTTAGCTACTTGCAGAAAAAACAATAAAAGTAACAGTGACTAAATAGTTAGCGCAATCAACTTACAACATCTCACACTTTAATAAATTGTGGTCTGTTGGTTCAAAATCTCAGTTTAGGTAGATATGGTATTTAAAAACAAACATATGTGTGCAAGTGTCACCCGTCATTTCGGGGTATTGACATTGGCTTCTATCATCTCTTACCATAAATTGAACAGGTGCTGGCATATATCTTCTCAATAATTTTTATTCAGTTACTGTACTTTTCCACTGGCAATAATTTTTGTTTTACATACCGAGTCGAATATTTTTTTCAAAATATAATATTAGAATTTGGTGGGAGATCCCGTATTTACCTTCTTTTGATATTTTTGATCAACTGCACAGCAAGGACGGGTAAGGACGGGCAGTCAGGGTGAACTTGGAGTACTGGCAGAAACCACTGGCGTTACACGGGAACATCCCTTCTCAGCGTAGTTTGCATCTCTGTTAATGAATAGTACAGTGTACATATTAAGGATGAGCACAGCAACCTGTTTTAGTACAGTGCACTCTGTCAACAATGAACAGAAAAAATATGTCTTGGATGAACATAACCCCAACTTTTACTGATCATATTCTGGTAGTGCAGAGGTTGACAAAATTTCACTTCTTTCACTTGGGTCTCTATATGAATGACAAGCATGCAAACTTTTTTATTTACTATAGAATTAAGAATAAAAACCAATGTTGGGCTTACACCTATATTGCAATAATAGTTAACCCTTTACTTCATATAGATGCCTTTGGACACCTCTAATATAGATGCATTTGGACACCTCTAATATAGATGCATTTGGACACCACTAATAAAGAAGGCTTTTGAATTATTGGGTGAATTGGTTCTTTCACAAGATGTTAACAAGCCAACTTTCTCACATAAAGTAACCATGTCTTAGAGCACTGAGCCATGAAAAATCACAAGTAAATCATTGAAAACAAATTGTAACAGGGAATAAAAGCTACAAACCTTCATTTGCAACACAATATTTCTGCCAGTTTACTGGTCTGCTGGACGCAATGTCAGAACACATCTTCAGATGCTCCATGTGTAACACAGTCTAATACCTGGACAATTACATTCAAATATTGACACTGATTCACATCTAATGAGATAATTCATGCTCAATACATTGTTTTAATCATATGCTAATTATGATTATTTAACAACCTTATTAATTTTGTTTGCAGCAATATATTAGGCCTATAATTTGGTCTGTACAATTCCTGTAATATTAAGAGTGTATGTCAAAATCCCCTCAGTCAAAATCCCCTCACCCTGAAAATGGCATAGTAGTCAAAATCCCCTCAACCAAAATGATAGGGTAGTCAAAATCCCCTCGACCAAAATAATAGGGTATTCAAAATCCCCTCGACCAAAATGATAGGGTAGTCAAAATCCCCTTGATGGGTATTCATAATTCGCTCAATCTAAGATCATATATTCTCTTGTAAAGCTAAATGTAAATTTAAATATAGTACATCATTTCTATTTCATTTTTAACTATAATAAGGAATTTGCAAACATTTCCTTTTACAGTCATCTTAGTGATCAGTCAATAATTACCCGTTAATTGCATGTTAATTCCCTTAAAAAGAATGTAATTGATTGCATACTGCCTTAGATAATTACTTTAAATACTTAAGTTAATGATTATCCTTTAATACATGTGATTCCTCTCCGTCTTAAGATCTTTTGTTATAATTAATTGTAATTGATTAAATCCAATTTGCAGTTTTCCGACAAACAAAATCTTAATTTTCAAACCTGCATTTCAAACTGTTAAATTGTTCAGTATATAATGCTATGTATCTAGAAACATCATGACTACTCATTCAAAATGGAATTTATTACAAGTAATAAAGGTTCTCGTAAACTTCTTCATGAAGGGTATGCTTACACAAAGAAAAACGCGAATAAGTCCTCTATCCGTTGGGAATGTTCCCAGAGAATGGGTTTGAGCTGCAAAGGTGCTTTGAACAGTGATTTGCTTGTAAGTACATTTATGTTACATTTTAATTACCATTTTATTACGAAGATTTCAACAGTGATTCTGTCTTTGCACTTGATAACATGTATTGGTGAATTGTTATGCTAAAATAATGCTGTGCAAAATTCAATTGATCACTGGCGTTGTGTCCCTATAAAGCTATACTTATCGGTCGGCTCCAATATGAGAGTTCTTGCTCTTGTGGTACCGCCACAATTGAAATGTTGAGCGAGTTAGGGCCGCTGGATGACCTGCAATGTTTTCAATAGCTATCAGTTACAGAGGCGCTTGTGTGGAGGAAAGGGTTAATAATACTGCTTTTGTTAATGTTTTCCGCCTTGAAAACTACATTTTTTAATTGATATTCGTATAAGTTAGACTTTATTATGACGGGTCTTCATGAAATAAATTTTGCAGCGCTTGAAAATGCATAGTATTAAAAAAAAATTTTCTGTGCGAAGCTTGATGGTCTGGCATTCCTGCCACCCAACGACGTGAAAGACGGCATGGCGATCATTAGAGAACAAGCTACTGAAGAACTACTGTGTCTGGTAGAGTATTTTGACTCGAATTATGTAAATGGTGTACTCCGTGCAGTTGTCGCAGCCAATGGGCATATGAGATTCCGTCGGTCAGCTCCCAGGTTTCCCCCAGATATTTGGAATGTGCACAACGCTACAATACAAGATATTGATAGAACGAACAACCAATGTGAGTCGTGGAACAATGCGTTCAAACATCTTGTGGGACACGCTAACCCTTCCCTTTGGAACGTTATTTCGTGTATTGGCAAAGATGCGTGTATGGTGGCAGCTGATGTTCTGCGTTGTGACCGTGGTGAACCCCCACAGAAACGGGTGAAGAAGGCAACAAAGACACACCAACAACGGCTGAAAGATCTTTGCCTTCAATATGTACGTGGAGATAAGTCCCTTGAGGAATTCTTGTCAGTGATTGGACAACTTATAAGGATAAGATAAACACATGAGTGTCTAAATATGGTAGAAAGTGGTTAGTTAAACTGTGAAAATGTAAAATGTCCTAGAAACTGTGTGCTGAATATTTGTTAGTTAAACTGTGAAATATAAAATGTCCTAGAAACTGTGTGCTGAATATTTATTAAATATATTAAAAATGATTTAAATTACTTATTATGTTATTTGTCTTTTTAGTGCAATGTTATTTTAGCCTTAGACACCTTGGATATCTCGTACTGTCATACATTATGATTACCCTGCTAATCCTATTGAGGGGATTTTGACTACCCAAACAATTTGGTCGAGGGGATTTTGACTACCCTAACATTTTGGTCGAGGGGATTTTGACTACCCTAACATTTTGGTTGAGGGGATTTTGACTACCCTATCATTTTCAGGGTGAGGGGATTTTGACTGAGGGGATTTTGAGTGTCTCCCAATATTAACAATGACAAAAGAACATTGAAATATAAATATTTATATCTTGAATCAAATCTTAACATTAAAATAAAGCATTATAAATGATACATAGTACAAAGTTGCTCAATAGAAATTCTCCATAAACAGGTAAGTGGTGGTGTAGTGTATAAGGTGCTGGCTGTTCATGCTGCTGTCTCAAGTCTGGTCAGATGCTTGACCCAGTAGTGCTTGACCCAGTAGTTATACCCAGTAAATAGAGTAAAGCACAAATCTGATTTTAAAAGCCGTAGTCAATAGATACAAATAAAGTTAAAACCAATGTGTATAATAGTAATAATCATGACCAAGAGACAAGTATAATAGTTTGTATGTATTTTATTTTTTACATGTTTGTTGTTTGTATATATTTAATACATGTATTGGTAGAGGGCCTCATGGAAGATTAGTTTGTAACTAAATGTGTTACCTTCTGTAAATAAATACTATTATTGGTATTATTATTATTATTATTATTATTATTATTATTATTATGTAGATAGGATTTCAACTTTGAATTACAATACATATTTGATTTTGACAAAAAATGGACAAAATGAATATACCATCTCAGCAGTAAACCAGACAGTAGTAACACACTGTGTGGAGTCATCATCACTGTGCCTTCCTTTGTTACACTGGTCAATGAGAGTATGTAGGTGGAGGTTTCTATGGAGTGCTGGTCAAGTTGGTCATGGTACTGGCTCAAGAAATAAGCTGGAAGAAAAAAAATCCCTATTGAACTCAATGACAACATCATGCCCATGCATAATTTGATGACAAGATAAGTAATCAGAGAAAGACACCTCAGAAGCAAGTATATTTATTTCTTTAGTTCCGCCTCATCATAATATACAAACATACAATAAAATCAATGTAAATGTGCATGAAATAAAGTATATTATGCTATTCATATAAGAATTATAAGAGACTCCATATTAAAAAACAAACAGTATTCTTACATATACAGTTATAATCCCTCAGTGGACTAATTAATTTTTATTCGTTAAAACATATCACATAAATAATCATGACCAGTTCTTGTTAATCATACCAATTGCATCACAACGTGATACAGACGGGTCTAAAATTGTATTAAAGGAATAGGAATAAACTGTGATGTTTGTATGTAAACAAGCACCTGGGGGCAATTCCACCCACCTAATAAGCGCAAATAAGAAATTATTTTAAAAAAACATTTATCACATCAGATCAGATCTGTTATGACCTGATTAACAATAACCATTCACAAAACTCGCACATTATGGTTTATAAAATAATATATATCTACTACGACTTTGGACTAGAAATGATGTTTAAAATAAACTAAAATACTCACTCGATTATAACTTGCTTCGTATGTCAAAATCCCCTCAGTCAAAATCCCCTCACCCTGAAAATGGCATAGTAGTCAAAATCCCCTCAACCAAAATGATAGGGTAGTCAAAATCCCCTCGACCAAAATAATAGGGTATTCAAAATCCCCTCGACCAAAATGATAGGGTAGTCAAAATCCCCTTGATGGGTATTCATAATTCGCTCAATCTAAGATCATATATTCTCTTGTAAAGCTAAATGTAAATTTAAATATAGTACATCATTTCTATTTCATTTTTAACTATAATAAGGAATTTGCAAACATTTCCTTTTACAGTCATCTTAGTGATCAGTCAATAATTACCCGTTAATTGCATGTTAATTCCCTTAAAAAGAATGTAATTGATTGCATACTGCCTTAGATAATTACTTTAAATACTTAAGTTAATGATTATCCTTTAATACATGTGATTCCTCTCCGTCTTAAGATCTTTTGTTATAATTAATTGTAATTGATTAAATCCAATTTGCAGTTTTCCGACAAACAAAATCTTAATTTTCAAACCTGCATTTCAAACTGTTAAATTGTTCAGTATATAATGCTATGTATCTAGAAACATCATGACTACTCATTCAAAATGGAATTTATTACAAGTAATAAAGGTTCTCGTAAACTTCTTCATGAAGGGTATGCTTACACAAAGAAAAACGCGAATAAGTCCTCTATCCGTTGGGAATGTTCCCAGAGAATGGGTTTGAGCTGCAAAGGTGCTTTGAACAGTGATTTGCTTGTAAGTACATTTATGTTACATTTTAATTACCATTTTATTACGAAGATTTCAACAGTGATTCTGTCTTTGCACTTGATAACATGTATTGGTGAATTGTTATGCTAAAATAATGCTGTGCAAAATTCAATTGATCACTGGCGTTGTGTCCCTATAAAGCTATACTTATCGGTCGGCTCCAATATGAGAGTTCTTGCTCTTGTGGTACCGCCACAATTGAAATGTTGAGCGAGTTAGGGCCGCTGGATGACCTGCAATGTTTTCAATAGCTATCAGTTACAGAGGCGCTTGTGTGGAGGAAAGGGTTAATAATACTGCTTTTGTTAATGTTTTCCGCCTTGAAAACTACATTTTTTAATTGATATTCGTATAAGTTAGACTTTATTATGACGGGTCTTCATGAAATAAATTTTGCAGCGCTTGAAAATGCATAGTATTAAAAAAAATTTTTCTGTGCGAAGCTTGATGGTCTGGCATTCCTGCCACCCAACGACGTGAAAGACGGCATGGCGATCATTAGAGAACAAGCTACTGAAGAACTACTGTGTCTGGTAGAGTATTTTGACTCGAATTATGTAAATGGTGTACTCCGTGCAGTTGTCGCAGCCAATGGGCATATGAGATTCCGTCGGTCAGCTCCCAGGTTTCCCCCAGATATTTGGAATGTGCACAACGCTACAATACAAGATATTGATAGAACGAACAACCAATGTGAGTCGTGGAACAATGCGTTCAAACATCTTGTGGGACACGCTAACCCTTCCCTTTGGAACGTTATTTCGTGTATTGGCAAAGATGCGTGTATGGTGGCAGCTGATGTTCTGCGTTGTGACCGTGGTGAACCCCCACAGAAACGGGTGAAGAAGGCAACAAAGACACACCAACAACGGCTGAAAGATCTTTGCCTTCAATATGTACGTGGAGATAAGTCCCTTGAGGAATTCTTGTCAGTGATTGGACAACTTATAAGGATAAGATAAACACATGAGTGTCTAAATATGGTAGAAAGTGGTTAGTTAAACTGTGAAAATGTAAAATGTCCTAGAAACTGTGTGCTGAATATTTGTTAGTTAAACTGTGAAATATAAAATGTCCTAGAAACTGTGTGCTGAATATTTATTAAATATATTAAAAATGATTTAAATTACTTATTATGTTATTTGTCTTTTTAGTGCAATGTTATTTTAGCCTTAGACACCTTGGATATCTCGTACTGTCATACATTATGATTACCCTGCTAATCCTATTGAGGGGATTTTGACTACCCAAACAATTTGGTCGAGGGGATTTTGACTACCCTAACATTTTGGTCGAGGGGATTTTGACTACCCTAACATTTTGGTTGAGGGGATTTTGACTACCCTATCATTTTCAGGGTGAGGGGATTTTGACTGAGGGGATTTTGAGTGTCTCCCAATATTAACAATGACAAAAGAACATTGAAATATAAATATTTATATCTTGAATCAAATCTTAACATTAAAATAAAGCATTATAAATGATACATAGTACAAAGTTGCTCAATAGAAATTCTCCATAAACAGGTAAGTGGTGGTGTAGTGTATAAGGTGCTGGCTGTTCATGCTGCTGTCTCAAGTCTGGTCAGATGCTTGACCCAGTAGTGCTTGACCCAGTAGTTATACCCAGTAAATAGAGTAAAGCACAAATCTGATTTTAAAAGCCGTAGTCAATAGATACAAATAAAGTTAAAACCAATGTGTATAATAGTAATAATCATGACCAAGAGACAAGTATAATAGTTTGTATGTATTTTATTTTTTACATGTTTGTTGTTTGTATATATTTAATACATGTATTGGTAGAGGGCCTCATGGAAGATTAGTTTGTAACTAAATGTGTTACCTTCTGTAAATAAATACTATTATTATTATTATTATTATTATTATTATTATTATTATTATTATGTAGATAGGATTTCAACTTTGAATTACAATACATATTTGATTTTGACAAAAAATGGACAAAATGAATATACCATCTCAGCAGTAAACCAGACAGTAGTAACACACTGTGTGGAGTCATCATCACTGTGCCTTCCTTTGTTACACTGGTCAATGAGAGTATGTAGGTGGAGGTTTCTATGGAGTGCTGGTCAAGTTGGTCATGGTACTGGCTCAAGAAATAAGCTGGAAGAAAAAAAATCCCTATTGAACTCAATGACAACATCATGCCCATGCATAATTTGATGACAAGATAAGTAATCAGAGAAAGACACCTCAGAAGCAAGTATATTTATTTCTTTAGTTCCGCCTCATCATAATATACAAACATACAATAAAATCAATGTAAATGTGCATGAAATAAAGTATATTATGCTATTCATATAAGAATTATAAGAGACTCCATATTAAAAAACAAACAGTATTCTTACATATACAGTTATAATCCCTCAGTGGACTAATTAATTTTTATTCGTTAAAACATATCACATAAATAATCATGACCAGTTCTTGTTAATCATACCAATTGCATCACAACGTGATACAGACGGGTCTAAAATTGTATTAAAGGAATAGGAATAAACTGTGATGTTTGTATGTAAACAAGCACCTGGGGGCAATTCCACCCACCTAATAAGCGCAAATAAGAAATTATTTTAAAAAAACATTTATCACATCAGATCAGATCTGTTATGACCTGATTAACAATAACCATTCACAAAACTCGCACATTATGGTTTATAAAATAATATATATCTACTACGACTTTGGACTAGAAATGATGTTTAAAATAAACTAAAATACTAACTCGATTATAACTTGCTTCGTTGGTATGTGAAGACCTTTTCTCTACCGACATTTGTACATGTAGGCTGATCGCCTTTGCAGAATAAAATAGCAGGCTTTGGCACATTTACGTATTATATTTTCGTTTGAGAATAAGAATGTAATTTTTTCACAATCTGTTAGTGTATTAAAATCGAAATTTATCACAGATGCTGTATTATATAGTTAAAATCTTAAATCCTCGTAAAAAGTGCAATGTAGCATAACATGTTTTTCATCTTCCATGCTCTTTTTGCAGAGTGGACATAATCTCTGTGAAACTTCAAGTCGCTCATATCTGCCCGTTCCAAACGTAACGGAGCGACACCACATTGAAACTTTGCAAATGCAGTCCTTTATTTTTGTGGCAAAATAATCTTACAATATTCCTCAGTATGAAAATCGTGCTTAAAATTCTTATATGTTCGTAATTTATTTCCACCCCTACGCGATATACCATGGTCTGCATTTATACTGAGTTTCCAATCATCTTTAAAAGCATTTAAACAAGCACGTTTAACATGGTTTACCATATATGGCTTAACAATTGGCATATTAACATTGACAAATTCATGGAGTTGAAATGTCTTTAAAATCTCTATAACTCTGATGAAGTTCCAATTTCTGCACGAAGTTCCACCTTTCATTAAACAATAAAGAAATACCTTTTTATTGACACGATTATTTTGCATGTTTGAAAATCTACACCAAATATTTGAAACACATTTCATCTGTTTAACAAAACATGGCATCCAACCCATATCACCAGACACAGCTGCAGATGGGGTGTACTTGCCAATTCCTAAATAAAACCGCATTGCTCTATTATGTACTGCATCTATACAAGAAAACTTCTTTGTGCCCCATATCACGGCACCATAGGCAATAACGGACCATACCATAGAGTCATATAACTTTTTAAACACATAAAAAGGCATTCCACCAATACTTTTACATTTTGCAATTACCAAACCCAGAGCTCTGCTGGCAGCTTGTGAAAAAACTTGGTCGTTACACTGTTATCTAAATGCTCATTTAACAATATGCCTAAATATACGTATATATCAGTTATATTGATCTTTTCATTATTGCACTGAAATTTAAATATAGAACGTTGCCTGGTTTGCATTCTAAAGTGAATAACATTGGTTTTAGAGGCATTAACCTTCATGTAATTAACATCACACCATACTGATAAAATATCCAACATAGACTGCAAATCTGTTTCACTTTCAGCCAATAAAACAATATCATCTGCATAAAAGAATTGATAGCTTCTCGCCATCTCCAATGTCGACACCTAAACCTAGAGATTTTATTTGAACAGCCAGATTATTTATAAAACAATTAAATAAAATCGGAGACAAGGAACACCCCTGTCAAAGGCCAGTTGTTACATTAAACCATTCTGTCGACAGACCATTTATCCTAACGCAGGATCTAACAGATGAATAATGTGACATAATTGCATTAAACATTTTCCCGTTTACACCCAAAGTGTTAAGTCTTTTCCAGAGAGTCTCTCTATGTATAGAGTTGTATGCTTTTTGAAGTCAATAAATGCAACAAATGATGTGACCTTCTTTTTTAAACGTGTTTCAACTATAGACGTAAGTGTTGATAAATGATCATCTGTACTGCGTTTTTGACGAAAACCATTTTGCTCATCAGCAAGTTTTTTATTAGACTCGGTCCAAGAAGACAGTCTCTGATTAAGTATAGAACAATACATTTTATACATGGTGGGGCTAATGTAATACCACGATAATTCATTGGTTCTCTACGATCTTTAGTTCCCGACTTTGGTATGGGATTGATGATGCCCTTTCCCCAGTCCGTCGGTATTGAGTCAGTTGAAAAGCAAAATAAAAATAAAATAAGCTCTGTCAAAACCATATCATGAGAGACAGTGTTTAATCTAAACTGAAAAACCCATGAATTATTATATTTCTTGAATACAAAACACATTAAATAATCATTATTTAATCTTGCTGACTTAAAATGAAATTTACTTACCCATTTTATCATCAATTTTTTACCAAAAAATACATATGATGGTGGTACCTGTTTTAATCACTTAAGAACTGCTGCTAAATATTTCAATGCAAAACCAATATTGACACTAAATGTTTGTATATATATAACGTTTATTAGCTAAAAAATAGTTATTTTCTACCAAAAAGATAACAAATACATGCGTCATTGACTTCACATTCATGCAAGTTCATGGTGACAACAATAAACGTCCAACAACATGGCAGCACCTGATTTTAATCACATGACTGGATGACGCAATGTGTCATTTAACTTAAATGATGTGAAGCTGCAAAAGTGCAAATAAATGAAAGCAGATAAAACTGCACTTACCTTTCACATGAATAAATATTTCTCAATGGGTTTATTCCATAACAATATCTGTTCACTGAACAGCATGAGGTTTTTTAACTTCACTATTTTTTTTTTTTTTAAATATCATAGTAACCAAATAAAACACTGATCTCAATATATCTTTTGTTTTATTTTATACTTAATTATTGCTTCTTTATATATCCAAACATTTTCAACTATTTACTTAATTTTATTCTACATTTAACATGTAGTTCTGTGCTAATTTCAAATTCATTTTTTAAAAAAAATCTATAAGAAGGTTACTCATCCAGAACGGTTGAGAACCTTTGTAATTTTTTACATGCACAAGCAAAATCTTTTTATAACTTTTGACCTTGACCTGTAGTGCATCAGTTTTCAGCAAACATAAACAAACCTAGCATTTGTTGAGGTTTTATGTAAATTGAAAAAAAGGACATAGTGAGAAACACATTTTTTTCATGTCTGTATCACAAAAAGACTTTCTTACTTGTACCGGAAGCATTATTTTTTATATTTTTCATTGCATTCAATAACCACGTGAATATTGCCAATTTTGCAGGATGTTGAAATATGCATGAGCGATACTCATAATTCTCGGAAGTGAACGAACTCAGGTCGTTATCAAAAACAGGTTACGGCACCATAATAACTAGTAGGTGCTTATGTCGTCTAAACAACAGGAGATGACATGCTGCAGTTGAACTGAGGCCCTAATCTGAGCTCACAGATACATCTACACAGTGACAAGACACTCAGAAGTTAACACTCAGAATTCAATAATAGTATAAAACTTACCTATAATTTAGAATGTTAAATTAAATAATTCCAGTGAAAAGGAATTAAACTATTTACTTCTGAAAGCGTTTTATAATCGACTTTTCTGATTTCATGAAGTAATCCTTGACTTCCGGTCACTGAAATCTTGATATATTTTAGGTTTTACACTAGTTAGTAGGAGACTGCTAGCAGATTTTTACTATTATCGATATGAGGATATACGCGTTTGCTTTAAGTTACCTTATCATAGTGTCCATAATACATTTGAATTATAGTTAATACCTACCTGAGGCAAACTTTCAGCGTACAAACAGTCTGTGTCGGGTGAAGGTCATTATTTTCTAATTTCGGCAGACTCGGATTTCTTCCTGAAATTCATTTGCTTTAAACCAGCTAAAACACGAGAGTTGCTGTAAAACACAGAAAATAATAATCATATTAAAGTTAAAATAATATCTGATTACTTATTTATTTTACTTCAACTGTGCAACACGTTTTGCTCGAAGTCATCCCGTGGAGAACCGGTATTAAGCATATACGGAAAATGTACCTTGGTGGAGTCTACCACTGGAGCACTCGCTCTACAAATATATTTTATTTTTCACTATGTGTACAATGGGGCAACAAAACATTGATGTACAATAATAGAAATTGAAATTACGCTTATGAATGCTGGTCAATCCAGCCTAAAGTGGGATATACTTGAGACGCGGCGCACCAAACCCGAGCCAATATTTTAGTTAAACAATATATTTTTCACAATAAACCAAGGAATTATATAGAGAAGGAAAGGCAATTATTTGAGATTTTGTGAACGCGCGCATATTCACGAAAACTCGCGCAATATCTCGTTTACAATTTAGCTTAACTGCCATTCATCTCAGGAGCACAGGTGAAGATTCTTACACTGCAGAATGAAATTGTCATCAAAACAACACCTTTCAGAAACTAATAAGTACTTAAAAAACATCGCGTTCCAGCTCTGTGCCACGATCAGTTATTCGATCCAAGTCACAGACACAACCCGTCGACAAATGTGTGTGCCGTGCAGAAATGAAACAACTAAAAGACACCATGACATGCTTACAAGCAGACATGTTCCTTATGAAATAACGCCATGCAGCCACTGAAAACACGAGGAACAATAATTTTAACCAAATACAACCATCTACTGATGAAATACAAAAACACGCATTCGAGCTTAAAACTTGCATATCTGACATTGAATCGAAAATTCCGGTAGATATGAAAAGCTTGAAAACTGACATGTTAAAACACTCAGAGAGTGTATTACAACTACAAGTTAATGTGTTAAACCTTGCAGATGCTTTTACAAACTTAAAATCATCACTCAGCAATTGTAGTTCTGGTAATAGTGTTAATACACCGCATGTCTCTTGAACAGGATGCAATAGTCAACCACCCCAATGCCATGTCAGCCCAGCAAATAATGGCCCAATAAACAAACACCAACCACCATTGAATGCTGATTTATTGTAATCTGTTTCCGAGCCGTCGGTTACACAAGTTATATATACCTACCCGGCCCAACAGTCCGTGCTCTACTCAGCGGTCATCTGTAATAAAAACACAGCGACCACAAAGGACCATGAAAATGAGAAATCGTTCGGAAATATGATAATTCCAACTATTATATCTAGACGGCCGCGCAAGCGAAAAAAACAAACAAACCACAAAACTGAACAGCGCGAGCAGAATTTAAGAAAAATTAATTTAAGTGTCATCAATAAAGAAATCGCCGAATGTAATAAGCGTTGCAACAGCATTCATAATGCTGACGAGGCCGGAACATGTACAAACGACAGCGACTTTGAGAAATACGTTAGACGCCAAACAAAGCGCTTCTCTGTGTGTGTGTCATCTGTAATGACTAATTTTACTACAAAACGTGGCCAAAAAGTCACAAAAGTAACAATTTTCAGAAAACCGAGATACGAAAACTTGGTTGTAATTCGTGTCAATGTTGAAGATGACGAGAACGCCTGTAACATGACTGATGACCGTTATTTCTGGCCAGGGGTGTTACATGTAAACCATGGGTTCATATCAATCGTACAACTCAAGCAAAAAATCTGGTAACGACGCAACCCTTGGAGCCATCAGCAGACGACAAAGTAATGAGTATTGATTGGTATGATTACAGGTATACTGATCAAAACCGTTATTCAGCACCCGATGAGGATTACGATATTCAATAATCATGGCAAATAATAGATCTCTTAACATAGCCACCTGGAATGCGACTGGCATTATTTTAAGTGACTTTTTAGATTTATACTCTATAGATATTGTGGTATTGCCGAACATTGGCTTTTTTGTCATGACTTACACTTCCTGGACTGTATTTATAACAAATGCACTAGTCATTCTATTTCCGACCCAGATCTTATCTTACCAAGCAACAGACGATTTGGAAAAGGCGGGATTTGTATATTTTTGTACAAACGATTGAATAATACTGTATCACCGTTACATTTAGAAAGTAGATATATTTTAGGTATACAAATTATGTTTCATCCTGGGTCTTTTATTTATGTATTTCAGGTGTGTATCTACCTTGTAAAAAATATTATATTGTAACGTATAGAAAATGTATGGAATAAATAGAAACTGTCATTAGTATATATGGTGCGAAGGGTACGATCTGTGTTATGATGGATTATACTACGGAATTCCCTTCAAGAAACCAATATACTTTTAAACTTGATAGCCGTGGGAAAATTATGGCAGACTTATTGCTCAACTACAATATGATAGCTGTAAATTTAATAACATACCATACAATAGTAACCATGAAACTCCCATAGATTATATTTTGATACAATCAAAAGATATTGAAAATATAACATCATGCTTTATTTAAGATTATAATTGCTTAAACGTATCAACTCATCGTCCAATTGTTTGCAAACTGCAATGTTTCAAATATATTTCAGTCATGCAATAAGTATCATAATATAATTTGGCATAATGTAAAACAAGAAAATATAGATAAATATTGTAACTTTTTAAACACAGACGAAAACTTACAGTCTGCACTTTCATCTGAAATATTATCGACGGAAGCAATTGATTCGTTGTATACTACTATTGTTCATGTTATTAATTATGGGACAAATAAATACATTCCAAAATCAGTATTTAAACCATATATCAAGCCTTTACTGGAATAGTGAACTGTCAACTATTCATAATGATATGAATGTTTAAGGAGTACAATGGCTAAATGAAAATCGCCCCCGCAATAAGCACACTTTAAGTTATATTAATTATAAACATATAAAAGCAAATTTCGTGAAATGCATCTTAAAATCTTTTATTTCAAGCTTAGAACGAGAAATCAACAATGCGGGTAAAATAGACAGTAACGAGTTTTGGAAACTAATTAATAAATGCAAAAAATATAAGAGAATGGAAGCAGCTTTTAAAATAACGGCTGGAAAACATATTTTTCAGATTTACACTCCCCCTCGTTAAGCGACAACTTTGATAACACGTATGCATTAAGATGCGAAGAAGAGTTGTCGAATATTAAATCCCATTTGAACAAAATTCATGCGTTGATACCGAAATAAACACAACATTGGCTAAACAATCTCTGGTATCATGTAAAATGAAAAAAAAATCCTGTGGAAACGACCATGTATATTATGAAAACATTATGTACGGTGGACCATTGCTTTTATCAGTTATCACTAAATTATTTAAAAGCATGTCATCAATTTCGCAGAAATGAAAAAAAAAGGTATAATAATAACGCTCTATAAAGGGGGGGGGGGGGGCAATAAAGACAAAGTCGAACCCAATAGCTATAGGGCAATATCACTATGTTAAACTGTATTAAAACTATACGAAAAAGATTAACTAAATATCATAGAAAAGTCCGATAACCTTAAGTTAAACTCATTACAAGGCGGCTTTCAAAAGAATGTTAACTGTGTTGTGACATCATTTCTTTTACGTGAAAGTATTAATTTTGGTAAAGAAAATAAATCCAAACTATACACATGTTTTCTTGATGTCAAACAGGCCTTTGATCACGTACCCCATAGCATTCTAATGTTGAAATTATATAATACAGGAATAAATACGAACGTTTTTAAAATGGTTTAATAACATGTTCGAAAATGCTTTTAGTTGCGTTAAATCACAGGGCCAAAACGTCTGACTGGTTCCCCATACTACAAGGAACCAGACAATGTCAAGTTCTCAGTACATACTGATATTTAGTATTAATAACGATAAGTTGCATCAAACTACTGTCTTAAAATAAATGCTATGCAATTCCAACATCTGCTGACGATATGGTCCTTAGCTCACTAACAAAAAAAGGATGTCTCATGATGTTATGAAAATTCATCTCGGGAAAGATATACATACAATGCAAATAAATTTAACGGTGTTGTATTCAACGAAAGCAATTCCGACTTTCAAAACAATTTTAGGTCATGGCAAATAGGCCCAGAAATAGGCCCAAAGATATGTGCTTAAACGTTAATATTAAAAAGGCATGTACAAAATTACGCAAAACATAATTTGGATTAGTCGACTGTGACGTTCATACAGATGATTTGCATCCTATTACTGCAAAACATTTATATGAAACTGTTGTTCTCTCCATAGCTCTGTACGGATGCGAACTATGGAACTCAATAACAGACAACCAAAACCGATCTAGTGAAAGAGTTCACGTACTATGTGTAAAATACATGCAATCATTACCAAATTTAACAAGATCCGATGTCGCGTAAACAAGTATTGGCCTTATGCCAATAGAACATGAAATAGACGAGCGTAAGTTATTACTATTTGGTCAAATATGCAGTATTGGTGGTCGCTTTAGGATTAAAACAATATTCGTTAATAGGCTTGTACAATACATGTCTAATCCTAGTAAAACATTAGGTTATATCCCAGCTATTTACCGTATTTTAGGAAAATATAATCTGACCGAAGTTTTGAACGAATATATTTCAAGTGCATCTTTTCCTGGTTCAAGACAATGGAAAAAACGATTAAAACAAGCTATACATAAAAACGCAGAATTTAATTTAAAAAACATGCTTATTTTAGACGACAGTCTTCGTGCCTTTCTATGCATAAATAGCTAAATCGCCCAAAGCAGTATATGGCGCTTATGTCAACTGTATCATGACTATTTACCGTACTGCAGAACGGTAATGTTTATAGTGAGTAAATTACACGTAAATACATATCTAGTTGTCCGAAATGTAAAATAACTACAAAGGTGGCAGCTGAACATTTAATTCTGTTTTGCCCATCAAATAACACTATACGCCATATGGTGTAATCTCCACAAATTGTGTGGAGCGAAAACATTTCACGATCTTTGTGAGCTACGTTCTGACGATCAAATTGTCGAAATGATCTCAGGATATGATTTATTTAAGATAACAGTAAAATATCATATAAAAATAACAATAATCAATTCTTCAAGTTATTTAACGATGCCCACTCCCACTGTCCATTTCACGCAGTAATATATCAGTCGGTATGACAGGAATGAGCTTTCCTGAAACCTGATTGCCATTTATAAATTAAACTATATTTTTCAAGATATTCAATGCATTGCTTTGCTGTATGGCTTTGTTAGAATAGAAAGTCTGTCTGAAAGGTTATTGTCCCTTAATTTAAACCATTTTTTGTCGAATTAAATCAATTTTTTCTAGTTAATAAGAAATATACCTTTTAAATTATTATCGAATTCAGAGGTATAATTAGTATATAATAATATATATATATAATTAATATAGCCAAGGACTGTTATACAATGCCTTCACTATGTAGTGAGCAAATGTTCTAACACTTTCGTATACATAACGAGATATAAACTCGCATAATCAAGTGGAGCCGTAAATTAGACCTGACCATTTTTCTTCTACGATAAAAGCAAAGGAAAATCTCTACAATAATTTCAGTGTGAAATATTCCGAGTATATTTTCCGGTTAACCCAAAATGCTCTCAGCTTCCGGTCAGATATGTGGCGCAAAGTTTGAACCATCAGAATTTTACCAAGAATCTTGAACGACATTCCTTCTGCATAATAATATGTGTATTATTCGTACATATATGAAGATTACAACAAAACATATACAAAAGGTACTTACGGGTATATAAAATACAGGGATGTCCCAATTTGTGAGTAGAAGGTTGAATTTCCAAAGAAAAAAGGATTTGAAGGGGCAAACCGGAAATGGCCTGTGGTGAATTTTCATTGTTTTTAATGAATAATAGACTGCATTATTTGTTTTTCTTCTTCTTCCTTATACAGTGCAGTGTCCACTCAGAGGCATAAACACACTTGGCTTTGTATATAATTTTTAAAGTTGATAAGCAACATGAAAAGCATAAATTTCCATGACACAGGCATAGTGTTATGAAGTATATATACTGATCATACCTAATACCGCGAGTCTAAATTTTTTTCAACCATGTAAAGAATTGCGTCGATAATAAACAGTAATAAGGTTACTCAAGTATGCCGAGTAATAAACAGTTGCCAATACGAAATGTAGACAAATGCCAATGCGAACGGAAGTTTGAGCTTTGTGCATGTCTTCCCAGATTGTTTTTATACGGGCATTCGCGGTAATAGGTATATCGCGGTATTAGGTATACTGTATATACATGCGATCAGACTCAACTGATGCTCAGCGTCATTGAGTTTGATGATAGTAAGGATCCCATGATATAGGCATAGTGGTATAATTTGATGAGTGTATTTGTACATAATAACAGGCTTGGCTGATGCTCAGCCTCATTGGGTTCTCAGAAGTTCTGGAATGATTTAGGGTTCTAGTGTTGTGAAGTAAAATATACATCAGTTATTTTTATAGCCGTTATTGGGTCATATTCCCAGTGGCAAATAGTATCTTTTTTTCCCAATTGAGTGGTAAAAGTTACCAATAAAAGCTTCAGTAATGGTAAATTGAAACTTGCCATAATTCCTTGATAGAATAAACAAAGTTTTCCCCATTCTGAATTGAGTATGACATTGATTCTTTAATTAAATGACCAGAGAAGCAAGTGTACACATTTAAATGAAGTTCAACAATTATATTCAATGCAAAAGTTTTCCCAGTATTATTGAAAACACCACTAAAACTACCATTTCCAAGGGTATGGGTCATCTTCCCAAAATGCTGAAAAATAAACGCTGTGTAACATTTATGTATATTATTGTGCTCTACTAATGCTCAGCATTATTGAGTGATGAAGTGTTTGTTAATTGTGCTTGACTGCTGCTCAGCATTTTTGAGTAATGAAGTGTTTGTTTACTGTGCTCAACTGCTGCTCAGCATCATTGAGTGATGAAGTGTTTGTTTACTGTGCATGACTGGTGCTCAGCATCATTGAGTGACCAAGTGTTTGTTAACTGTGCTCGACTGATGTTCAGCATCATTGAGTGTTGGAGTGTTTGTTTACTGTGCTCGACTGCTACTCAGCATCATTGAGTGATGAAATGTTTGTTAACTCTGCTCGTCTGATGCTCAGCATCATAGAGTGATGAAGTGTTTGTTTATCAAGCTCAACTGGTGCTCAGCATTGTTGAGTGATGAAGTGTTTGTTTACTGTTCTCGACTGATGCTCAGCATCATTGAGTGATGAAGTGTTTGTTTACTCTGCTCGACTGATGCTCAACATCATAGAGTGATGAAGTGTTTGTTTACTCTGCTTGACTGATGCTCAGCATCATTGAGCCATGAAGTGTTTGTTTTATTCTGCTTGACTGATGCTCAGCATCATTGAGTGATGAAATGTTTGTTTACTCTGCTCGACTGATGTCCAGCATCATTGTGTATTGAACTGTTTGATTACTTTGCTTGACTGATGTTCAGCATCATTGAGTGGTGAAGTGTTTGTTTACTCTGCTTGACTGATGCTCAGCATTATTGAGTGATGAAATGTTTGTGTACTCTACTTGACTAATGCTCAGCATCATTGAGTGATGAAGTGTTTGTTTACTCTGTTGACTGATGTTCAGCATCATTGAGTGATGAAGTGTTTGTTTACTGTGCTTGACTGATGCTAAGCATCATCGAGTGATGAAATGTTTGTTTACTGTGCTCGACTGATACTCATCATCATTGAGTAATGAAGTGTTTGTTTACTGTGCTTGACTGATGTTCAGCATCATTAAGTGGTGAAGTGTTTGTTTACTCTGCTCGACTGATGTTCAGCATCATTGAGTGATGAAGTGTTCGTTTACTCTGCTCATCTGATGTTCAGCATCACTGAGTGATTAAATGTTTGTTAACTCTGCTCGACTGATGCTCAGCATCATTGAGTGATGAAGTGTTTGTTTACTCTGCTTGACTGATGCTCAGCATCATTGAGTGATGAAGTGTTTGTTTTATTCTGCTTGACTGATGTTCAGCATCATTGAGTGATGAAGTGTTCGTTTACTCTGCTCATCTGATGTTCAGCATCACTGAGTGATTAAATGTTTGTTTACTCTGCTCGACTGATGCTCAGCATCATTGAGTGATGAAGTGTTTGTTTACTCTGCTTGACTGATGTTCAGCATAATTGAGTGATGAAGTGTTTGTTTACTCTGCTTGACTGATGCTAAGCATCATCGAGTGATGAAATGTTTGTTTACTGTGCTCGACTGGTGTTCAGCATCATCGAGTGATGAAATGTTTATTTACTCTGCTTGACTGATACTCATCATCATTGAGTGATGAAGTATTTGTTTACTGTGCTTGACTGGTGTTCAGCATCATTGAGTGATGAAGTATTTATTAACTGTGCTTGACTGGTGTTCAGCATCATTGAGTGATGAAGTGTTTGTTTACTCTGCTTGACTGATGCTCAGCATCACTGAGTGATGAAGTGTTTATTTTATTCTGCTTGACTGATGTTCAGCATCATTGAGTGATGAAATGTTTGTTTACTGTGCTTGACTGATGCTCAGCATCATAGAGTGATGAAGTGTTTGTGTACTCTGCTCGACTATGTTCAGCATTATAAAGTGATGAAGTGTTTGTTTTATTCTGCTTGACTGATGTTCAGCATCGTTGAGTGATGAAATGTTTGTTTACTCCTAGTCTGATGCTCAGCATTGTAGAGTGATGAAGTGTTTGTTTACTCTGCTCGATTGATGCTCAGCATAACTGAGTGGTGAAGTGTTTGTTTTATTCTGCTTGACTGATGTTCAGCATCATTGAGTGATGAAGTGTTTACTCTGCTCATCTGATGTTCAGCATCACTGAGTGATTAAATGTTTGTTTACTCTGCTCGACTGATGCTCAGCATCATTGAGTGATGAAGTGTTTGTTTACTCTGCTTGACTGATGTTCAGCATAATTGAGTGATGAAGTGTTTGTTTACTCTGCTTGACTGATGCTAAGCATCATCGAGTGATGAAATGTTTGTTTACTGTGCTCGACTGGTGTTCAGCATCATCGAGTGATGAAATGTTTATTTACTCTGCTTGACTGATACTCATCATCATTGAGTGATGAAGTATTTGTTTACTGTGCTTGACTGGTGTTCAGCATCATTGAGTGATGAAGTATTTATTAACTGTGCTTGACTGGTGTTCAGCATCATTGAGTGATGAAGTGTTTGTTTACTCTGCTTGACTGATGCTCAGCATCACTGAGTGATGAAGTGTTTATTTTATTCTGCTTGACTGATGTTCAGCATCATTGAGTGATGAAATGTTTGTTTACTGTGCTTGACTGATGCTCAGCATCATAGAGTGATGAAGTGTTTGTGTACTCTGCTCGACTATGTTCAGCATTATAAAGTGATGAAGTGTTTGTTTTATTCTGCTTGACTGATGTTCAGCATCATTGAGTGATGAAATGTTTGTTTACTCCTAGTCTGATGCTCAGCATCGTAGAGTGATGAAGTGTTTGTTTACTCTGCTCGATTGATGCTCAGCATAACTGAGTGGTGAAGTGTTTGTTTTATTCTGCTTGACTGATGTTCAGCATCATTGAGTGATGAAGTGTTTGTTTACTCTGCTTGATTGATGCTCAGCATCACTGAGTGATAAAGTGTTTGTTTTATTCTGCTTGACTGATGTTCAGCATCATTGAGTGATGAAATGTTTGTTTACTCTGCTCGTCTGATGCTCAGCATCATAGAGTGATGAAGTGTTTGTTCACTCTGCTTGACTGATGCTCAGCATCATAGAGTGATGAAGTGTATGTTACTCTGCTCGACTGATGTTCTGCATTATTGAGTGATGAAGTGTTTGTTTACTCTGCTTGACTGATGCTCAGCATCATTGAGTGATGAAGTGTGTGTTTACTCTGCTGGTCTGATGCTCAGCATCATAGAGTGATGAAGTGTATGTTACTCTGCTCGACTGATGTTCTGCATTATTGAGTGATGAAGTGTTTGTTTACTCTGCTTGACTGATGCTCAGCATCATTGAGTGATGAAGTGTTTGTTTACTCTGCTTGACTGATGCTCAGCATTATTGAGTGATGAAGTGTTTGTTTACTCTGCTCGTCTGATGCTCAGCATCATAGAGTGATGAAATGTATGTTACTCTGCTCGACTGATGTTCGGCATTATTGAGTGATGAAGTGTTTGTTTACAGTGCTTGACTGATGTTCAGCATCATTGAGTGATGAAGTGTTTGTTTACTGTGCTCGACTGATGCTCAGCATCATTGAGTGCTGAAGAGTTTGTTTACTCTGCTTGAATGATGTTCAGCATCATTGAGTGATGGAGTGTTTGTTTACTCTGCTTGACTGGTGTTCAGCATCATTGAGTGATGAAGTGTTTGTTTATTGTGCTCGATTATGCTCAGCATCATTGAGTGATGAATTTTTTGTTTACTGTTCTTGACTGATGCTCAGCATCATTGAGTGATGAAATGTTTGTTTACTCTGCTTGACTGATGCTCAGCGTCATTGAGTGATGAAATGTTTGTTTACTCTGCTTGACTGATGCTCAGCATCATTGAGTGATGAAATGTTTGTTTACTCTGCTTGACTGATGTTCAGCATCATTGAGTGATAAAGTGTTTGTTTACTCTGCTTGACTTGTGCTCAGCATCATTGAGTGATGAAGTGTTTGTTTACTGTGCTTGACTGTTGCTCAGCATCATTGAGTGATGAAGTGTTTGTTTACTCTGCTTGACTGATGCTCAGCATCATTGAGTGATAAAATGTTTGTTTACTCTGCTTGACTGATACTCAGCATCATTGAGTGATGAAGTGTTTGTTTACTCTGCTTGACTGATGTTCAGCATCATTGAGTGATGAAGTGTTTATTTACTGTGCTTGACTGATGCTCAGCATCATTGAGTGATGAAATGTTTGTTTACTCTGCTCGACTGATGCTCAGCATTATTGAGTGATGAAGTGTTTGTTTACTCTGCTTGACTGATGTTCAGCATCATTGAGTGATGAAGTGTTTGTTTACTGTGCTCTACTGGTGCTCAGCATCTTGAGTGATGAAGTGTTTGTTTACTCTGCTTGACTGGTGTTCAGCATCATTGAGTGATGAAGTGTTTGTTTACTCTGCTCGACTGATGTTCAGCATCATTGAGTGATGAAGTGTTTGTTTACTCTGCCCAACTGATGCTCAGCATTATTGAGTGATGAAGTGTTTGTTTACTCTGCTCGACTGATGTTCAGCAGCATTGAGTGATGCAGTGTTTGTTTACTCTGCTTGACTGGTGCTCAGCATTATTGAGTGATGAAGTGTTTGTTTACTCTGCTCAACTGATGTTCAGCATCATTGAGTGATGAAGTGTTTGTTTACTGTGCTTGACTGATGCTCAGCATCATTGAGTGATGAAGTGTTTGTTAACTCTGCTCGACTGATGTTCAGCAACATTGAGTGCTGAAGTGTTTGTTTACTCTGCTCGACTGATGCTCAGCATTATTGAGTGATGAAGTGTTTGTTTACTCTGCTCGACTGATGCTCAGCATCATTGAGTGATGAAGTGTTTGTTTACTCTGCTCGACTGATGTTCAGCATCATTGAGTGAAGTGTTTGTTTACTCTGCTCGACTGGTGCTCAGCATCATTGAGTGATGAAGTGTTTGCTTACTCTGCTCGACTGATGTTCAGCATCATTGAATGATGAAGTGTTTGTTTACTGTGCTTGACTGATGCTCAGCATTATTGAGTGATGAAGTGTTTGTTTACTCTGCTCGACTGATGCTCAGCATTTTTGAGTGATAAAGTGTTTGTTTACTGTGCTTGACTGATGTTCAGCATCATTGAGTGATGAAGTGTTTGTTTACTCTGCTCGACTGATGCTCAGCATTATTGAGTGATGAAGTGTTTGTTTACTCTGCTTGACTGATGCTCAGCATTATTGAGTGATGAAGTGTTTGTTTACTGTGCTCGACTGATGTTCAGCATCATTGAGTGATGAAGTGTTTGTTAACTCTGCTCGACTAATGCTCAGCATCATTGAGTGATGAACTGCTTGTTTACTCTGCTTGACTGGTGCTCAGCATCATTGAGTGATGAAATGTTTGTTTACTCTTTTCAGCATCATTGAGTAACGAGGTGTTGCGTGGATAAAAGTTAAACACATTCATAACTGTATGTTGATTATTTGTAACTAAAACAACAATTTGTCTCATTATTGGAGCAAATCTTCGAGAAAGTAGCTGAAGAAAACATATATATGTATATATCATTTAAATTACACTAGCTGTTTTTTAACATATTACATTATTGCAATTACTGATCGGTGCATGCTACATCTGTTTCAAAATTGTAAAAAAAGCCATTTTAAACTAATTTGTGTGTAATACATTTAATGGATGTGAATGTTGGAATTTTTTGTATAATATTTAACTTAATAATGTACAAACTAAAACTTGTAAAAGAGGAATTTGACTATTTCAGAAAATTTCATGCTGATGCATTTTCATATTACAGACAAAGGTGGCAGCTGAGTCTGAATGCAAAATCCAGCACAACACAGTAACTTTAAAATAAAACATGGAGTGTGTTGTTGAGGTGTACCAACAGATTTATGTGCAGTATGCAGATTTTATTCCGCAAAACAGGTACTGGTTTTTATAATAAATAAAATCTTTGAATAAACAGTATCGACATCCAATGTGATATTTTCATGTCACTGACATTGAATGTTTAACTGAGCTAATTGATAGATATTAAAGGAGAGCTTCCCTGCTCACTCCAGCACTGGTGTCTGTATCCACATCTGCGACTGCTTTAATATAAATGCAAGTCCCCTGATTAACTTGATTCCTTCAAAGCATTTTATTAAAATTTGATACATAGCAGAGAATGAAATGTTCTATAACTCTAGCTTGATGTTTAGAGCAGAATTATTTTGTTTACTTAGTAAATATGTGGATGATTTGTCTGTTAACTGTAATTTAATATTGATTAAAACTTTATGCATATAACTCTTGTTTCCAACTGAATAAGATTTTTATAAGAACTATGTTGACATGTTAAAGTAGAACGTTATGCAGAATAAATTGATCTGAAAGTTCAAACTGAAGTGTATTTTGTTTTCATTATTTGGAACTTGCCATACTTTTTTTTTTATAAAACTTTTATGTTCATCATATCACCAATTTCTGTTTGTGGATTTCATGTATGCTTTATTATAATTTTTTCTGGACCTCTACCTTTTACAGAGCACTGGCCACATTGGAACTTCCAGGAATGGTGAAAACTGGTGATGTCATTTACTTAGTTTTCCCAAACATTTTACTTGAACAGTTCACCCGAATTTCTCTTCTATTCATTGGTATCTTTGGTAAGTAGTGTCTTTTGAGATTTGACATATTTCATGCCATGACAATGTCTGCTGTTTTGTTTGTCATATTAACAGATCTTTGCCAGGCTTATAACGTCTTAAAGTTGTGACAAGCAGACTGTCATTGGTGATTGAATGATTGATTGAATATTTAGCGTCATTTTTATGCTATCGAGGGCTAACAGATGATCAGTTAACCTAACCACTGTTTCCTGGGATCCTGAAAGGTTAACTCGATCACACCCCATCTCTACAAGTAACTGGTAACTTTCCCACTTGAATCACTGATGAGCGACGAATCATAATGAGACACAATGTTGTTTATCAGTCGTCACTGAGACTGTTGCCGGGCAGGGATTCAAACTCACAACCCCTTGATTGATAGTCAAGACGCGTAACTGACTGCGCTAATCAGTCTTATTAATGAGTGTCATTCAGGGCTAGAATTTAACTTTTTTGTGCACTGGCAATTTTGGCCAGTGCCTAAAATTTCAACTGGCCAAATTTGAAACCAACTAGCCAAACCAATTTTCGCAGAAACTTGTAGTCCTAAATGTCTAAATAAACCCAAAGTTAATTGTTTCAAGCCTGCGTATTATTTAATATGCATTATTAGCTTTTTTTTATTTATAGACCATGGTATCAAGGTTATTATATATGTTAAGGTACAATTCCAAGCAGTACTTTACAAAACAAAATATTTAAAAAAATAAAATTGTCTTTGTTATTTATTATACTACCATAAATAAATGCATACAATGATATATCATAAATAAACACTTTTAACTAAACCAAAATATGAATCATGGATTCAACAATAACAAGTGTACAGAGACTGGGATTGAGACATACTAACATTTCTATTTATAGAATTAATATAGCCAATGGCCGTTCGTTTTAAAATAAGATCTAGATCTAGCCAAGGACGATTGTTTAACATGTGTAAATGTGATATAATAGTAATATAGTTTAATTATTATGGATGATCTGTCGATCGCAGTGGTTTCTACAATTGACACACCATTTTGTCATTGTCAAGTTTATAGCCCTGTGTGATATTGAGCTGTCGCTCCCATTTCATTACAGTATTAACGGAAGGATTATTTCTATTTTTTTCTTGTTGGGACTTTAATTCGTCGGTTCAATCGAGAAAAATGATGTTATTTTATCAGCCACTTTAACAGCTGACAAAATATGTAAACAAAAAATTTGACGGGTTTCAACTTTACTTTTATTTTATAGAGTGAGTGCGCGATCGATGAAACTAGACGCAGTCTACTCATTATGTTGTTGACGGGTTTTAACTTTACTTCCTTTTTGAAGAATGAACTTGAGATAAAAAAAAACAATTGGACACAGTCTACACATATTAAATATTTAATACATGTCATTGACAATCGTGCTGCTAGGGGGTAATTTGGCGCGAGAAGCAAAAGAAATTTGGTAAAATTGACACGAACTCGTTATTTTTATCAGGATAATACTTGTTTATTTTCAAAAATCAATAAAATGAATACAATAAGTAATTTTCTCAACTTGAAATCCACTCGCAAAAAAATGCAAGCTTAAGAAATTTCAACTCGCATTTTAAAAATACAGCTCACATTTTGCGAGTGGCGAGTGCTTAAATTCGAGCCCTGGTCATTGTGAAGAAAGTTAAAAACTTCCAAAAACTGCTCCCGAGTCCGCTTACTGGGTAGAACTGAGTATTGGTTTTTGAGAGGCATCACATTGAGCTGGGGATTGAACCTGCTACCTGTCATGAGTGGCTGACACTATATCCACTACACTACTGACAAACTCAAACAACAGTTTGAATAACAACAAAATCAAATGTGTTCAATACTGTAATGCTTTACATGCATGTCAACTAATATTAAAGTAAATACAAATTTTCATTTTTGTTCATACTGATGCAGCTATTTGAGATAAGAAATCTTCACATCTCACCATCTGCTAATTAATTTCCACTACAGATAGTGGAGTCAGAAAGCATGTTTTTTTCTTTATGAAGACTATATTACACTATTTATTACACCCCATGGTATAAAGGAGTCACTATGTCGATGGTCTGTCTGTCAACAAATTGTGAACTAGTTCTACAGTTTTCAAGTGATTAATACTTTGCATTCATGATCAACATCAAGTATACACAGGTGTGCTTGAAACAAATTTTGTGATGATTATTTAATTCATTTCAGAGTAACTGTTCTTAGACTTTATTTACATATTGCAATTCTTGTGGAATGACCTGTTTCCACAGTTTTCAGGCCATTGAATAGAAAAATTGCTTATATATATTACACAAATCTTGTACTGCTGGCATAACTCCATGCAAAGTAATTGCCCTTCTATTTAAATTATAGGTTGTTAATCCTACATTTCTATGAACAATACAGGACATGGGTGTCAAAGCAATGTTTTGAAGGTACGAGTCACTTTTGGTGATATGTCTAATTTGTTATGTGTAACATTTACAACATATGAGAGAGTTGTTGTAGAAAAGTTCATACGGTCAGTTTAGATTCATATTTAATAGTAGCGTCACGTCTATTGATAGGTATCCACTTTATCATTGAGTAAATAATATAGTAAAGGACTATTTATTTCTATTTTAAGTTGTTGTACACTTGGGCCAGAGAATGATTTATACACAGAGACATGATTTGTCGGTGATGTTACCACTGGAGATGTATATACTTGCTGGGGGTACAGGCACCATATAACAGACAATAGGTACAGGCACCACATGGCAGATATTAGGTACAGGCACCATATGGCAGACAATAGGTACAATCACTACATTAAAACATACAATAGGTATTTTTATTAACAAAGGTTTGAATAGAACATTATTAATATAATTTTAGATCAACTATGCAATTTTTATTCGCAAATGTTTCAATATTAGAATTATGAAGAGGAGTTTTAATTTGTTTTAGCTATTTTATGCATATTACACTTACTAATCTTGGAAGTACAGTTAGACGATTGGTGCTAGTTTTTGGCAAATTGTGTATATTTCGAAAATAAATGCACACCAGTTCACATGTCTAATTACAGAGTTTAATCCCTAGAATTGTATATTTTCTTATTTTGAAACCAAAGTTCTGCTGTTTTCAGGGTTAGATATAAGCACTTGAACACTCAATATTAGAATGTTAGCAAATTTTAGAAGAAAAGCGAGTTGAAATTCCAACACTTAAAAAAAAAAGACAAGACAAAAATATAGTATTTGTATGAAAAATTGTCCAAAAGAAAATACTTGAGTTGTTTACATTTCAGTCTTTCCATTTTGTATATAAACTCAGCAAATATTAAATCATTTATCAATCTTGACAATGAACAGTCAACCACAATGTTTTCACTTAGTTGTTTATATTTGGAAGAATTGTACAATGGCAATATATACTGTTTTATTCAAGTTTCTATAGTGCATTCCCTATTTGAAGACCTAAATCAGAAGGGGGTGGGGGGGTCTCATTTTTAAACGACTGTCTGACTCCAGGCTTCTAAAATCACAGGTTTTTGGACAGATTTCTACAGTTCAAAACCAATTTTCTTTTCAAAATTCAATAACATATCGGTCCAGATATTTTGTATCGGTCGTATATATCATGCTTTTCTAAGCTATGAAATATGCTTTGCAGCAATATCATTCGATTGTATTGTCACCCACTTTGCGAAATGAGGTCAATTTTGACTACGCTATTACCGACAGTATGGGAGTTTTTCGGAAGAGTCTGTCACTACGTAACATGCCGATAATGTGAGTAGCGATCCATATCGATTCATCAAAACGGTTGTGTTTGCTTCACTAATTCTTTGATATACTGCTAGTCATAATGTGTTAACTTGTTTACTTGTGTCGGTTTTTTTTGTTGTTTTTTTCAAGTGGCCAAAGCTGGGACTTTCGGACCGAAAATTGCTTGCGTCATTAAAATATTTAATGAAAATGTGCAGTAATATTTGTTTGTTTGAGTCTTTTTAACAATGACTTTAATTATAATATTTATTCCATTTTAAATATCTTCAATTAGATGCAAACGTTTTCTTAATGAATTGATAATGATATAATAGGAGACAGAGTTGAAAGTGGTTGTACGCAAATATACATATATAGTTTAGCGAGAATAATACTGCTATTGGCTAGTTTGTTTAAATGTCACATTCAATAAAAAGTGCTTCTGACAATGTTCAAAGCATTGAATGTGGCATCAACTTGCGATGAACCGATGCTATATCTGGTATACACGATACTTCCGGTTTACATCCTGAATCTATTTTTTGCGTGAATTTGATTGAAACTGGTTCATTCAAATGAGAATACATGATGTTGGTAATAATAATGTACTTATTTAGAAAGGTCAAATTTAATGCAGATAGCATGAATCATAAATGAACTGATAAAACTGCACGGTGGGTGGGGTATTGGGATATATATATACATGCATGGGCATAATGTACAGTGGTTTTAAAAGGAAAAAAGTGTGATTCTTACAGCAATAAAAACCCTGGACCGATTTGCATTTTGCAATTTTAGAAGCCCAGATCTGACTCCATATGTAAAACAAAATTTGGTTAGAAATTATTGCATGTAGACTGCTTTGATAACTTGATGATAATTATTGAAAATGTTTTTGTTCTCGATATTTACTGGAGTTGGGCAAGTTTACGTTTTATATTATTACAAAATACATAACACTTCAAACGTTTCTTTAAACAACTTCTCTCAAACAGCATGATAGATTTTCAGCAAATTTGGTACAAAGTACCTTCAAGTTTGTTCTCCTCTCCAAGGGCAATTTTTTTTTTAATTTCAAAAAACTTCCTCATGGGAACTACATGAGAAATTTGATATTTAACCTGATATTCTGGTGTATTTTTTTATTAATCCATAACGGTCCTTAGAGTGAATATTCTATCCAGAATCCAGCCAAATGTGTGTTTACTTGCTAAAAATTATCCCTATTAGAAGGTTTTTCCAGTGGATGTATTGAGTCCCAGTTTGGGACATTGATTTTTATATTGAATAATATAGAATTTATTTATAAAGATTTATCTGGGACTGGACAGCAAGTTTGAGTCATGTCTTGAATAGTTATCCATATTCATGGTTGACCTGATGAAGTTTATTTGTTTTACAATGTAAATAACTTTCTTATATTGGTTGCTATGCTTTTTAAAATGTGGGGAAATCCATGACAGAAATAAAATGCATCCATCAATTCATGATGCAATTGCTATTTAATAATGAGTTATTTTGTTTCTATTTTAGGTTTAAGGGTGCAAGACATTATGGTCAGCTTCAAGCTGCTTATATAGAAATGACAAGAGGAGATCTGCTGTGTGCCTTGTTTTAGAGATGAAACACAGTTAAAACAAAGTACTCAATTGTCAGGTATGGCTATTTTTTTAATACCAGACATAGATGAATAAGTCCTTTACAGTGTACAGATATTTCATTTCACAACCCCTCCATGGTTCTTTTCTACCCTCGCACAGGGAGGGATATGACGTAAAAGCTATCATTGAAAAATTGATGCTGCTAATTTATTTTATTTTGATTGCGAAGTAAACTCAGAACTTGTGGAAACCGCTCTTGAGTCCACTTCCTGGATAGAACCAATACTGTTGTTACTTGAGAGGTCAGCAGGTGGAGCTGAGGATCAAACCTGTAGCTTATAATTGGAGTGGCCATCAACTGCACTTCCACCCGCAAATATGTAGTCTGTGATTGTGACATAATTAATTTACTTGGAGGTTGAGGCTCATTCATATTCATTGATTTCGTGAGAAACCTAAACGACAAAATCAGCTTCCCCACACATTGACTGTAGGCATAATTGTTGTCACATCCATACTCAGCCATGACGAGTAAACATTTGGTCAGGACGAGTATTATTTAACTTACCTTTATATGTCTGATTGTTTGCATTCAATGAAAAATGTTGGAAATGGAGAACGAGTAGCTTTTATAAGAAATTTCAAGCCCTGATACTGTATAAAATTAAAAAAAAAATTAATAAATAACTGTATCCCTTTCTTTACATATAGTATGTGTGTCATTGTGTATGTTTTGACATCTCCAAAATCTGAAAATAAGACTTTGAGTAGGCTGCTTTTTTATGGGTAGATAGTGTGAGAACAAAAAAATAATATTTTAATTTTGGCCTTATTTCACACCTAAAACTAGTAATTCAAATAACCTGATCAAAATACAGAATATAAATATTAACTTAACTGTCAGTTAATTTGAGAGATTTGTTAAGTGGCTATCTAACTATATAAACTTTTTAAATATAATCTTGTGTAGGCCTTGTATTTATCATTTTGTTGTTTATATATTTGCATAGGGATTAAATTTTGTTTCCTGAATGTGTTGCAGATACACAGTGTCAACTGTAACATTCATGCCCAGGAGCCAGGGATTAAAAAACGGCACTCTTAAATATTTCTACAGAAGATTGTCAGTATGGTGTGTGGGACAGTTACAGAAGATTGTCAGTATGGTGTGTGGGAAGTTTTAGAAGCAAACTACACTTCACAGGTAAGTAGAACAGTTTAAATACTGACTACGGGGAAAGTTCCTAAGTGAGACCAGGAGTGGTAAAATCTAATAAAAACTTACTTGTCCGTTACAAGTGAATTTTAATTTGTGCTTATGTTTAAGTGAAATCTACTTGTCTGTATAAGAAAACTTAAAATAAAAAAAAATGCAGAATCTTTTAGTTATACTTTAATACACAATCCACTGTTTAAAGTTCTGACTCAATGACATAACTTAAAATATTTTCAAATAACTAATTTGGTTTAAACATAAACACTGTACATTAATTTTGTTTATAAAATTAGCCATTTTTCACACATGAATTTTCACCAGGCCAAGTTAGCTCAGTTGGTAGCGCATTTGACTATCAATTCAGGGGTTATAAGTTTGAATTCGTACTAGACCAAAGTCCTAGTGGTGATTTATATGACATTGTGTTTCATTGTTATTCATCTCTCACCACTGATTCAAGAGAAAAAGTTTTCAATTACTGCAAGAGATAGGCTTGCTTCAGTACTGGTTAACCTTCCCATGACGGTAAATAATCGAGCAAACAACCACATGTCTTTTCGTCTTGTTTTAACTGGAACAAGTCTCACTTGTCCATATTTGAAAATGTATGACTGGGACATTGGATTTCACCACCCCTGAAGATATTAGATATTAAATTTGAAACGTGAAAATAGACCTTAACAAATATATAATGTTGAGATACAAAATGTACTGAATCTGTTGTAAAATGCAGAACAATTGTTACTTGTTTTGTAAAATAGTTAATGGATTGTTCCTAGTAAACAATCTAGCGATTGTGAGGTTGAATCTCTCTCAGCCATTTTTCTGTGATGATTGATATGCAGCATTGCATCTCACTGTCATTTGTCTCTTCTAATTCAAGTGAGAAAGTAATCAGCTACTTGAAGAGATAGCCGATAGGTGTGCATGAGTACTGGTTTACCTGAACAAGGATCCCAGGAGAGAGTGGATAGGTTAACTGATTGTCCATTAACCTTCATAACATAAGAGTTGTTAACCTTCAATAATATTAAAATGACATTAAATGTTCAATCATTCCTAATAATCATAGAGATGTTTTATTTTGGAAAGGGAATTTTATATTAGAAAAACAATTTTTCAATTCCACAATTCACCAATTTTACTTGGGAATGCTAAGATGTAAAAACCTGTAAAGTCATAATATAATTCATTTATTTTACTTTAATAAGTAAAATCCATCAGCATGAGATTGTGTAATCTACCAGGGTACCTGATTCTGTGGGTAGCTCAACAAGAGCTATTCTGAACGCCCTGTGTCCATTCGTATGTCTTCATCAAACTTACACAGTAGTTATATAACCATATCTCAGACATATTTATGAACTGGCCAAATCCAATGATTTATATCAGAGTAATGGCCCTTAAAACATATTTGACCTTATGTGCACTCTTGTACCCATATTTATCTTTAGATCCTCACCAAACTTTCACGGTAGTAATATAACCATAAAATCTCGGACAAGTTCTCAAACTGACCAAATTAGATAATTGAATTCGGAGTTTAGGCCCTTGAAACATTAAAAATTGCACTACATTTATTTGACCTTGTGTGCACTCTTGTTACCACATTTATCTTTAGATCCTTTTCAAACTTACACAGTAGTTATATAACCATAATATCTCGGACAAGTTCTCAAACTGGCTGTATCAGATAATTAAATTCAGAGTTGAGGCCCTTGAAACATTAAAAATTGTACTATTTAACCGTGTGGGCACTCAGGCACCTGCATTTTTAATTTTATCCTTACCAAACCTACACTGTATTTATATAATCATAAGATCTTGGACAAGTTGAACTGGAGTTATGGCCCTTGGATCACCAAAAATTGTATTTATTTCATTTTGTGTGTGCTCTAGCACTCTCAGTTTTCTTTGGTCTTAATCAAAATAACACAGTTGTTATATAACCATAATATCTTGAACATATTCTTGAACAGGCTAAATTGGAATTATTTGTTTTAGTTATGGCCCTTGGATAATAAAAAAATATGCTGTTTGATATTACATGCACTCTACCACCAGCAGTTATCATTTTATCTTCACCAATCTTACACAGTAGTTATATAACCATAATGTCTAAGACAAATTTTAGAACTGGCAAAATCAGATAAATATTGTTGGAGTTATTGCACTGGAATTGTCAAAAATTGCATTGTTTTAAGTTGTGCAATCTAGCACCTGCACCTTTCTTTGATATTCACCAAACTTACACAGTATTATATATCTTTAATATCTCTTCTGACAAAATTTGAATGTCTGAGGTATGGTCTTGCATTATAAAAAATTGTCTTCTTTGGCATTGTCTCGTTTGCCACATGTGAGCGCTTTAGAGCAAATCTGAACCTCTTGTTTTGAGAGGCGAGCTTTGGAGTGAATATGCAACCTCTGGCATGAGCGACCAACACTGTATCCACTACTACCACCCTGCTTATTTAAATATTACGGACAATACAGTTATATATATGAAATCACAAGTATGTATTAAAGATAAAATGTTTAATTATCAAGCAAGTAAAATTAATAAAATTCAACAAACACATTTGTATATATCTAAACAAAACATTGCAGTCAAACCTGTCTTAAAGTAGCCACTCACAGGAAGGATTAAAAGAAATTAAGACAGATTATTGCTTAATACAGGTTAATTTACACTATGAGCATAGAAATGGGAATTAGTTAATATGGCTTCTAAGACAAATGGCTGCTTAATAGAGGTGACTGCTTACACAGGTTTGACTGTATTTTGTTGATGTTAGTAATGAATTCTATCTTGGTATGAAATGAATATGACCTCTGATATAAAGAGCTTCTTTCTTCAGTCTTATAGGCTGGTTATGATTTAGTTTTATATATAACGCTATTGTTTATGGACCATTTAGGCAAAACAGAATGAGAACATCTGCCTCCTGGAATAACCATTTTTAACTGGACCCTACTTTTTACTGCTAGTGGTGGGTAAAATAGTCCTTTTGATCCTAGTTGGTGAGGGTATATTTTAATAAAAATTATCTTGATGTGGCTTCTTTTTGTCTGAATTTTATCAGCAGCATATTTGCTTCTATGATCTAAAAAAAGAATTGCATCTCACTGATAATATTTTTAGAAAATACTGTATATTCCCTTATAAACGCCCCCACTCTAATAAACGTCCCCCACCTATTTTTCTGAAAAATTAAAAAACAAAACATATATGCGATTTGAGTGCATATTCGCCCATCTTTCCCTGATCGATTATTTTGTTACACAGTCAACAATTAGCGCAGTGTTTATTACCTTTGGACTCTTTAACCCATTGTTTATATCTTGGGTGATCACTTTTGGTTGAACAAATACTTCCCCATATTTGCTGTTTAATACTAGTAAAAATGCCGTCTGCCGATTAAAACATTCCAAAACGTCGGAAAATGCAGTTAGTCTGTGTACGCTGAAAGCTCATTGTTCCACGTTGATAAGAGCAAGCGTCCAAGTGATTTAAAGTGAAGAGTACAATGACCATAAATTCGGATATTCCAGTACGCAGAGTAGTAATTTCATACAGATTTTCAGCTTTTTTTCATCCTATGTCGGTTATTTCATTCACTCTTAAATAATTCTGAACCACTTTTTCTGGGATTTAAACCGGATTTAAGTTTTTTTTCCATGGTTTTATTGGTTTTATTGTATTTTTAACTGTTGTTAAATTTGCTTTTTTTTTTATCTTTTATAAACGCTCCCACCTTGTAAAATGTAACGCCCCCAGGGGCGTTAATTAGGGAATATACGGTACTTTTCTTTCTATAGAAACTAAACATTCCAAACAGAATACATACTTTTTCACTCAGTATTAAAGTGAAACAAGCACGACAGAGGTTATTTGGACAAAAATACAGGATCAGATTCACATATTTAATGTTTATTCAGGTGGTGGAGGGTGCTAAGTCAATTAAAATTCTGATGGTGGTACATGTACCTCACAAATAATTAAAATTCTGGTGGTGGGATCCTAAAAAATAATTCCAGTTCTGACTCCTGCTGAGATTTTGGAATAGCCCTTCGTTTTTTTTTCTTCAACCACGTTTGATATTGACACTGTTATGTCACTTGGAGGCATGTAAACAATAAAAGTTTCAAAGCAGATGATTTTTATGATTTAACATGATGCTCTGTATAAAGATATATATTTCAATTTAAATTAAATATTACTTCAAGAAAGTACACATTTTTATAATTAAACTGTACCGACTATATGTGACTATAAATTTCATGTATTGTCAGATTTCTAATAGCTTTTTATATAAAATGGTATAACAGAAATATGATTTATAAACTGCCTAAGGTACCTCATCTCAGTTAGATAGAATGATATTGCTGTGTATAAATTTTAATCTGTTGAATAAATCCAGTAAATATTGGCTGTCTTAAAATAAGTTTTAATCAAATACTTTTTTATACCTTACAACAACCAACACTTACAAGTTTTATACATGACAGATCTGTGGCATTGTGTCCGAGATGAACTGTAAAAATACTGTTAATCAGTTTGGAGTGTTTTTTTTATCAAAACAGTGTGTACAGATTGTAGTTATTTGTTTTAGGTCAACAGTGTGTACAGATTGTGGTTATTTATTTCAGGTCAACAGTGTATACAGATTGTGGTTATTTGTTTTAGGTCAACAGTGTGTACAGATTGTGGTTATTTTTGTTTCAGGTCAACAGTGTGTACAGATTGTGGTTATTTGTTTCAGGTCAACAGTGTGTACAGATTGTGGTTATTTGTTTCAGGTCAACAGTCTGGAATAACACAGAGTAGAACTGTCACTTGCAAGACAACTTTATGAAGTAACCACATACAGAACAACACATACAAACACTGTTTACAAGTTCTACGCCAGTTATTCTGCAATTCGTCAAGAGTTGAATGTATGTGACATCATGGATTGTCATTATTCTGCCTGCAGACTGGATGTGACAGTTAAGTTTAGTGTGAAATAAGATATTGAATATGAACTACTAGCAACTTCATAGATATTTACATGGACAGTTGTTGTCTGAACAAGACATTTTTAATGTGGCAAAAAGGTCCGAGTGGAGTACTCTGACTTTATTCTGTGCAGTTGTTATACAATACAAGTGTGTAGAGAGACCTTACATAACATTGTGATTGAATTTTGACCAAAAAAAAAAAGAATTAGCAATCACTTATAAAGGTTAAAGGAAGTATATCAGAAATGTCTTAAAAAATAAAATTATTTTTAAAATTAATAAAAAAACATCTCATTATTTTATAATTTATATTAATAAATAAAGTTTGAATGGTTTGGTCAAATCCACCAAAAATGTGGCAAATTATTTATGTCAAGAGTGATAATCTTGAAACAACATCCTTAATCTAAATATTGACAGCATTTAGATACTGCTTGACAACTTTTACATCGTCATTAAGACTCTTTATAAGATGAAAATTTTTACTGTGTGTAAACCTGTATAACAGATCAAAATGTAATAAAAAAAATCAAGTGACTCTTAATACATCACAAAATATTTTAGTCTAACTTAGGCGTGTAAGGAAATCCCTTTATAATATATTATTTTGGTGTGTAAATAGATATCCACTTAACAATATGGGGTCAGTGAGTATATATAGGCATGATATAATTGAACAAATTTATTAGCCAATTTTAAATTATAATTGATTGAAAAATTAAATGTCATTTTTATGCCATCAAGGGCTAACAGATGACCAGTTATCCTAACCACTGTTTCCTGGGATTAACCAGTACTCGAGCACACCCCATCTCTGAAAGTAACTGATAACTTTCCCACTTGAGTCAGTGGTGAGAGACAAATGATAATGAGACACAATGTCGTATATCAATCATCACGGAGACTGTTGCTGGGCGGGGGATTCGAAATTTTATATATTCTCTTTAATGGTGTTGTCTAAAATTAACTTATCTCTTTGTTTGGTATGTTCATTTTAATTAAGATAATTGTTGTCAATCCAATATATTAAAACTTTTTAGAACATGTACCATATTATATGTATAAAAAAAAATATAAAAAAAAATAAATAAATAAAAAAAAAAAAAGAAAAAAAATGAAAAAAAAAGATGAATATATATATATAAATATATTAAAAAAAGAGAGAAAAGAAAAAAAAAAGAAGAAAAAAAAAGAAAAAAAAAAGAAAAAGAAAATTACTAAAAAAAATGGTACAGTTAATATTATTACATTATAGTATTTTATGACAAAAGCATTACATTGTCTTTGCGAGCAGATCAAGACTTAATCTAATTTTATTCTGATGTAAAAAACAAATTTTTAGCATACCCATTTGTAAATTTACGAACGATGATATTTATTTATTTAAATATTACACAATTTAGTGTAATAGATATTCAGAAGTATTTACCCAGTTGTTTATATAGTTCTATCCTGTGGGTTTGTGGCTTGCTCTCATAGACTATGTATGTTTTGTATATTTTGTAGCTTTCATGTTTTTTATATTTTGTAGCTTGTATGCATTTTTTTATTGCATTTTTTAGTAAGAAAAGAGAGTTTTTTTAGTGTTAAATAAAACAAAAGATTGTATAAAATGTTCATTTACTAGCACAAATTTTCATTTGAAATAAGTGTTGCCGAAATAGTAAAAATATTTTTGTTGCACTGCCTACTACCGACATTATAATTTAGTACATATTCAATATTATTAAGTGAATTTAAAGGTCTTTTTTATAAAAGAAAGCATGAGACAACAAAATGCTTACAGGTTAAACAATTATATTATACAATTTTTCTTTTATTTACCACCTAAATAATTATGTTATATACATTATTTTTTGTAATAATAAAAATGTTTTGATATATCAAGGCAAAGATATTTATGTCTCAAACCATACATTGATTTTTATCATATTTGTAAAAATGTACAAACAGGGAATGTTTTTGTTTTCATGGTGTTCTGGTGACATTATATTGTAAAAGCTTATGTTGATATATTGTCCACTGTAACATAAGGATTCATAGTTTACCTAAAACCTAAGGAGGTATTACAGATTCACCTTTAGGTGTGAAGTTTCTAGAGAGACTTTGAAAGATACTTTTAAGAGTCTTCTATGACCTTAGGTGCTGTTTTAAGATTAACCTCTTACCAGAGGTTGTTGGTTCAAGCCCAGCTTGTTCCTAACAATTTATCTGAGTCCTCTCATCAGAGGTCTTTTGTTGGAACGCAGCTCAATCAAAACAATGTATGTGATAACTCTGACGAGAGGTTGTGGGTTTGAGCCCATGTTTGGTCCAAACAATTAATGTGTTTACTCTGACCAGAGGTTGTGGGTTTGAGCCCATGTTTGGTCCAAACAAAGCCCATTTTGGTCAGAACAATGTATGTGTTAACCCTGACCAGAGGTTGTAGGTTCGAGCCCATGTTTAGTCCAAACAATGTGATAACTCTAGTCAGAGGTTGTGGGTTCGAGCCCATGTTTGGTCCAAACAATTAATGTGTTAACTCTGACCAGAGGTTGTGGGTTCGAGCCCATGTTTGGTCCAAACAATTAATGTGTTAACTCTGACCAGAGGTTGTGGGTTCGAGCCTATGTTTGGTCCAAACAATTAATGTGATAACTCTGAACATAGGTTGTAGGTTCGATCCCATGTTTGGTCCAAACAATTAATGTGATAACTCTGACCAGAGGTTGTGGGTTCCAGCCCATGTTTGGTCGGAACAATGAATGTTTTCACTCTGACCAGAGGTTGTGGGTTCGAGCCTATGTTTGGTCCAAACAATAACTCTGACCAGAGGTTGTGGGTTCGAGCCCATGTTTGGTCCAAACTATTAATGTGATAAGTCTGACAGGAGGTTGTAGGTTCGAGCCCAGGTTTGTCCAAACAATTAATGTGATAACTCTGAGCAGAGGTTGTAGGTTCGAGCCTATGTTTGTCCAAACAATTAATGTGATAACTCTGACCAGAGGCTGTGGGTTCAAGCCTATGTTTGGTCCAAACAATTAATGTGTTAACTCTGACCAGAGGTTGTGGGTACACGTCCATGTTTGGTCCAAACAATGAATGTGTTAACTCTGACCAGAGGTTGTGAGTACAAGCCCAACTTGATCCAAACAATGAATGTGTTAACTCTGACCAGAGGTTGTGGGTACAAGCCCAGCTTTATCTAAACAATTTATGTGAGAATGTTGGCTAGCCAGTTGTTTTGAGAAGTATGGTGGTTCTACTCTGCTTGATCATAATGATAACAATACTAGATAATAAACAATCAACATAATGTGATATGGCAGATATTGAAGGGTTTGGAGAGAGGTCAGGAAAGCCTGTTGGTCTCTAAATCTACCAGTGTTGCATAAAACTTGTTTCACTTTTTTAACCAGGCTGTCTGGGAGGGTGGATGGGCTAGCATTAGTTAACATTTTTTATTTTGACTCGATAACATTTGACAGCATTATTTTCATCAGAGCTGCCCTGTTTATGAACTATGATGTTGTTTTAACAAAAAAAGATATTTCATCTTTTTTCAGAAATATAATCTCTCGTGACTTACCAAATATCAGAAATACTTCTTAAGATAAGAACAGCCTCCCAAATGCCAGAAGGTTGATTTCATGAGGCTGGTCAGTTGAGTGATCCTACCTGTAAGTTTATTATGTGTGCTCAGTGCTGTTAACAACTTGTGTGTGTCGCTTTTGTAATGTGCATTTCTAGTCTTGTATGTATTTCTTAATACCTGTACTTTTGTTGAATTACATTTTGAGAAGTGTATGCCTTTGCATACTATTCATTTTTAAAAAAAATAACATTGTCTTCTTAAGTATGTGTATTTTTTGTTATTTGTAAGTAGTTGCTTTTTGTTAGTATTCATTGCTGCTTTTAGTTGGTTTAAGTTTTGTTAGTTTTAGATTTGCCCTTGTTATTTTCATGTATAAGTCTATCTGTCAAGAAGTGGATATTATTTTGTTCATCATAGATCGGATCTGGAGTGGTATTTCAAGTCCTGTAATACCAGTATATCTTTATTGTGTGATGCCTTTGACATTTCTATTGGTAACCAAAAAGAATCTTAAAATCAAACTTTCCAAAATCAGTTTAAACTTACTTATTTCACATTGATTGTGAATCAAGTTCTTTCAGTTCTCTCTGTCTGTGTGTGTGTCTCTCTGTCCGTGTGTGTGTCTCTCTCTGTCCATGTGTGTGTCTCTCTGTCTCTCTTTCTCTGTCCTGGGTTACAGTTTGTCAATTCATTTTTTAGTTAATATGATATACAAATCTCTCCCTATGTCCCCCAAGGTAGTTATGTTTATTTGGATTAAGTGTCTTTCTCAAAGATGTAAGACATAACTGATTGGTAGGATGACCTTTGAATCTAGGTCATCGCTATGCAAGATATTTTTTTTTTATTTTTAACTTATATATCGTGTGGCATATTGCTCTTTATCAAGTTTAAAAACGACTTGTTTACATTGACTTCTCAATTTTAGTTATTTTTTCTGTAATTGTTATCAAAGACTAGTCTGATGTCTTGATAGAATGATCACAGACATGTATTGTTTTATATAATGTTTATATATTTATGATATTGCTACATTTTTAAACCACTGACTGTGTAGGGTATACTATGTAAATATATGAGATTTACTACATGATGGTAGAATGATTTTGTAGTTGAAGTATTAATATGTTATTAATTACTTGTTGAGTAAAATCAGTCTTTCACATTTGGATAGTGATATCTGTTTATATATATATATATATATGTGCTATTTCTCTACAACCTCTGGTTGGAATCTTATGAAACTTTGTAGGATACATCATTACCAAGTGCAGTTATGCATATTGTCTTTGTTTTCCAGTTCGATGATTTTTCTCGCAATTATGTCTCTTTGATTCTGCCTGTGACCAAATTCTTGTCTGCGTTATTTCTCTACAACCCAGTGTTGGAATTTTATGAAACTTGCTAGGATGCATCACAACCAAGTGGATATGTGCATAATATCTTTGTGTTCCGGTTCGATGATTTTTCATGGAGTTATACTCAAACATTCACTTGGGGAACATCCATTGGTTCTGCCGATATTTTCTTGTTTCCTAAGAATTCTATGATGCAGATCTGAAATTGATATACCCAAGTATATGTGCAGACCCTCGATTTTACTTCTATTCTGGATAGGCAGCATACATTAAGTAAATTGTTAAAATAATCTTAACAAAAAATGCCACATTTTCTCTGAAAGTAGCCTGTGTGGTTCTGGCTAAGAATAGAATCACTGTCGATCTCTGCAGAGGGGTAGGAATCCTTCGATTTGGTGTCATGTTCATTTTATCTTTTTTTGTCATGTTCACTATTGTGGTTAGATTATCAATCCCTGTGTGGTCGTAAGAACCACAATTAGAGTTATACGATAGAATTAGCTGAACCTGTTCTGTAGGTATCAAGGTTCTAGGTTCATTCTGCATATTCATTTGTTGATGTATTTTTAGCTTGCCGGGACGAAGTCCAAGGAGAGCTATTGCCATGACCCCAGCGGCGTCTGTAGACACACAGGTTAAACTTTTGTGTTTAAGTTTCAAATATGGACCTATGCATGTCGTAAGAACCACAATTTGAGTTATACAATAGAATTAGCTGAAACTGTTCTGGAGGTATCAAGGTTCTAGGTTCATTCTACATATTCATTAGTTGATGTATTTTTAGCTCGTCGGGACAAAGTCAAAGGAGAGCTATTGCCATGACCCCAGCGGTGTCTGTAGACACCCAGGTTAAAATTTTGTGTTTAAGTTTCAAATATGGACCACTGTGGCTTATGCATGTCGTAAAAACCACAATTTGAGTTATACGATAGAATAAGTTGAAACTGTTATGCATGTATCAAGGTTCTAGGTTCATTCTGCATATTCATTTGTTAATGTATTTTAGCTTGCTGGGAAGAAGTCCAAGGAGAGCTATTGCCATGACCCCAAGGTTAAACTTTTGTGTTTAAGTTTCAAATATCTATGCAACCATTCAATGGATGTGAATGAAACTTAGCATGTGTGTTCACCATCATCAGTGGAACACACAGAGACAAGAACCATAACTCTGGGTTGCATTTTGGCACAGTTATGGCCCTTTTTGGACTTGGACACCCAGGGGCCAGCTTTGTTGTCTTCTGACAACTCTTGTTTTAATATGTATATTAATTTGTTGTTTTTGTACATGTGGAGTGAACCTGGAATCTTCCTTCCTGTTGGTGTCAAATAACCTATAATGTGTTGGTACGCCGTAAAACCCCATTCATTTATTCATTCTGATCTTACATGGTAGTAATATACCCGTACTTTCTCAGACATGTTCTTGAACTGTTCAAATTGAAAAATGAGCTATGGCCCTTGTATTGTCAAAAATAGACTCTTACACCTATATTTTCACCAAAAATACTAATATTACCATAATATCTCGAAGACAAATTCATATATTGGTCAAATTGGATAATTAATATTGAAGTTGTGGCCTTTGAAATGTCAGACATTGTATTATTTGACCATGTGTGCAACTTTATAAATAAGAACAGTCAGTGTTACATTTACTTACTACTGGAAACACGTGTCATGGTTTATAAACAAATGTTCCTTCATTGTGGAAAATATAGCATAAATTGTAATACTATAGTGGTGGTCAAGCGGTATAGCATCCACCTTACAAGTGGAAGGTCATTGGTCTGATCACCAGTTGGATTATAACAAAGACTTGAAAAATGTCACTAAATGGCTTCCTTGCTTTGTCTTCAGCATCTAGAGGATACTTCTACGTCTGATTGACTCGGTGTCAGTATAATATGACTGGGTGGGGTTAAAATACTGTCTCAAGTAGACACTGCGCATTAGTATGACTGGAAAATTGTTGAAAGCGACACTAAATACAATTGAACACCAGTATTACTTCTTATAAATGAGTCATATCAAAGGTCAAGGTCAGCAGTAAATCTTGAAACTTATGCTAGGTCTTCATTGTTAACGGGAGTATATCAGGAAATAAACACTTTAAATGTCTTAAAAAATAAAATATTTATTAAGATGGATAAAAAGCATCTCATTATCATTGATAAATAAAATCGGATAATTAAGTCTGTCAAATCCACCAAAACATTACACAAACGTTATTTAGATTGGAGTGGTAAAAGTGATAAATCCCCATTATAAAAATAAACATCACATAAATACTGCTTGACGATTGGTATCATATTCTGGACTTTTGTCTATGATGAAACAACTTTGCATGATGGGTGAAATAAAAATGAAAATGAAATCACAAGACTAATTTAGTCTAACCTAGGCGTGTATCCCAAGTTAGGAAATCCCTTATATAAATATATTATATTTGCATATTTTAAAAGATATCCTTTAGGCAATATGGGGTTAGTGAGTACATAAAGGCAAGATATATTGGAAAAAATATTTTAGCCATTTTCAAAGTTCGAAAAACCCTGATAAGTTCCCTTTAAATTAAATTAAAACGTTTTTGTTGAATGAGCAGTTTTGGAGATAATGGTATGGATGCCATTTTCTCTTTCTTTCTTCCTCTTTTTTTTCTTTTCTTTTTTTTCTTATTATTGGGGGGTTGGGGAATTTTTTGGGGGGAGGGTGGGGGCTTCTTTGGGGAAGGGGAGGGGGGTGGGAAGGGGTTGGGGAGGGGAGGGTGGGTGGGGAAAGGGAGGGGGGTGGGTTGGGGGAGGGGAGGGGGGAGGGTGGGTGGGGAAGGGGTTGGGGGGAGGGGAGGGGGTGGGTAAGGGGATGGGGAGGGGAGGGGGGTGGGGAAAGGGTTGGGGGAGGGTGGGTGGGGAAGGGGTTGGGGGAGGGGAGTGTGGTGGGTGGATGGGGGAGGGGGAAGGGGAGGGGATAGTGTTATGTGCTATGAACAACATATGCTTAAAAACATCCTGTTTGTGCTTGATAAACAAGACTTTTATTGCAAAGTAAACGCAAAAAATTACTTCTCGTATTTAAGTATTTTTTTCAAAGGAATTTCAATCCACATCATACATCAACTGTTTTAATTCTTTTTCGACCCTTACTGGTATCCAAGCTAGGTTTGTTAAACTTAACATGCGGTTAGAGTGCAATAATAATGCAGGTCTTTTATTTTTGCCATCAGACACATATTGCGGTTGCCATGGCAACAAAATAGGTAAAATTACAGATACAACTTTTGTTCCTGTGGTAACACAAAAAGTATCCAGCTACATTTGTGAAGCTTAAGCTAAGATAATGCAGGTCATTTTGTTTTTGCAATCAGACAAAAATTGTGGTTGCCATGGCAACATGATTGGTAAATCTGTGGGGGAATTATGCATTACTTGCAATATACTAGTGTCTCGTAAATTCATGAAAATGTCAGTAAAAGAAGAATACACGGTCACTCATATTACTTTTGCTTTAAAGTTGTATGTTTTGGTTAAATTAAGATTCTCGGCAAAAGTAATGTTTATATTGTTGTACTTATTTAGCTTTTGATTAGGTTATCTGACTGGCGATTTTTAAATTTGTCCATGTTTTAGATTTTGTACACTCTAGCATTTCCTTTAAGCTCGCCGCGACGAAGTCCAAGGAGAGCTATTGTCATGACCCCGGCTGCGTCTGCAGACACCATGGTTAAACTTTTGCGTTTAAGTTTGAGTTATCTATGCAACCGCTCATTGGATGTTAATGAAACTTAGCATGTGTGTTCACCATCATCAGTGGAACACACAGACAAGAACCATAACTCTGGATTGCATTTTGGCACAGTTATGGCCCTTTTTGGACTTAGACACCCAGAGGTGAGCTTTGTTGGTCTTCTGACATGCTCATTGTATAACTTTAAGGTCTTGACAATTTCTTAATTTCACCCCTAGCAGTTATTTTATAACCATTAGATCTTGGTCAAGTTCTCGAACAGGCCTGATTGAATAAAAAATGCTCTGGCCCTTTTTTGCAATTTGTTTTTGTATGATTAGGGTTAAAACCACCATGAAAAAGTACTTGAATCTGATTGGTTGCTGCTTTGCTTTGCTTGTAGTCCTGGTCATAATTGCTAGTATTTATATTCATATTTTATATTGCATGTATATGTCGGCCCTTAATGTTTTTATACCTGCAACCCTTGTGACCTTTGTATATACTTGTATTGTGATGTCGCAGTGTACAGCTAATCTACAGAGAAGTATGCTGTGATGACACATTAAAATGTATACAAAATACAAATATTACATGGGTCACAACGGACATAGAAACAGTTAGACTGACATAAGCATAGATGTGCTATATAATAATTGAATATCAATTCTGGCCATAGTGACCAGGACTACACTGCATCAGAGTCCATGTATTAAAAGTACTTACACGATTTTTTTAAAATGCATATGTTGATCAAAGTACATTGTAATTAGTTATGGTATGTAGGTACTATATGTATATGTAGGTACTAGGTATATGTAGGTTTTAGGTATGTAGGTACTATAGGTACATGTAAATACTATAGGTACATGTAGATACTATAGATACATGTAGGTACTAGGTATATGTAGATACTATAAATATGTAGGTACTATAGGTACATGTAGATGCTATAGGTACATGTAGTTACTAAGTATATGTAGATACTATAGGTATGTAGGTGCTATAGGTACATCAAGGTGCTATATGTACATGTAGGTACTAGGTATATGTAGGTACTATAGGTATATGTAGGTACTATAAGTATGTAGGTACTATAGGTACATGTAGATGCTATAGGTACATGTAGGTACTAGGTATATGTTGATACTATAAGTATGTAGGTACTATAGGTACATGTAGATGCTATAGGTATATGTAGGTACTAGGTATATGTAGGTGCTATAGGTACATGTAGGTACTAGGCATATGTAGGTGCTATAGGTATATGTAGATACTATAAGTATGTAGGTACTAGGTATATGTAGGTGCTTTAGGTACATTTAGGTAGTATAGGTACATTTAGGTACTAGGTATATGTAGGTGCTATAGGTATATGTTGGTACTGTAGGTATATGTAGATACTATAAGTATGTAGGTACTATAGGAACATGTAGGAACTATAGGTACATGTAGATGCTATAGGTACATGTAGGTACTAGGTATATGTAGGTGCTATAGGTACATGTAGGTACTAGGTATATGTAGGTGCTATAGGTACATGTAGGTACTAGGTATATGTAGGTGCTATAGGTATATGTAGATACTATAAGTATGTATGTACTATAGGTACATGAAGATGCTATAGGTACATGTAGGTACTAGGTATATGTAGGTGCTATTGGTACATGTAGATGCTATAGGTACACGTAGGTACTAGGTATGTGTAGATGCTATAGGTACATGTAGTTACTAGATTTATGTAGGTGCTGTAGGTATATGTAGATACTATAAGTATTTAGGTACTATAGGTACATGTAGTTACTAGGTATATGTAGGTGCTGTAGGTACGTGTAGATACTATAAGTATGTAGGTGCTATAAATAGGTACCATATGTAGGTACTATAGGTACATGTAGTTACTAGGTATATGTAGGTGCTGTAGGTACATGTAGATACTATAAGTATGTAGGTACTATAGGTACATGTAGGTGCTATAAATAGGTACCATATGTAGGTGTGGTCGGTTGGTAGGTATATAAGAATGGTATGTAGGTACTAAGGTAGTTGGGTGGGTGAGTGTTTTTGGTAGATAGGTTGGTAAGAGAGTGGGTTGGTGGTTGGGTGCTTAGGTAGGGTATGTATTATACATACATGTAGGTAGGTTGTTGGGTTGATATTGGGTTGGAAGGTGTTTGAGTGGGGCTTTAGTAGGTAGGTGGGTGGATTAGTGTTAAGTTAAGCAGATAAATACTATAAGTACATGTAGGTAGGTAAATAAGTATCAAGTGGGAGAGGCAGACAGGTACATATAGGGGTAGGTAGGTATACTTTCTTGTCATATCAGTGTTCAGAATATAAACTCATGTTTATTTATTGTTTACCATAGTGTTGATAGCCTTAGTGAGACCAGATGGTGACTGACACCTGACATGGACAGGGAGCAGATCACTACTTTTAAAGATTTCCTGCTGAATCGACACGTAGGTATGGGCAAACAGTTTTCACCACTTGGCCAGTATGTTTCTCGTTGGGCAATTATCACCAAATTCCTTTCCACTGATTAGGAAAATATTCATATGTTGATAATAACCTGCGCCATTTGCAAAATGTTACCAAGGACTCGCCATTCGCAAAATGTCAAAAGGGTTTATGTAGTTAATTTACATTTCTTGTGAAGCTGTATTATTGTAAAATACAGGACAAGTTTAATATTTGTCATTGTTGGTTTATACAGGAGTTATCTCCCCTTTTCAACTGAACTTTTAGTAAAATAATTGTTTCTGATCAACAACTTTTGAAAGATCCTGATATAATTAATATTTGGTGTGTTATTTTATTATTATGGAATAAATGCCAAGTTTTGATATTTCACAAATTCGGTAAAATGTAACAAGAGTTGTTGGCCCCTTTCTAATTTATTTTTTGGTAAAATTTACTAACACTGTGGGGATATTGGTTATCATTGGACACATTTCTGTTAAAATAAAACAACCTAAGTAAATATAAATATTTACAACAGTGTTCAAAGAAAAATCCATCGTTTCATTTTTTTGTTTAAAAATAAAATGTAGCTATTAAAATGAATAAACTAATATTTGTATAACTATTTATTTTCATAAGCACCTTTGTGAGTCAACGTCCATAAGCATGGGTTGCAGCTCACTTTAGGAAAAGACAAGTAAGTTTAATAGCAATTATTAAAGTCCAAAGGAGGTAGATGTTTTTTAGGATAAGTGAACACTGCATTGACACTGCAACTCCTTTGCCTATTTTTCTTCCTTAAAATCTTGACACCAACTTACCCTAAGTCAGTGGAGATATATCTCATAGAGAGTTGTAATCTTGAAGTTGCATAACTAAATGTGTAACTTTGTAGGAGATCCAGTGAAATAGTGCACATAGTCAAATTTTATGATCAAGAATCTGAAACAAATTGGAAAAACCTTAAAAGTAAAGTAACCAGATAAAAACGGTACAGTTGTAGAAAAAAATAAGGGATACAAAACATCTTGTCAATGATAAATCTAATATGAATGGTTTGGTGTTTTAAATCTGCCAGCTCATGACATAATATTTCAAAGTGATGCAATTGAAACGAAATCCCAATTCTAAAAATTTATGATTGATTAATGTTTATTCAGGTTAAAATACATACAGGTTACATTAAATATACATATACTAGTACTCAATTACAAACAAAATGTAAATAAATTAGTAAAAGGTTATTTTATAACTATCAAACATCATATAAAATGAATTCAGTATTGCAACTAATTAAATATGAAGTATCACAGAATGAAATTTTAATACTGTTTTGGCAAAATCCAAGATAAAAAAGTTCTATCACAATAAAATATTCTTTATAAAACTATGATAACTAAAATGAAATGAATGGCAAATCTCAAAGAAGTATTCAATTAATGCAACATTGGACATATGAGGGACATTAAAAAATACATCGAGACTTTCTCTAGGAAATATATTATTCCATTCAATAGAATAAAAAATACATCATTGAAAACTGTTATCTTTCTGCAACATGTAATGAAGACATTGATAATGTGAGATCATTTTACAATATAGTAGCATGGTTTAAAAGCAGGCACAACGGTAGACCCAACGCACACTGTTGATACACATGACATCAGTAACATCAATAACTTTTTTTTTCAAATATTTTCCATTGTATGTCACACATTTACAATGCTGTTTTACCCACTTATCGAAAATGTCTCTATACCATTCCTGGTCATACTGTGTGATAATATTTGAAGTGGCAGAACAAAGTTCTCACAGTGATGAGAACCGGCTCTTCAATTGCGACTTAATTACTGGGAATAGGGCAAAATCGAATGGCGCCAGGTCTTCTGGTGAATGTGGTGAGTGGTCAACTCAGCTGAAACCATGCAAATCTATATCCAACTGTTTCGATGCAGTCGTATATGGTGGTGCGTTGTCCTGGTGTAACAGGTAATGCTCGAGTGGTATCCCTTGTCACTTTTTCCTTAATGCGTGTGCTAGGAATTCATAACTGTTTTTTGTTTTTTTATGGCTTAAGAATTTCTTTAGAATCCTTCACAAGTCGCTCTTTTTCGTTATCTTTCAAAATCCTGGGCACCCACCATGCATGTACCTTGGACATCTTTTAAATTAAATGTTCCTTTAGAATTGTATAAATTGTGCCCTGACTTACACCGATCCTAATGGATAAGGCCTTAACTGTCAATTGTCAATAGTAATCAAGTGCATCTCAAACAGACGTCACAACGTCATTGCTAATATTCGACTTTCGTCCTCTCCCCTTATCATCTTCCAATGAATCTCGTCCGTCAGCAAACTTCTTATGCCACCTAAACACTAGTTACGTAATATTGTTGCGTGGTACTTTCTACATCAACTTATATGTTTCCGACCAAAATCCACGCAAAACTTTATGTTTGCCCTTATTTCCAACTTATCCGATGACGCCATATTTCCATGCAAATATCTCTATCATAGTCTTAAAAAACGCAGTTTTACGTTTGTATTTGAAATGCAAATGACGTCAAATTTACTAGTTATGTTACTATGACGTTATGTTACAATTTAGCAGATTATTAAAGCTTTTGGACAACCATAATAAATAAATAATTTCAAATCAAGGTGTTTTAATATGTTTGAAGGAATGTAAAATGATGGGTGCTGCATATACGTTACTGTGGACGTATCATCATCCTTAGTGCAAATAATTCAGAAAGTTTCAAAGTGGAAATCGGTTTACATTTATGTAAGTTTTATTATCCTAAGGAAAATAAAAACATCATTAGAGGAAAAGTCTAATTTATTTTTGAACGTCCCTCGTACATAATAGTTTGTAAAAACATTTGCTCATGAAGCCAAAAGACTTATTTCCAATGAGGTCCTTGGTATTATACTTACTAAGAGTATACATTACAAATTGCAATTAAATTAAACACAATATAAAGTTGAAGACTTGGGAATTTGGAAGTTAACGCATGGAATGTTTCCATAATATATTTGCCGTTTACAAATATATTATTATTATCACAAATTTTGTATAAAAATATTACAATTAAAACATTGAGCATATCTAGTCAACAAGTGCAATAAATAAACTATGCTTTCCTAGCTCTGTCTAATAAATGGGTTTTGACAGAACTTTTAAAGTGACATATTTTATTAATTTTCTTAATGTCAGCAGGCAATGCATTCCACTGTAAAAAAACGTTACATTCTCTTTCACATAGTATTTGGGTACACTAAAATTATATAATTTTACCCTAGTAGAATATAAGAGTGCACATCTTTATCTTTTCTTTCATATATGAAGGACACTTTAAAAACGTGGTTAAGACATGATTGCTTATTTCTTTTTCTACATTTAAGCAAGACTACCATTGTTGACACTTTCCCTAAGTCCCATACCATTAATGAATCTAACAATTTTAATTTGACAGATTTGGAGTTTATTTCTTAACCTTTGTTTAAGCATGGGTACCAAGTAGAACATGAATAGTCTAAATGACATTGTATCAGAACAGAACATAAATATTTTCTACATTTAAAATCTAAGAACCTTGCTTGTCCAAACAAAAAATTAAGACATGAATTTACCTTACAATACTGTTTACAATAGTTTCACCGGACAAAGAATTATCAGTCATAAGACCTAGACATTTCACAGACTGTGGACTCAATACTATGTCCATTGCAAACAATTTTGAAATCCTTAACTTGCTTTAATAAGGTAAATATTACTCTTTCTAAGATGAAACAAATTCTACAACATTAAACGATATGTTGGATCAAAATGAAACCACAAATGACTTTATATAGCACAAAATACTTATAGTTTAAATATATTTTATTACTTATGTTACAGATAATTAACATCCCATGACAATACATATTTATATATAACATGCAAATTGATTGAACTACAAGTTATAACAACATGAGTTACAGTTCTCTCCATATCATCAATATCGATATATTATGTATAGATTATAATTTTAAATGAATACTATCAACTTGAAAAGAAGAAACACAAAGAAATGTGAACAAAAATGAAGGGGGAAAATCCCTGCTTGATAAACTTGCCGTTGCCCATCTCAATAGAAACCATATAATTGCCCCATATATTATTCAAATTAAAATTTCGACAACCACGAGTAACAAACTTTACTAATAAGTCAATTTGAAAATGTGTGTTTTAATATACTTTTCAATAAAATAGTATTAAACTCGTTATAAAGAATAAACAGAATTTTTGCACTTCAACACATCTCATATATTAGACATTTGTGTACATGACAATTGTAACATTTTATCACTTAAATTCATACATTTCTCATTATTGCATCAATACATATAAGTAATTTGATAAAATCAAAATCAAACTGACTTGTATATCTGTAAATTGGTTTGATATTTGTTTTTTGGCTTTTGATAATTAACATGACACTACCTCTCAGTTGAACGTCAGCCTCCAATATTGAAGAATTACACACATGAAGATTGGACGACAAAATCAAGTATTAAAACTAGTTGCTGTCCCTAAAAACATTTTTCTGAAATTCAAAATATCTTTTGTTTTCATTTAAAAGTTGCATTACCCAATTACATTGTGTTGTATTGTTTTTTCAGAATGAGTGGATACAGACCAGATACCAATGAAGATAACATCAGGGAGGTTTTGACTTCCAGAAAAAAATTACAATGTGTACTCCGGACAACTAGGACCATGTTTAAACTAAAATAATGTATAAGAAATTGACCACTGGATTCCCACTACTGAGACTATAACACCCTGTACTGAAACTAGAACACCCAATACTGAGACTATAACACCCAGTACTTAGACTTGCACCATGTACTGAGACTATAACACCCAGTACTGAGACTATAATGCCCAGTACTGAGACTATAACTCACAGTACTGAGATTGTAACACCCAGAACTGAGACTCTGTAACACCCATTATTGAGACTAAACCATCATGTACTGAGTTTATAACACCCAGTACTGAGACTATAACACCCAGTACTGAGATTTTGACACCCAGAACTGAGACTATAACACCCAGTACTTAGACTTGCATCATGTACTGAGACTATAACACCCAGTACTGAGACTATAACACCAAGTACTGATTCTATAACACCTTGTACTGAGACTATAACACCCAGTACTTAGACTTGCATCATGTACTGAGATTATAACACCCAGTACTGAGACTGTAACACCCAGTACTGAGACTATAACACCCTGTACTGAGACTATAACACCCAGTACTTAGACTTGCATCATGTACTGAAACTATAACACCCAGTACTGAGATTGTAACACCAGGAACTGAGACTCTGTAACACCCATTACTGAGACTATACCATCATGTACCGAGACGTTATAACACCCAGTACTGAGACTGTTACATCCAGTACTAGAACAAACATGCCCAGTATTGGCTTTATAACATCATGTACCAATTATAATGCAAAGACTGTCTCTATAACAACTAGTATTAATTATATCACCCAGACATTCATGACTAAGACTATAACACCCAGTACTGAAATGATAACATCCTGTACTGAGACAATTACATCTGGTACTGAGACTATAATATCCTGTACTGAGACAATAGCACCAAGTACTGAGATTATAACACATAGTACTGAAACTATAACATCCAGTACTGACTTGATAACACCAAGTACTGACCCAGTACTGAGTTACATCCACAACTGAGATTAACACTGTACTGAGACTCAATGATTTCCAGGACTGAAACTATAACATCCAGTACTGAGATTACAATATCTTGTTCTGAGACTATAACATCCAGTTTTGAAACTATAACATCCAGTAATAACTTGATAACACCATTTACTGACCCAGTACTGAGTAACATCCACGACTGAGACTAACACCCTGTTTTGAGACTCAATAATATCCAGTACTGAAACTATAACATCCAGTACTGAAAGTATAATATCCAGTACTGAGATTATAACATCCTGTACTGAGACTATAACATCCAGTACTAAGACTTAAACATTCTGTACTGAGACTATAACACATAGTACTGAAACTATTACATCCAGTACTGAGTAACATCCACAACTGAGACTCAGTGATATCCAGTACTGAAATTATAACATCCAGTACTGAGATTATAACATCCTGTACTGAGAATATAACATTCAGTTTTGAAACTATAACATCCAGTACTGACTCGATAAAACCAAGTACTGACCCAGTACTGAGTAACATCCACGGCTGAGACTAACCCCCTGTACTGAGACTCAATGATATCCAGTACTGAAAATATCACATCCAATACTGAGATTATAACATCCTGTACTGTGACTATAACATCCAGTACTGAGACTGTAACATCCAGTACTGAGACTCAATTATATCCAGTACTGAAACAATAACATCCAGTACTGAGATTATAACATCCTGTACTGAACTATAACATCCAGTACTGAAACTATAACATCCAGTACTGAGTAACATCCATGACTGAGACTAACACCCTGTACTGAGACTCAATAATATCCGATTCTGAAACTATAACATCCCGTACTGAGACTATAACATCCAGTACTGAGATTATAACATCCTGTACTGAGACTATAACACCCAGTCCTGATACTCAGTCATATCCAGTATTGAAACAAGTCATATCCAGTATTGAAACAATAATATCTAGTACTGAAACTATAACACCTAGTACTAAGAATCGATGATATATAATACTTAAACTATAACATCCAGTACTAAGATTACAACACCCTGTACTGACACTCAATGCTATCCAGTACTGAAACTATAACATCCTGTAATGAGACTATACCATCCAGTACTGAAACTATAACATCCAGTACTAAGATTATAACACCCTTTACTGACACTCAGTGATATCCAGTACTGAAACTATTACATCTTGTACTGAGACTATAACATCCAGTACTTAGATTATAATTCCCTTTACTGACACTCAGTGATATCCAGTACTGAAACTTTTACATCTTGTACTGAGACTATAACATCCAGTACTGAAACTATAACATCCAGTACTAAGATTATAACTCCCTTTACTGACACTCAGTGATATCTAGTACTGAAACTCTTACATCTTGTACTGAGACTATTGTATATCAGTACTGACCCAGAACTGAGTAACATTTACAACTGAGACTAACACTCTGTACTGAGTCTCAATGATATCCAGTACTGAAAATATCACATCCAATACTGAGACTATAACACCAAGTTCTGAGACTATAATACATAGTACTGAAACTATAACATCCAGTACCGACTCGATAACACCAAGTACTGAACCAGTACTGAGTAACACAACTGAGACTAACATTCTGTACTGAGACACTGATATCCAGTACTGGAAATATCACATCCAGTACTGAGACTGTCACACCAAGTTCTGAGACTATAATACATAGTACTGAAACTATAACATCCAGTACCGACTAGATAACACCAAGTACTGACCCAGTACTGAGTAACATCCACAACTGAGACTAACACTTTCTACTGAGACTCAATGATATCCAGTACTGAAAATATAACATCCAGTACTGAGATTAAAACACCCAGTTCTGAGACTAAAATACATATTACTGAAACTATAACATCCAGTACCGACTCGATAACACCAAGTACTGAACCATTACTGAGTAACATCCACAACTGAGATCAACACCCTGTACTGAGACTCAATGATATCCATTACTGAAATTATAACATCCAGTACTGACACTATAACATCCAATACTGAGAATCAATTGTATCCAGTACTGACACTATAACAACCAGTACTGAGACTATAACATCCAGTATTGAGACTTAAATATATCCAGTACTGAAACTATAATATCCAGTACTAAGATTATAACATACAAAACTGAAACTATAACACCCAGTACTGAGACTGAATGATATCAAGAACTGAAACTATAACATCCAGTACTAAGACTATAACATCCAGTACTGAGACTATAACATCCAGTACTGAGATTATAACATCCTGTACTGAGACTATAACACCCAGTCCTGATACTCAGTCATATCCAGTATTGAAACAAGTCGTATCCAGTATTGAAACAATAATATCTAGTACTGAAACTATAACACCCAGTACTAAGAATCGATGATATATAATACTTAAACTATAACATCCAGTACTAAGATTACAACACCCTGTACTGACACTCAATGCTATCCAGTACTGAAACTATAACATCCTGTAATGAGACTATACCATCCAGTACTGAAACTATAACATCCAGTACTAAGATTATAACACCCTTTACTGACACTCAGTGATATCCAGTACTGAAATTATTACATCCAGTACTGAGACTATAACATTCTGTACTGGTACTATAACATCCAGTACTGAGATTATAACATCCTGTACTATTACTATGACATCCAGTATTGAGACTATAACACCCAGTACTGAAACTCGATAACACCCTCTACTGAGACTATAACACCCAGTACTGAGACTCGATAACACCAAGTACTGAGATTATAACACATAGTACTGAAACTATTACATCCAGTACTGACTCGATAACACCAAGTACTGACTCAGTACTGAGTTACATCCACCACTGAGACTAACACTGTACTGAGACTCAGTGATATCCAGTACTGAAATTATAACATCCAGTACTGAGATTATAATATTCAGTACTGAAACAATAACATTAAGTCCTGACTCGATAACACCAAGTACTGACCCAGTAATGAGTAACATCCACGGCTGAGACTAACACCCTGTACTGAGACTCAATGATATCCAGTACTGAAACAATAACATCCAGTACTGAGACTATAACATCCAGTACTGATATTATAACATCTTGTTCTGAGACTATAACATCCAGTATTGAAACTATAACATCCAGTACTAACTTGATAACACCATTTACTGACCCAGTACTGAGTAACATCCACGAATGAGACTAACACCCTGTTTTGAGACTCAATAATATCCAGTTCTGAAACTTTAACATCCAGTACTAAGATTATAACATCCTGTACTTAGACTAACATCCAGTACTAAGACCAAAACATCCTGTACAAAGACATTAACACATAGTACTGAAACTATTACATCCAGTACCGACTCAATAACACCAAGTACTGAGTAACATCCACAACTGAGACTAACACCCTGTACTGAGACTCAGTGATATCCAGTACTGAAATTATATCATCCAGTACTGAGATTATAACATCCTGAACTGAGAATATCACATTCAGTACTGAAACAATAACATCCAGTACTGACTCAATAACACCATTTACTGACCCAGTACTGAGTACCATCCACGGCTGAGACTAACACCCTGTACTGAGACTCAATGATATCCAGTACTGAAACAATAACATCCAGTACTGAGATTATAACATCCTGTACTGAGACTATAATATCCAATACTGAGACTATAACATCCAGTACTGAGACTCAATGATATCCAGTACTGAAACAATTACATCCAGTATTGAGATTATAACATCAAGTACTGAGACTAACATCCAGTACTGAAACTATAACATCAAGTACTGACTCGATAACACCAAGTACTGACCCAGTACTGAGTAACAGCCATGACTGAGACTCAGTGATATCCAGTACTGAAATTATAACATCCAGTACTGAGATTATAACATCCTGTACTGAGAATATAACATTCAGTACTGAAACAATAACATCCAGTACTGACTCTATAACACCAAGTACTGACCCAGTACTGAGTAACATCCAAGGCTGAGACTAACACCCTGTACTGAGACTCAATGATATTCAGTACTGAAACAATAACATCCAGTACTGAGATTATAACATCCAGTACTGAGACTCAATGATATCCAGTACTGAAACAATAACATCCAGTACTGAGATTATAACATACTGTACTGAGACTATAACATCCAGTACTGAAACTATAACATCCAGTACTGACTCGATAACACCAAGTACTGACCCAGTACTGAGTAACATCCATGACTGAGACTAACACCCTGTACTGAGACTCAATGATATCCTGTTTTGAAATTATAACATCCTGTACTGAGACTATAACATCCAGAACTGAGATTATAACATGTTGTTCTGAGACTCAGTTTTATCCAGTACTGAGACTTTAACACCCAGTCCTGATACTCAGTCATATCCAGTATTGAAACAATACAATCCAGTACTGAGACTATAACATTCAGAACTGAAACTATAACACTCAGTACTGAGAATCAATGATATATAGTACTTAAACTATAACTTCCAGTACCAAGATTATAACACCCTGTACTGACACTCAGTGATATACACTACTGAAATTATAACATCCTGTACTGAGACTTTACCATCCAGTACTAAGATTATAACACCCTTTACTGACACTCAGTGATATCCAGTACTGAAACTATTACATCTTGTACTGAGACTATAACATCCAGTACTGAAACTATAACATCCAGTACTGACTCGATAACACCAAGTACTGACCCAGTACTGAGTAACATCCATGACTGAGACTAACACCCTGTACTGAGACTCAATAATATCCAGTTCTGAAATTATAACATCCTGTACTGAGACTATAACATCCAGTACTGAGACTCAGTTGTATCCAGTACTGAGACTATAACACCCAGTCCTGATACTCAGTCATATCCAGTATTGACACAATAATATCAAGTACTGAGACTATAACATTCAGTACTGAAACTATAACATTTAGTACTAAGAATCAATGATATATAGTACTTAAACTATAACAACCAGTACTAAGATTATAACACCCTGTACTGACACTCAGTGATACCCAGTACTGAAACTATTACATCTTGTACTGAGACTAATGTAACATCTAGTACTGAAACTATAACATCCAGTACTAAGATTATAACTCCCTTTACTGACATTCAGTGATATCCAGTACTGAAACTCTTACATCTTGTACTGAGACTATAACATCCAGTACTAAGATTATAACTCCCTTTACTGACACTCAGTGATATCCAATACTGTTACTATTGTATATCAGTACTGACCCATTATTGAGTAACATCCACAACTGAGACTAACACTGTACTGAGACTCAATGATTTCCAGTACTGAGACTATGACATCCAGTACTGAGATTATAACATCTTGTTCTGAGACTATAACATCCAGTATTGAAACTAGAACATCCAGTACTAACTTGATAACACCATTTACTGACCCAGTACTGAGTAACATCCACGAATGAGACTAACATCCTGTTTTGAGACTCAATAATATCAAGTACTGAAACTATAACATCCAGAACTGAGATTATAACATCCTGTACTAAGACTATAAGATCCAGTACTAAGACTAAAACATCCTGTACTGAGACTATAACACATAGTACTGAAACTATAACATCCAGTACCGACTCAATAACACCAAGTACTGACCAAGTACTGAGTAACATCCACAACTGAGACTATAACATCCTGTACTGTGACTATAACATCCAGTACTGAGACTGTAACATCCAGTACTGAGACTCAATGATATCCAGTACTGAAACAATAACATCCAGTACTGAGATTATAACATCCTGTACTGAGACTATAACATCCAGTACTGAAACTATAACATCCAGTACTGAGTAACATCCATGACTGAGACTAACACCCTGTACTGAGACTCAATGATATCCAATTCTGAAACTATAACATCCCATACTGAGACTATAACATCCAGTACTGAGATAATAACATCCTGTACTGAGACTATAACACCCAGTCCTGATACTCAGTCATATCCAGTATTGAAACAATACTATCTAGTTCTGAAACTATAACCCCCAGTACTAAGAATCAATGATATATAATACTTAAACTATAACATCCAGTACTAAGATTATAACACCCTAAACTGACACTCAATGATATCCAGTACTGAAACTATCACATCCAGTACTAAGATTATAACACCCTTTACTGACACTCAGTGATATCCAGTACTGAAACTATAACATCCTGTACTGAGACTATAACATCCAGTACTGAAACTATAACATCCAGTACTAAGATTATAACACCCTTTACTGACACTCAATGATATCCAGTATTGAAACTATAACATCCTGTACTGAGACTATAACATCCAGTACTGAAACTATAACATCCAGTACTAAGATTATAACACCCTTTACTGACACTCAGTGATATCCAGTACTGAAACTATTACATCTTGTACTGAGACTATAACATCCAGTACTGAAACTATAACATCCAGTACTAAGATTATAACTCCCTTTACTGACACTCAGTGATATTCAGTACTGAAACTATTACATATTGTACTGAGACTATAACATCCAGTACTGAAACTATAACATCCAGTACTAAGATTATAACTCCCTTTACTGACACTCAGTGATATCTAGTACTGAAACTCTTACATCTTGTACTGAGACTATTGTATATCAGTACTGACCCAGTACTGAGTAACATCTTCAACTGAGATTAACACCCTGTACTGAGACTCAATGATATACCAGTACTGAAAATATCACATCCAGTACTGAGACTATAACATCCAGTTCTGAGACTATAATACATAGTACTGAAACTATAACATCGAGTACCGATTCGATAACATCCAAGTACTGAACCAGTACTGAGTAACACAACTGAGACTAACATTCTGTACTGAGACTCACTGATATCCAGTACTGGAAATATCACATCCAGTACTGAGACTATAATACATAGTACTGAAACTATAACATCCAGTACCGACTCGATAACACCAAGTACTGACACAGTACTGAGTAACATCCACAACTGAGACTAACACTTTCTACTGAGACTCAATGATATCCAGTACTGAAAATATAACATCCAGTACTGAGACTATAACACCCAGTTCTGAGACTAAAATACATATTACTGAAACTATAACATCCAGTACCGACTCGGTAACACCAAGTACTGAACCAGTACTGAATAACATCCACAACAGAGATTAACACCCTGTACTGAGACTCAATGATATCCATTACTGAAATTATAACATCCAGTAGTGACACTATAACATCCAATACTGAGAATCAATTGTATCCAGTACTGAGACTATAACATCCAGTACTGAGACTATAACATCCAGTATTGAGACTTAAATATATCCAGTACTGAAACTATAATATCCAGTACTAAGATTATAACATACAATACTGAAACTATAACACCCAGTACTGAGACTGAATGATATCAAGAACTGAAACTATAACATCCAGTACTAAGACTATAACATCCAGTACTGAAACTATAACACTCAGTACTAAGAATCAATGATATATAGTACTTAAACTATAACATCCAATACTAAGATTATAACACCCTGTACTGACACTCAGTGATATATAGTACTGAAATTATCACATCCTGTACTGAGACTTTACCATCCAGTACTAAGATTATAACACCCTTTACTGACACTCAGTGATATCCAGTACTGAAACTATAACATCCAGTACTGAGATTATAACATTTTGTTCTGAGACTATAACATCCAGTATTGAAACTAGAACATCCAGTACTAACTTGATAACACCATTTACTGACCCAGTACTGAGTAACATCCACGGATGAGACTAACATCCTGTTTTGAGACTCAATAATATCAAGTACTGAAACTATAACATCCAGAACTGAGATTATAACATCCTGTACTAAGACTATCAGATCCAGTACTAAGACTAAAACATCCTGTACTGAGACTATAACACATAGTACTGAAACTATTACATCCAGTACCGACTCAATAACACCAAGTACTGAGTAACATCCACAACTGAGACTAACACCCTCTACTGAGACTCAATGATATCCAGTACTGAAATTATATCATCCAGTACTGAGATTATAACATCCTGTACTGATAATATAACATTCAGTACTGAAACAATAACATCCAGTACTGACTCAATAACACCATTTACTGACCCAGAACTGGGTACCATCCACGGCTGAGACTAACACCCTGTACTGAGACTCAATGATATCCAGTACTGAAACAATAACATCCAGTACTGAGATTATAACATCCTGTACTGAGACTATAATATCCAATACTGAGACTATAACATCCAGTACTGAGACTCAATGGTATCCAGAACTGAAACAATTACATCCAGTACTGAGATTATAACATCCTGTACTCAGACTAACATCCAGTACTGAAACTATAACATCCAGTACTGACTCGATAACACCAAGTACTGACCCAGTACTGAGTAACATCCATGACTGAGACTAACACCCTCTACTGAGACTTAGTGATATCCAGTACTGAAATTATAACATCCAGTACTGAGATTATAACATCCAGTACTGAGAATATAACATTCAGTACTGAAACAATAACATCCAGTACTGACTCGATAACACCAAGTACTGACCCAGTACTGAGTAACATCCACGGCTGAGACTAACACCCTATACTGAGACTCAATGATATCCAGTACTGAAACAATAACATCCAGTACTGAGATTATAACATCCAGTACTGAGACTATAACATCCAGTACTGAGACTCAATGATATCCAGTACTATAACAATAACATCCAGTACTGAGATTATAACATCCTGTACTGAGACTATAACATCCAGTACTGAAACTATTACATCCAGTACCGACTCAATAACACCAAGTACTGAGTAACATCGACAACTGAGACTAACACCCTCTACTGAGACTCAATGATATCCAGTACTGAAATTATATCATCCAGTACTGAGATTATAACATCCTGTACTGAGAATATAACATTCAGTACTGAAACAATAACATCCAGTACTGACTCAATAACACCATTTACTGACCCAGAACTGAGTACCATCCACGGCTGAGACTAACACCCTGTACTGAGACTCAATGATATCCAGTACTGAAACAATAACATCCAGTACTGAGATTATAACATCCTGTACTGAGACTATAATATCCAATACTGAAACTATAACATCCAGTACTGAGACTCAATGGTATCCAGAACTGAAACAATTACATCCAGTACTGAGATTATAACATCCTGTACTCAGACTAACATCCAGTACTGAAACTATAACATCCAGTACTGACTCGATAACACCAAGTACTGACCCAGTACTGAGTAACATCCATGACTGAGACTAACACCCTCTACTGAGACTTAGTGATATCCAGTACTGAAATTATAACATCCAGTACTGAGATTATAACATCCAGTACTGAGAATATAACATTCAGTACTGAAACAATAACATCCAGTACTGACTCGATAACACCAAGTACTGACCCAGTACTGAGTAACATCCACGGCTGAGACTAACACCCTATACTGAGACTCAATGATATCCAGTACTGAAACAATAACATCCAGTACTGAGATTATAACATCCAGTACTGAGACTATAACATCCAGTACTGAGACTCAATGATATCCAGTACTATAACAATAACATCCAGTACTGAGATTATAACATCCTGTACTGAGACTATAACATCCAGTACTGAAACTATAACATCCAGTACTGACTCAATAACACCAAGTACTCACCCAGTACTGAGTAACATCCATGACTGAGACTAACACCCTGTACTGAGACCCAATGATATCCAGTTCTGAAACTATAACATCCTGTACTGAGACTATAACATCCAGTACTGAGATTATAACATGTACTGAGATTCAGTTGTATCCAGTACTGAGACTATAACACCCAGTCCTGATACTCAGTCATATCCAGTATTGAAACAATAATATCCAGTACTGAGACTATAACATACAGTACTGAAACTATAACACTCAGTACTAAGAATCAATGATATATAGTACTTAAACTATAACATCCAGTACTAAGATTATAACACCCTTTACTGACACTCAGTGATATCCAGTACTGAAATTATAACATTCTGTACTGAGACAATACCATCCAGTACTAAGATTATAACACCCTTTACTGACACTCAGTGATATCCAGTACTGAAACTATAACATCCTGTACTGAGACAATACCATCCAGTACTAAGATTATAACACCCTTTACTGACACTCAGTGATATCCAGTACTGAAACTATTACATCTTGTACTGAGACTATTGTATATCAGTACTGACCCAGTACTGAGTAACATCCACAACTGAGACTAACACCCTGTACTGAGACTCAATGATATCCATTACAGAAATTATAACATCCAGTACTGAGACTCAATTGTATCCAGTACTGAAACTATAACATCCAGTACTAAGACTATAACACCCAATATTGAGACTTAATCATATCCAGTACTGAAACTAATATCCAGTACTGAGATTATAACATACAATACTGAAACTATAACACCCAGTACTGAGACTAAATGCTATTGAGAACTGAAACTATAACATCCAGTACTAAGACTATAACATCCAGTACTGAGACTATAACATCAAGTACTAAGATTATGACTCCCTTTACTGACACTCAGTGATATCCAGTACTGAAACTATTACATCTTGTACTGAGACTATTGTATATCAGTACTGACCCAGTACTGAGTAACATCAACAACTGAGACTAACACCCTGTACTGAGACTCAATGATATCCATTACTGAAATTTTAACATCCAGTACTGAGACTATAACACCCAGTATTGAGACTTAATCATATCAGTACTAAAACTAATATCCAGTACTGAAATTATAACATACAATACTGAAACTATAACACCCAGTACTGAGACTAAATGATATCGAGAACTGAAACTATAACATCCAGTACTGAGACTATAACACCCAGTACTGAGATTATAACTTCCTGTATTGAGACTTAATGATATCCAATACTGAAATTATTACATCCAGTACTGAGACTATAACATTCTGTACTGGTATTATAACATCCAGTACTGAGACTATAACACCCAGTACTTAGACTTGCATCATGTACTGAAACTATAATACCCAGCACTGAGATTATAACACCCTGTACTGAAACTCTGTAACACCCATAACTGAGACTATACCATCATGTACAGAGATTATAGCACCCAGTTCTGAGACTATAAAATCAGTACTGAGACTTTTTAACACCCATTACTGAGACTGTTACATCCATTACTGGTACAAACATACCCAGTACTGGCTTTATCACATCGTGTTCAGACTATTATGCACAGACTGGCTCTATAACAACCGAGACTATAACACATAGTACTAAAACTATAACATCCAGTACTGACTCGTTTACACCAAGTACTGAGAAATATCCATGACTGAGACTAACACACCCTGTAATGAGACTCAGTGATATCCAGTACTGAAACTATATCATTCAGTACTGAGATTATAACATCCTGTACTGAGACTATAACATCCAGTACCGACTCGATAGCATCATTTACTGACCCAGTACTGAGTAACATCCACAACTGAGACTAACACCCTGTACTAAGACTGAATGGTATCCAGTGCTTAAACTATAACATCCAGTACTGAGATTTTAACATCCTGTACTGTGACTTAATGATATCCAGTACTGAAACTATAACATCCAGTACTGACTCGATAACACCATTAACTGATCCAGTACTGAGTAACATCCATGACTGACACTAACACCCTGTACTGAGACTGAATGGTATCCAGTACTTAAACTATAACATCCAGTACTGAGATTATAACACCCTGTACTGAGACTCAATGATATCCAGTACTGAAACTATAACATCAAGTAATGAGATTATAACATCTTGAACTGGTACTATAACATCCAGTACTAAGACTATAACACCCAGTAATGAGACTATAACACATAGTACTGAAACTATAACATGCAATACTGATACTATAACATCCAGTACTGACTCACTAACACCATTTACTGACCCAGTACTGAGTAACATCCACAACTGACACTAAAACCCTATACTGAGATTGAATGATATCCAGTAGAGAAACTATAACATCCAGTACTGAAACTCAGTTGTATCCAGTACTGAAACTAAAACATCCAGTACTGAGACTATAACATTCAGTACTGAAACTATAACACCCTGTACTGACACTCAAAGATATCCAGTACTGAAACTATAACATCCAGTACTGAGACTATAACACCCAGTACTTTGGCTATAATACATAACACTGAAACTATAACATCCAGTACTGACTTCATAACACCGACCCAGTACTGAATAGCATCCATGACTGAGACTTACACCCTGTACTGAGACTAGATGATATCAAGAACTGAAACTATAACATCCAGTACTGAGACTATAACATCCAGTACTGAAACTATAATATCAAGTACTGAGATTATAACATACAGTACAGAAACACCCAGTTCTGAGACTCAATGATCCAGAACTGAAACTAAAACATCAAGTACTGAAACTATAACATCCAGTACTGAGACTATAACATCCAATACTGATACTATAGCACCCATTACTGATACTATAACATCCAGTACTGAGACTATAATACCCAGAGCTGAGACTCAAAAACACCGTGTACTGAAACTATGACACCAAGTACTAAGACTCAATTACACCCAGTAGTGAGAATAGAAACATCATGTACTGAGACTATAAAACCAAGTACTGATATTATAATACCCAGACTGGCTCTATAACACCCAGTACCGAAACTATAACAACCAGTACTGAGACTATATTACACTCAGTACTGAAACTATAACACTCTGTACTGAGACTTCATAACACCAAATACTGATACTATAATACCCAGTTCTGAGACTCACCCATAACTGAAACTATAACACCCTGTATTGATACTCTGTAACACCCTGTACTGATACTATAACACCCAGTACTGAAACTTTATAACATCCACTGCTGATACTATAACACCCTGTACTGAGACTATAACACCCATTACTGATACTATAATACCCAGTACTGAGACTCTATAACACCAAATACTGATACTATAACACCCAGTACTGAGACTTTACAGCACACTGTACTGATACTACAACACCCTGTACTGAGACTTTATAACACCCAATACTGAGTCTATAACACCCTGTACTGGGACTCTATAACACTCACTACTGATAATAAAACACCCTGTACTGAGACTTTATAACACCCAGTACTGAGACTTTATAACACACTGTACTGATACTACAACACCATGTACTGAGACTTTTTAACACCCAATACTGAGACTATAGCACCCAGTACTGAGACTCTATAACACCCAGTACTGATACTATAACACCCAGTACTTAGACTTGCATCATGTACTGAGATTATACCACCCAGTCCTGAGACTATAACATCAGTACTGAGACTTACATCCATTACTGGTACAAACATACCCAGTACTGGCTTTATGGCATCATGTTCAGACTATTATGCACAGACTGGCTCTATAACAACCAGAGTTAACTTAATCACCCAGACTTGCTCTTTAACAACCAGTACTGATACTACAACACCCTGTACTGAGACTTTATAACACCAAATACTGAGTCTATAACACCCTGTACTGGGACTCTATAACACTCACTACTGATAATAAAACACCCTGTACTGAGACTTTATAACACCCAGTACTGAGACTTTATAACACACTGTACTGATACTACAACACCATGTTCTGAGACTTTTTAACACCCAATACTGAGACTATAGCACCCAGTACTGAGACTCTATAACACCCAGTACTGATACTATAACACCCAGTACTTAGACTTGCATCATGTACTGAGATTATACCACCCAGTCCTGAGACTATAACATCAGTACTGAGACTTTTTAACACCCATTACTGAGACTTACATCCATTACTGGTACAAACATACCCAGTACTGGCTTTATGGCATCATGTTCAGACTATTATGCACAGACTGGCTCTATAACAACCAGAGTTAACTTAATCACCCAGACTTGCTCTTTAACAACCAGTACTGATACTATAACACCCTGTACTGAGACTTTATAACACCAAATACTGAGTCTATAACACACTGTACTGATATTATAACACCCTGTACTGAGACTCTATAACACCCAGTACTGAGACTTTATAACAACAAATACTTATACTATAACACCCTGTACGGAGATTTTATAACACCCAATGCTAATACTATAACACCCTGTACTGAGACTTTATAACACCAAATACTAATACTATAACACCCTGTACTGATACTTTATAACACCAAATACTTATACTATAAAACCCTGTACTGAGACTTTATAACACCAAATACTTATACTATAACACCATGTACTGAGACTTTATAACACCAAATACTTATACTATAACACCCTGTACGGAGATTTTATAACACCAAAAAACCCTGTACTGAGACTTTATAACAACAAATACTTATACTATAACACCCTGTACTGAGACTTTATAACACCAAATACTTATACTATAACACCCTGTACGGAGATTTTATAACACCCAATGCTAGTACTATAACACCCTGTACTGAGACTTTATAACAACAAATACTTATACTATAACACCCTGTACGGAGATTTTATAATACCCAATGCTAATACTATAACACCCAGTACTGAGACTTTATAACACCAAATACTTATACTATAACACCCTGTACTGAGACTTTATAACAACAAATACTTATACTATAACACCCTGTACTGAGACTTTATAACAACAAATACTTATACTATAACACCCTGTACGGAGATTTTATAACACCGAATGCTAATACTATAACACCCTGTACTGAGACATTATAACACCAAATACTTATACTATAACACCCTGTACTGAGACTTTATAACACCAAATACGTATACTATAACACCATGTACTGAGACTTTATAACACCAATTACTTATACTATAACACCCTGTACTGAGACTTTATAACACCAAAAACGTATACTATAACACCCTGTACTGAAACTTTATAACACCAAATACTTATACTATAACACCCTGTACTGAGACTTTATAACAACAAATACTTATACTATAACACCCTGTACGGAGATTTTATAACACCAAAAACTTATACTATAACACCCTGTACTGAGACTTTATAACAACAAATACTTATAATATAACACCCTGTACTGAGACTTTATAACAACAAATACTTATACTATAACACCCTGTATGGAGATTTTATAACACCCAATGCTAGAACTATAACACCCTGTACTGAGACTTTATAACACCAAATACTTATACTATAACACCCTGTACTGAGACTTTATAACACCAAATACTGAGACTCTATAACACCCAGTACTGAGACTTTATAACAACAAATACTTATACTATAACACCCTGTACGGAGATTTTATAACACCCAATGCTAATACTATAACACCCTGTACTGAGACTTTATAACAACAAATACTTATACTATAACACCCTGTACGGTGATTTTATAACACCCAATGCTAATACTATAACACCCAGTACTGAGACTTTATAACACCAAATACTTATACTATAACACCCTATACTGAGACTTTATAATAACAAATACTTATACTATAACACACTGTACGGAGATTTTATAACACCCAATGCTAATACTATAACACCCAGTACTGAGACTTTATAACACCAAATATTGAGACTTTAACACCCAGTACTGAGACTTTATAACACCAAATACTGGGACTTTAACACACTGTATTGATACTCTAACACCCAGTACTGAGACTTTAAAACACCAAATACTAATACTATAACACCCAGTACTGAGACTTTATAACACCAAATACTGAGACTTTAACACACTGTACTGATATTATAACACCATGTACTGACACTCTATAACACCCTGTACTATGACTCTATATCACCCTGTACTGAGACTTTATATAACTCCCATTACTGATACTATAACACTCAGTACTGACACTTTAATACACTGTTCTGATATTATAACACCCAGTACTGAGACTCTATAATATCCTGTACTAAGACTCGATAACACCCAGTACTGAGACTCTATATCACCCTGTACTGAGACTTTATGACACCCAATACTGATACTATAACACCACGTGCTGTGACTTTAACACACTACTGATATTATAACACCCAGTACTAAGACTATAACACTTTGTTCTGAGTCAATAACACCTAGTACTTAGACTTATATTATATACTGACACGTTATAACACCCATTACTGAGACTTTATTACACACTGTACTGAGACTCTATTACATATTGTACTAAGTCAATAACACCCAGTACTAAGACTCAATAAAAACCAGTAATGAAACTTACATCATGAACTGAGACTATAACACCCAGCATTGTGACTATAACACCCAGTACTGAGACTATACCACCCAGTACTGAGATTATAACACCCTGTACTGAGGCTCTGTAACACCCCTTACTTAGACTATACCATCATGTACTGAGATAATTACACCCCTATCTGAGACTATTACACTCAGTACTGAGACTTTATAACAACCATTACTGAGACTGTATCACCCCGTACTGGTACAAAAACACCCAGTACTGGCTTTATAACATCATGTACTGACTATTACATCAAGTACTGACTCTATAATACCCAGTACTGAATTCAAAACACACAGAATAGCTCTACAACACCCATTACTGAGACTATAACACCCAGCACTGAGACTATACCACCCAGTACTGAGATTATAACACACTGTTCTGAGACTTTGTAACACCCCTTACTGAGACTATACCATCATGTACTGAAAGTATAGCAACCATTTCTGAGACTATAACACTCAGTACTGAGACTTTATAACACCCATTATTGAGACTGTTACATCCAGTACTGGTACAAAAAACACCCAGTACTGGCTTAATAAAATCATGTACTGACTATAACATCAAGTACTGACTATTACATCAAGTACTGACTATACCATCAAGTACTGACTCTATAACACCCACTACTAACTATCTAACACCAACTTCTGTCTATATAACACCCAGACTTGATCTATAACACCCACTACTAACTATCTAACACCAATTTCTGTCTATATAACACCCAGACTTGCTCTATGACACCCAGAACTAACTTTATAACACCAACTACTGTCTATATAACACCCAGACTTCCTCAGTTACACCCAGAACTAACTTTATAACACCAACTACTGTCTATATAACACCCAGACTTACTCTATAATACGCACTACTAACTATCTTACACCAATTTCTGTCTATATAACACCCAGAACTAACTTTATAACGCCAACTACTGTCTATATAACACCCAGACTTGCTCTATAACACCCAGTACTAACTTTATAACACCAACTGCTGTCTATGTAACACCTAGACTTGATCTATAACACCCAGTACTAACTTTATAACACCAACTAGTGTCTATGTAACACCCAGACTTGCTCTATAACACCCAGTACTAACTTTATAACACCAACTGCTGTCTATGTCACACCCATACTTGATCTATAACACCCAGTACTAACTTTATAACACCAACTACTATCTATGTAACACCCAGACTTGCTCTATAACACCAAGTACTAACTTTATAACACCAACTGCTGTCTATATAACACCCATACTTGATCTCTAACACCAAGTACTAACTTTATAACACCAACTGCTGTCTATATAACACCCATACTTGATCTATAACACCCAGTACTAACTTTATAACACCAACTGCTGTCTATATAACACCCAGACTTGCTCTATAACACCAAGTACTAACTTAATAACACCAATTGCTGTCTATATAACACTCAAGACTTGCTTTGTAACACCCACTTCTAACTTTCTAACACCAATTTCTGTCTATATAACACCCAGACTTGCTCTATTACACCCAGTACTAACTTTATAACACTAACTACTGTCTATAAAACACTCACACTTGCTTTATAACACCTAGTACTAACTTTATAACACCAACTTTATAACACCAACTACTGTCTATGTAAAACCCAGACTTGCTCAATAACACCAAGTTCTAACTTTATAATACCAACTGCTGTCTATATAACACCCAGACTTGCTCTATAACACCCAGTACTAACTTTATAACACCAAATGCTGTCAATGTAACACCCAGACTTGATCTATAACACCCAGTACTAACTTTATAACACCAACTACTGTCTATGCAACACCCAGACTTGCTCTGTAACACCCAGTACTAACTTTATAACACCAACTACTGTCTATATTACACCCATACTTGTTCAATAACACCAAGTACTAACTTTATAATACCAACTGCTGTCTATATAACACCCAGACTTGCTCTTTAACACCACATACTAACTTTATAACACCAACTGCTGTCTATTTAACAACCAGACGTGATCTATAACACCCAGTACTAACTTTATAACACCAACTTCTGTCTATGTAACACCCATACTTGCTCTGTAACACCCAGTACTAACTTTATAACACCAACTACTGTCTATATAACACCCAGATTGGCTCTATAACACCCAGTACTAATTTTATAACACCAACTAGTGTCTATATAACACCCATACTTGCTCTGTAACACCCAGTACTAACTTTATAACACCAACTACTGTCTATATACCAACCAGACTTGCTTTATAACACCAAGTACTAAATTTATAACACCAACTGCTGTCTATATAACATCCAGACTTGCTCTGTAACACCCAGTACTAACTTTATAACACCAACTACTGTCTATGAAACACCAAGACTTGATCAATAACACACAGTACTAACTTTATAACACCAACTACTATCTATATAACACCCAGACTTGCTCTATAACACCAAGTACTAACTTCATAACACCAACTTCTGTCTATATATCACCCAGACTTGCTCTGTAACACCATGTACTAACTTTATTACACCAACTACTGTCTATATAACACACAGACTTGATCTATAACACCCAGTACTAACTTTATAACACCAACTGCTGTCTATATAACACCAAGACTTGCTCTATAACACCAAGTACTATCTTTATAACACAAACTTTATAACACCAACTACTGTCTATGTAACACCCAGACTTGCCCTATAACACCCAGTACTAACTTTATAACACCAACTGCTGTCTATATAACACCCAGACTTGCTCTATAACACCAAGTACTAACTTTATAACACCAACTCCTGTATTTAAAACACTCAGACTTGCTTTATAACACCCAGTACTAACTTTATAACACCAACTTTATAACACCAACTACTGTCTATGTAAAACCCAGACTTGCTCTATAACACCCAGTACTAACTTTATAACACCAACTACTGTCTATGTAACACCCAGACTTGCTCTGTAACACCCAGTACTAACTTTATAACACCAACTTTATAACACCAACTGCTGTCAATGTAACACCCAGACTTGATCTATAACACCCAGTACTAACTTTATAACACCAACTACTGTCTATGTAACACCCAGACTTGCTCTGTAACACCCAGTACTAACTTTATAACACCAACTACTGTCTATATAACACCCATACTTGCTCAATAACACCAATTACTAACTTTATAATACCAACTGCTGTCTATATAACACCCAGACTTGCTTTATAACACCCAGTACTAACTTTATAACACCAACTACTGTCTATATAACACCCAGATTGGCTCTATAACACCCAGTACTAATTTTATAACACCAACTAGTGTCTATATAACACCCATACTTGCTCTGTAACACCCAGTACTAACTTTATAACACCAACTACTGTCTATATAACACCTAGATTTGCTCTATATCACCCAGTACTAACTTTATAACACCAACTACTGTCTATATAACACCTAGTACTAACTTTATAACATCAACTACTGTCTATATAACACCCAGACTTGATCTATAACAACCAGTACTAACTTTATAACACCAACTACTGTCTATATAACACCCAGACTTGATCTATAACACCAAGTACTAACTTTATAACACCAACTATTGTCTATATACCAACCAGACTTGCTCTATAAAACCAAGTACTAACTTTATAACACCAACTACTGTCTATATACCAACCAGACTTGCTTTATAACACCAAGTACTAACTTTATAAAACCAACTACTGTTTATGTTACACCCAGACTTGCTCTGTAACACCCAGTACTAACTGTATAACACCAACTGCTGTCTATATAACACCTAGACTCGCTTTATAACACCAAGTACGAATTTTATAACACCAACTGCTGTCTATACAACACCAAGACTTGCTCTGTAACACCAAGTACTAACTTTATAACACCAACTACTGTGTATATACCACCCAGACTTGCTCTGTAACACCCAGTCCTAACTTTATAACACCAACTACTGTCTATATAACACTCAGACTTGCTTTATAACACCCACTACTAACTTTATAACACCAACTGCTCTCTATATAACACCAAGACTTGCTCTATAACACCCAGTACAAACTTTCTAACACCAACTAGTGTCTATATAACACCCAGACTTGCTCTATAACACCAAGATCTAACTTTTTAACACCAACTAGTGTCTATATAACACCCAGACTTGCTCTGTAACACCCAGTACTAACTTTATAACATCAACTTGTGTCTATGTAACACCCAGTACTAACTTTATAACACCAACTACTGTCTATATAACACCCAGACTTGCTCTGTAACACCCAGTACTAAAATTATAACACCAACTGCTGTCTATATAACACCCAGACTTGCTCTGTAACACCAAGTACTAACTTTATAACACCAACTACTGTCTATGAAACACTCAGACCTGCTTTATAACACCCAGTACTAACTTTATAACACAAACTGCTGTCTATGTAACACCAAGACTTGATCTATAACACACAGTACTAACTTTATAACACCAACTACTGTCTGTATATAACACCCAGACTTGCTCTATAACACCAAGTACTAACTTCATAACACCAACTACTGTCTATATATCACCCAGACTTGCTCTGTAACACCATGTACTAACTTTATTACACCAACTACTGTCTATATAACACCCAGACTTGCTCTATAACATCAAGTACTAACTTCATAACACCACCTACTGTCTATACAACACCCAGACTTGATCTATAACACCAAGTACTAACTTTATAACACCAACTATTGTCTATATACCAACCAGACTTGCTCTATTACACCAAGTACTAACTTTATAACACCAACTACTGTCTATATACCAACCAGACTTTGTCTATAACACCAAGTACTAACTTTATAACACCAACTACTGTTTATGTTACACCCAGACTTGCTCTGTAACACGCATAACTAACTTTATAACACCAACTGCTGTCTATATAACACCAAGTACAAATTTTACAACACCAACTGCTGTCTATATAACACCAAGACTTGCTCTGTAACACCCAGTACTAACTTTATAACACCAACTACTGTCTATATAACACTCAGACTTGCTTTATAACACCCACTACTAACTTTATAACACCAACTACTGTCTATATAACACCAAGACTTGCTCTATAACACCCAGTACAAACTTTCTAACACCAACTACTGTCTATATAACCCCAAGACTTGCTCTATAACACCCAGTACAAACTTTCTAACACCAACTAGTGTCTATATAACACCCAGACTTGCTCTATAACACCAAGTACTAACTTTATAACACCAACATACTGTCTATATAACACCCAGAACTAACTTCATAACATCAACTAGTTTCTATATAACACCCATACTTGCTCTGTAACACCCAGCACTAACTTTATAACACCAACTACTGTCTATATAACACCTAGATTTGCTCTATATCACCCAGTACTAACTTTATAACACCAACTACTGTCTATATAACACCCAGACTTGCTCTGTAACACCCAGTACTAAATTTATAACACCAACTGCTGTCTATATAACACCCAGACTTGCTTTATAACACCAAGTACTAACTTTATAACACCAACTACTGTTTATGTTACACCCAGACTTGCTCTGTAACACCCAGTACTAACTGTATAACACCAACTGCTGTCTATATAACACCTAGACTCGCTTTATAACACCAAGTACGAATTTTATAACACCAACTGCTGTCTATACAACACCAAGACTTGCTCTGTAACACCAAGTACTAACTTTATAACACCAACTACTGTGTATATACCACCCAGACTTGCTCTGTAACACCCAGTCCTAACTTTATAACACCAACTACTGTCTATATAACACTCAGACTTGCTTTATAACACCCACTACTAACTTTATAACACCAACTGCTCTCTATATAACACCAAGACTTGCTCTATAACACCCAGTACAAACTTTCTAACACCAACTAGTGTCTATATAACACCCAGACTTGCTCTATAACACCAAGATCTAACTTTTTAACACCAACTAGTGTCTATATAACACCCAGACTTGCTCTGTAACACCCAGTACTAACTTTATAACATCAACTTGTGTCTATGTAACACCCAGTACTAACTTTATAACACCAACTACTGTCTATATAACACCCAGACTTGCTCTGTAACACCCAGTACTAAAATTATAACACCAACTGCTGTCTATATAACACCCAGACTTGCTCTGTAACACCCAGTACTAACTTTATAACACCAACTACTGTCTATGAAACACTCAGACCTGCTTTATAACACCCAGTACTAACTTTATAACACAAACTGCTGTCTATGTAACACCAAGACTTGATCTATAACACACAGTACTAACTTTATAACACCAACTACTGTCTGTATATAACACCCAGACTTGCTCTATAACACCAAGTACTAACTTCATAACACCAACTACTGTCTATATATCACCCAGACTTGCTCTGTAACACCATGTACTAACTTTATTACACCAACTACTGTCTATATAACACCCAGACTTGCTCTATAACATCAAGTACTAACTTCATAACACCACCTACTGTCTATACAACACCCAGACTTGATCTATAACACCAAGTACTAACTTTATAACACCAACTATTGTCTATATACCAACCAGACTTGCTCTATTACACCAAGTACTAACTTTATAACACCAACTACTGTCTATATACCAACCAGACTTTGTCTATAACACCAAGTACTAACTTTATAACACCAACTACTGTTTATGTTACACCCAGACTTGCTCTGTAACACGCATAACTAACTTTATAACACCAACTGCTGTCTATATAACACCCAGACTCGCTCTATAACACCAAGTACAAATTTTACAACACCAACTGCTGTCTATATAACACCAAGACTTGCTCTGTAACACCCAGTACTAACTTTATAACACCAACTACTGTCTATATAACACTCAGACTTGCTTTATAACACCCACTACTAACTTTATAACACCAACTACTGTCTATATAACACCAAGACTTGCTCTATAACACCCAGTACAAACTTTCTAACACCAACTACTGTCTATATAACCCCAAGACTTGCTTTATAACACCCAGTACAAACTTTCTAACACCAACTAGTGTCTATATAACACCCAGACTTGCTCTATAACACCAAGTACTAACTTTATAACACCAACATACTGTCTATATAACACCCAGAACTAACTTCATAACATCAACTAGTTTCTATATAACACCCATACTTGCTCTGTAACACCCAGCACTAACTTTATAACACCAACTACTGTCTATATAACACCTAGATTTGCTCTATATCACCCAGTACTAACTTTATAACACCAACTACTGTCTATATAACACCCAGACTTGCTCTGTAACACCCAGTACTAAATTTATAACACCAACTGCTGTCTATATAACACCCAGACTTGCTTTATAACACCAAGTACTAACTTTATAACACCAACTACTGTTTATGTTACACCCAGACTTGCTCTGTAACACCCAGTACTAACTGTATAACACCAACTGCTGTCTATATAACACCTAGACTCGCTTTATAACACCAAGTACGAATTTTATAACACCAACTGCTGTCTATACAACACCAAGACTTGCTCTGTAACACCAAGTACTAACTTTATAACACCAACTACTGTGTATATACCACCCAGACTTGCTCTGTAACACCCAGTCCTAACTTTATAACACCAACTACTGTCTATATAACACTCAGACTTGCTTTATAACACCCACTACTAACTTTATAACACCAACTGCTCTCTATATAACACCAAGACTTGCTCTATAACACCCAGTACAAACTTTCTAACACCAACTAGTGTCTATATAACACCCAGACTTGCTCTATAACACCAAGATCTAACTTTTTAACACCAACTAGTGTCTATATAACACCCAGACTTGCTCTGTAACACCCAGTACTAACTTTATAACATCAACTTGTGTCTATGTAACACCCAGTACTAACTTTATAACACCAACTACTGTCTATATAACACCCAGACTTGCTCTGTAACACCCAGTACTAAAATTATAACACCAACTGCTGTCTATATAACACCCAGACTTGCTCTGTAACACCCAGTACTAACTTTATAACACCAACTACTGTCTATGAAACACTCAGACCTGCTTTATAACACCCAGTACTAACTTTATAACACAAACTGCTGTCTATGTAACACCAAGACTTGATCTATAACACACAGTACTAACTTTATAACACCAACTACTGTCTGTATATAACACCCAGACTTGCTCTATAACACCAAGTACTAACTTCATAACACCAACTACTGTCTATATATCACCCAGACTTGCTCTGTAACACCATGTACTAACTTTATTACACCAACTACTGTCTATATAACACCCAGACTTGCTCTATAACATCAAGTACTAACTTCATAACACCACCTACTGTCTATACAACACCCAGACTTGATCTATAACACCAAGTACTAACTTTATAACACCAACTATTGTCTATATACCAACCAGACTTGCTCTATTACACCAAGTACTAACTTTATAACACCAACTACTGTCTATATACCAACCAGACTTTGTCTATAACACCAAGTACTAACTTTATAACACCAACTACTGTTTATGTTACACCCAGACTTGCTCTGTAACACGCATAACTAACTTTATAACACCAACTGCTGTCTATATAACACCCAGACTCGCTCTATAACACCAAGTACAAATTTTACAACACCAACTGCTGTCTATATAACACCAAGACTTGCTCTGTAACACCCAGTACTAACTTTATAACACCAACTACTGTCTATATAACACTCAGACTTGCTTTATAACACCCACTACTAACTTTATAACACCAACTACTGTCTATATAACACCAAGACTTGCTCTATAACACCCAGTACAAACTTTCTTACACCAACTACTGTCTATATAACCCCAAGACTTGCTCTATAACACCCAGTACAAACTTTCTAACACCAACTAGTGTCTATATAACACCCAGACTTGCTCTATAACACCAAGTACTAACTTTATAACACCAACATACTGTCTATATAACACCCAGAACTAACTTCATAACATCAACTAGTTTCTATATAACACCCATACTTGCTCTGTAACACCCAGCACTAACTTTATAACACCAACTACTGTCTATATAACACCTAGATTTGCTCTATATCACCCAGTACTAACTTTATAACACCAACTACTGTCTATATAACACCCAGACTTGCTCTGTAACACCCAGTACTAAATTTATAACACCAACTGCTGTCTATATAACACCCAGACTTGCTCTGTAACACCCAGTACTAACTTTATAACACCAACTACTGTCTATGTAACACCCAGACTTGATCTATAACACCCAGTACTAACTTTATAACACCAACTACTGTCTATGTAACACCCAGACTTGCTCTGTAACACCCAGTACTAACTTTATAACACCAACTACTGTCTATATAACACCCATACTTGCTCAATAACACCAATTACTAACTTTATAATACCAACTGCTGTCTATATAACACCCAGACTTGCTCTATAACACCCAGTACTAACTTTATAACACCAACTGCTGTCTATTTATCAACCAGACGTCATCTATAACACCCAGTACTAACTTTATAACACCAACTACTGTCTATGTAACACCCATACTTGCTCTGTAACACCCAGTACTAACTTTATAACACCAACTGCTGTCTATATAACACCCAGATTTGCTCTATAACACCAAGTACTAACTTTATAACACCAACTGCTGTCTATATAACACCCAGACTTGCTCTATAACACCAAGTACTAGCTTTATAATACCAACTGCTGTCTATATAACACCCAGACTTGCTCTATAACACCCAGTACTAACTTTATAACACCAACTACTGACTATGTAATACCCAGACTTGCTCTGTAACACCCAGTACTAACTTTATAACACCAACTGCTGTCTATATAACACCCAGACTTGCTCTATAACACCCAGTACTAACTTTATAACACCAACTACTGACTATGTAATACCCAGACTTGCTCTGTAACACCCAGTACTAACTTTATAACACCGACTGCTGTCTATATAACACCCAGACTTGCTCTATAACACCAAGTACTAACTTTATAACACCAACTACTGTCTATATAACACAGAGATTGACTCTATAACACCCAGTACTAATTTTATAACACCAACTACTGTCTATATAACACCCATACTTGCTCTGTTACACCCAGTACTAACTTTATAACACCAACTACTGTCTATATAACACCCAGACTTGCTCTATAACACCAAGTACTAACTTTATAACACCAACATACTGTCTATATAACACCCAGAACTAACTTCATAACATCAACTAGTTTCTATATAACACCCATACTTGCTCTGTAACACCCAGCACTAACTTTATAACACCAACTACTGTCTATATAACACCTAGATTTGCTCTATATCACCCAGTACTAACTTTATAACACCAACTACTGTCTATATAACACCCAGACTTGCTCTGTAACACCCAGTACTAAATTTATAACACCAACTGCTGTCTATATAACACCCAGACTTGCTTTATAACACCAAGTACTAACTTTATAACACCAACTACTGTTTATGTTACACCCAGACTTGCTCTGTAACACCCAGTACTAACTGTATAACACCAACTGCTGTCTATATAACACCTAGACTCGCTTTATAACACCAAGTACGAATTTTATAACACCAACTGCTGTCTATACAACACCAAGACTTGCTCTGTAACACCAAGTACTAACTTTATAACACCAACTACTGTGTATATACCACCCAGACTTGCTCTGTAACACCCAGTCCTAACTTTATAACACCAACTACTGTCTATATAACACTCAGACTTGCTTTATAACACCCACTACTAACTTTATAACACCAACTGCTCTCTATATAACACCAAGACTTGCTCTATAACACCCAGTACAAACTTTCTAACACCAACTAGTGTCTATATAACACCCAGACTTGCTCTATAACACCAAGATCTAACTTTTTAACACCAACTAGTGTCTATATAACACCCAGACTTGCTCTGTAACACCCAGTACTAACTTTATAACATCAACTTGTGTCTATGTAACACCCAGTACTAACTTTATAACACCAACTACTGTCTATATAACACCCAGACTTGCTCTGTAACACCCAGTACTAAAATTATAACACCAACTGCTGTCTATATAACACCCAGACTTGCTCTGTAACACCCAGTACTAACTTTATAACACCAACTACTGTCTATGAAACACTCAGACCTGCTTTATAACACCCAGTACTAACTTTATAACACAAACTGCTGTCTATGTAACACCAAGACTTGATCTATAACACACAGTACTAACTTTATAACACCAACTACTGTCTGTATATAACACCCAGACTTGCTCTATAACACCAAGTACTAACTTCATAACACCAACTACTGTCTATATATCACCCAGACTTGCTCTGTAACACCATGTACTAACTTTATTACACCAACTACTGTCTATATAACACCCAGACTTGCTCTATAACATCAAGTACTAACTTCATAACACCACCTACTGTCTATACAACACCCAGACTTGATCTATAACACCAAGTACTAACTTTATAACACCAACTATTGTCTATATACCAACCAGACTTGCTCTATTACACCAAGTACTAACTTTATAACACCAACTACTGTCTATATACCAACCAGACTTTGTCTATAACACCAAGTACTAACTTTATAACACCAACTACTGTTTATGTTACACCCAGACTTGCTCTGTAACACGCATAACTAACTTTATAACACCAACTGCTGTCTATATAACACCCAGACTCGCTCTATAACACCAAGTACAAATTTTACAACACCAACTGCTGTCTATATAACACCAAGACTTGCTCTGTAACACCCAGTACTAACTTTATAACACCAACTACTGTCTATATAACACTCAGACTTGCTTTATAACACCCACTACTAACTTTATAACACCAACTACTGTCTATATAACACCAAGACTTGCTCTATAACACCCAGTACAAACTTTCTAACACCAACTACTGTCTATATAACCCCAAGACTTGCTCTATAACACCCAGTACAAACTTTCTAACACCAACTAGTGTCTATATAACACCCAGACTTGCTCTATAACACCAAGTACTAACTTTATAACACCAACATACTGTCTATATAACACCCAGAACTAACTTCATAACATCAACTAGTTTCTATATAACACCCATACTTGCTCTGTAACACCCAGCACTAACTTTATAACACCAACTACTGTCTATATAACACCTAGATTTGCTCTATATCACCCAGTACTAACTTTATAACACCAACTACTGTCTATATAACACCCAGACTTGCTCTGTAACACCCAGTACTAAATTTATAACACCAACTGCTGTCTATATAACACCCAGACTTGCTCTGTAACACCCAGTACTAACTTTATAACACCAACTACTGTCTATGTAACACCCAGACTTGATCTATAACACCCAGTACTAACTTTATAACACCAACTACTGTCTATGTAACACCCAGACTTGCTCTGTAACACCCAGTACTAACTTTATAACACCAACTACTGTCTATATAACACCCATACTTGCTCAATAACACCAATTACTAACTTTATAATACCAACTGCTGTCTATATAACACCCAGACTTGCTCTATAACACCCAGTACTAACTTTATAACACCAACTGCTGTCTATTTATCAACCAGACGTCATCTATAACACCCAGTACTAACTTTATAACACCAACTACTGTCTATGTAACACCCATACTTGCTCTGTAACACCCAGTACTAACTTTATAACACCAACTGCTGTCTATATAACACCCAGATTTGCTCTATAACACCAAGTACTAACTTTATAACACCAACTGCTGTCTATATAACACCCAGACTTGCTCTATAACACCAAGTACTAGCTTTATAATACCAACTGCTGTCTATATAACACCCAGACTTGCTCTATAACACCCAGTACTAACTTTATAACACCAACTACTGACTATGTAATACCCAGACTTGCTCTGTAACACCCAGTACTAACTTTATAACACCAACTGCTGTCTATATAACACCCAGACTTGCTCTATAACACCCAGTACTAACTTTATAACACCAACTACTGACTATGTAATACCCAGACTTGCTCTGTAACACCCAGTACTAACTTTATAACACCGACTGCTGTCTATATAACACCCAGACTTGCTCTATAACACCAAGTACTAACTTTATAACACCAACTACTGTCTATATAACACAGAGATTGACTCTATAACACCCAGTACTAATTTTATAACACCAACTACTGTCTATATAACACCCATACTTGCTCTGTTACACCCAGTACTAACTTTATAACACCAACTACTGTCTATATAACACCTAGATTTGCTCTATATCACCCAGTACTAACTTTATTACACCAACTACTGTCTTTATAACACCCAGACTTGATCTATAACAACCAGTACTTACTTTATAACACCAACTACTGTCTATATAACACCCAGACTTGATCTATAACACCAAGTACTAACTTTATAACACCAACTATTGTCTATATACCAACCAGACTTGCTCTATAACACCAAGTACTAACTTTATAACACCAACTACTGTCTATATACCAACCAGACTTGCTCTATAACACCAAGTACTAACTTTATAACACCAACTACTGTTTATGTTACACCCAGACATGCTCTGTAACACCCAGTACTAACTTTATAACACCAACTGCTGTCTATATAACACCCAGACTCGCTCTATAACACCAAGTACAAATTTTATAACACTAACTACTGTCTATATAACACTCAGACTTGCTTTATAACACCCACTACTGTCTATATAACACCAAGACTTGCTCTATAACACCCAGTACAAACTTTGTAACACCAACTAGTGTCTATATAACACCCAGACTTGCTCTATAACACCAAGATCTAACTTTTTAACAACAATTAGTGTCTATGTAACACCCAGACTTGCTCTGTAACACCAAGTCCTAACTTTATAACACCAACTAGTGTCCATATAACACCCAAACTTGCTATAAAACATCCATTACTAACTTTATTACACAAACTACAGTCTATTTAACACCCAAACTTGCTCTATAACACACAGTACTAACTTTATAACACCAACTTGTGTCTATGTAATACCCAGACTAGCTCTATAACACCAAGTACTAACTTTATAACACCAACTAGTGTCTATGTAATACCCAGACTTGCTCTATAACACCAAGTACTAACTTTATAACACCAACTAGTGTCTATGTAACACCCAGACTTGCTCTATAACACCATTTACTAACTTTATTACACCAACTACTGTCTATATAACACCCAGACTTGCTCTATAACATCAAGTACTAACTTCATAACACCAACTACTGTCTATATAACACTCAGACTTGCTCTATAACACCAAGTACTAACTTTATAACACCAACTACTGTCTATATAACACCAAGTACTAACTTTATAACACCAACTACTGTCTATGTAACAGCCAGACTTGCTCTATAACACCATGTACTAACTTCATAACACCAACTACTGTCTATATAACACACATACTTGCTCTATAACACCAAGTACTAACTTCATAACACCAACTACTGTCTATATAACACCCAGACTTGCTCTATGACACCCATTACTAACTTTATTACACCAACTACTGTCTATATAACACCCAGACTTGTTCTATAACACCAAGTACTAACTTTATAAAACCAACTAGTGTCTATGTAATACCCAGACTTGCTCTATAACACTAAGTACTAACTTTATAACACCAACTAGTGTCTATGTAACACCCCGACTTGCTCTATTACACCATGTACTAACTTTATCACACCAACTACTGTCTATATAACACCCAGACTTGCTCTATAACACCAAGTACTAACTTCATAACACCAAATACTGTCTATATAACACCCAGACTTGCTCTATAACACCCAGTACTAACTTTATAGCACCAACTACTGTCTATGTAACACCCAGTACTTACTTTATAACACCAACTACTGTCTATATAACACCCAGACTTGCTCTATAGCACCATGTACTAACTTTATAACACCAACTACTGTCTATATAACACCCAGACATGCATATAACACCAAGTACTAACTTTATAACACCAATTACTGTCTATATAACACCCAGACTTGCTCTGTAACACCAAGTACTAACTTTATAACACCAACTACTGTCTATATAATACCCAGACTTGCTCTATAACACCCAGTACTGAGACTTTAACACTCGATTCTGAGACTACAACAGCCATTTCTGAGACTACAACATCCAGTACTGAGACTACAACATCCAGTACTGAGACTACAACATCCAGTCCAGTACTGAGACTCTATATCACTCTTTAATGAGGCTCAAGAACATCAAGTACTGGGAATACCAAGTACTGAGACTATAATACCAAGTACTGGGAAAACCAAGTACTGAGACTATAACACCAAGTACTGAGACTATAATACCAAGTACTGAGACTATAACTTCAAGTACTGAGACACTATCACACCAAGTACTGAGACTAACAACCAGTACTTAGACTCAATAACACCCAGTACTGTGACTCTATAATACCCGTTTCTGATTTCAAAACACCCACCTGGCTGTATAATACCAATAATTAGACTATAACGTCAGTACTGACTATATAACACACAGTATAAACTGTATAACACCCAGACTGGCTATATAACACCCTGTAATGAGACTATAACATGCAGTTCTTGGACTTTAACACCCAGTTACTGAGATGACAACACCCAATACTGAGAATGTAACATCCAGTACTGACTATTTAACACACAGTATAAACTTTATAACACCCAGACAAGCTATATAACACCCTGTAATGAGACTATAACATGCAGTTCTTGGACTTCAACACCCAGTACTGAGACTGTAACATCCAGTACTGAGACTATAACACCCAGTACTGAGAGTATAACACATAGTATTGAAACTACAACATCAACTGACTCAATTACACCAAGTACTGACCCACTACTGAGTAATATCCACAACTGAGACTGACACCCTGTACTGAGACTCAATGATATCCATTACTGAAATTATAACATCCAGTACTGAGATTATAACATCCTGTATTGTAAATATGCAAACCAATTTTATTCTGATGTGTTTATGTATTTGCCACCTGAAAGCTCTCCATTTTATGGAGATCTGAGTCAAAAGGGAATACAGTGTTTGGAAGGGTTACTTGTAAATAGTAGCAATTTACATACAAATTGTAATATATTGTTATGTGGGGATTTAAACGCCCGGACGGGTGATCTTGATGAAACTGTTTCTATTAATGACAACATTCCTGAATTTCAGGAGTATGTAGATATATTTGATGATAACCATTGTAATAAGAGGTATAACCAAGATAATACAATAAACAAATTTGGTAGAGATTTAATAACTCTATGTAAAGAATATTCCCTTCTAATCATAAATGGTAGATTAGGGTCTGATAAATTTTATGGTGGCTTTACATATATCAGTATACATGGATATAGTACTGTAGACTATTTTATTGCTACCAGAAACATATTTGATAGTGTTATTGATTTTGAAATACAGACCAGGTCAGACAGTGATCACTTGTCTGTTTTATTATCCTTAAGTAGGGCCGTTATAAAAAAATGTTGAGCCGGTATCTGATGTGCCCATGACTAAACAGTCGTCCACAAAACATTGTTTTGATAGTAATTGTGCTGAAGATTTTAAAACTGCTGTATGAAAATGTACTTGATAATATTAGTGAAAAAATAGATGATGAAAATGTTGAAATTGGAAGATATTGTTAATACATTTGAGTCAACTATTTTAACTTGCAGTGAACGGTTTCAATATTTTAAGGTTGACTCTAAAAAACGGTTGTCAAAGAAATGGTTTGACAGTGAGTGCAGATCTCTTAAAACTAAACAAAACAAACTGCTTCGCAAATGGCGACGTAGCCAATTAGCGTGTGATCTGAATTTATATTGGGATGGTCGTAAACAGCATAAATATTTATGTAAACGTAAGAAAAAGACTTATAATGATACTTTCTTAAATAAACTGGAATCATTGGTTAAAAATCCAAAGATGTTTTGGAAGAATTTAAAGTTATATACACAGGTTCAGGGTCAAGTCCCAAAAATTTCTTCATTTCAGTGGTTCAATCATTTCAAATAAGTTTTTAATAGTGATGGTGATGCAACCATAGCAGACGATAGCGAAGTAAATATTGACCTAGATGATATTGAAATAATTCTGTTTAACAGTGACATCACAGATGACGAAATTGTTGATGCAGTACACGCATTCTCAAAGAACCTGCCAATTTGGCTGGTGCTAAAAGTGAAAATAAAATTGTCCGTAGAGTGTTTGATAACCAAATGTTTTGAAACTATATACTTTCACGGATGTTTTTTTTATATATGGATCACTTTCAGACACAATATTGTTTAATCTGTAACAATTTGAAGAAAGTGTGTTTAAATCTGTTTGTATTTTACGGTACAATTATATATTTAATCAATAAAACACAAAAACATATTTAAATATACTTAACTGGTCTTTATTGAACAAGATGCGTTCCATTAATAATATAAAAGCAAAAATACTAGAACTAATAACATGATTTACATTTAATACCAACTTTCATTGTTTCAATGTCTGCTCGCAAACACTATGCTGCAGTGCATTCTTGTTTTCTACTTCTTACTTTTGAAAGCAAACAAGAGTTTATACTTTCAAATCGCTTTATTAGCACTTTGTATTAATAAACTATCAAAATTAAATTAATTATTTAAGCAAACATCAACTATCAAACTGTTGGTATTTTGCATAAGTAAGAGGTCTGATCGTCACGTAAACGACAAGTCTTATTATGATTTGGTAAAACAATAAATGCACCCAAATAAGTAAATATATTCTGAAAACACACGTGGAACAAATTCAATATGACATATTAAGTAATTTTAACTCACTTCTTGAAACTTTGAAATACCTTTTGGCAAAAAAACCCGGATAAGTCACGTAAGTTGAACAATTTAGTAAAATACACATATAAAAGTAATGATCTTATCCGGAACAAACAATCTGAAACAAAACGAACACAACAAGTAACTGTGATAATATCACAACAAAGAAAATACTTCTGTTTAACAGAAATATCATATACGTTTTTAGTTTTCACTTTCTTTTTGTCACGTAAACTACATAACCCCACTATCTTAAATATGTACTCAGTTTCTGTCTATCTTCATCCTTCAGTTTGTAAAAGCGCTTTGCTTTTCCAGTGAGTTTGGTTCATTAACTTTGCAAATGATATCTTCAGGATCTATCCATATTTTGTCTTCCTTTTTAGGCCACTTCAAACAGTCTCTCAATTTGTTTCCACTCTCCATAAATGGTATTTCATACTGTCCCTCATCAATGTCAATGACCTTTCCAATGTATACTGCATCGTCATATGTAGCTGCTACATAGTTTCCTTGTTTTACATTTGCCAAAATTTCATTTTATCTCCATTATCTTTTCCATCTGCGTCATTTATGGCAATTCTTTCTTCGTTGGAAATCTCAATCGTATTTATCAACTACTCCGACTCATTTTCTTTTCATTCGAGACTATGTGTCTCTCTGCTTACGGATGACTTGCGGATGCTATATCTTATCCACCCACACTGGTTATCTTCTTGCCAAACAAACCCTTTTTCTGTAAAACATTCAGTGCAAACACATGCTGTATCTCTGCACATGATCTGCTCTGCATTCAGTCCAGCAACGCTGTGAAGCTTCATTGTGCCTTTTATGAAACTGATATCTGCCACGCGTATTTCAATCAACTTGTTGGATTTTTCATTCTCTTCTCTACCTATATACAAATACTTAATTTTGCTATCAATTTTCGATCCTCATTCACAGAAATCTCTGCCTTGGTTGATACTAACTTTTCCTGTCTTAATTGCTGTGTCCGCTGTTTTCTTTACAACTCCTTCTATACCATCACACGCCCCCTTTCCATGACCACTTTCAAAATAGTTCCAGCTTGCCTTCATACCATAGATGGTTTGATGTCTAGCTACCAAATCGAACATTGTTTTATTCCTGTATTTGGGATGTTGGGGAGTCTGTACAATAATGAATGAATTTAGCAGCTGGGCATTGGCTTTTGACTTCCATAATTAGCTTTTCGGTCATTGCTTGAACCATGGCTGAATTGTGATTCAATACTTCAGATACTGCTACCATACTGGAATGCGTTACTCCATCCTCACCATTATTGAAATATATCACCATTGGAAGAAGTGTCACTGATTCAGGATTCCAGTAGACGCTTTGAATTTCCATCTCTATAATGCTGTAGTTTTCAGAGAAGTCCATTTGAATACATATGTGTTCTTTCTTATCCATTAAACTTTCTTTCGCTTGTTTCAATGTCTGAAACTGTACCTTAACTAGGTTAGCATGCTCTTTGAATTCTTCAAATTCTTTTTTCATGTCCTCAGTAAAAACGATTGTTTTATTTCTCAATATCTAGTAATTTTTGTCCTGTTTGCCATCATCACATTTCACTCTCTTCCACTGTTTTAATTGTACTCCACGTTTATCCAGTTTTGAAAGTGCATTACTCATTTGATCGATGGTCATGTTCTCTGGAATACAACGACAAAACAAACATGATTTAGATTGTGTTTTATAGATATTTTGTTCTACAGTACAACTTCCTCATATCAATGTACTTATAGGTGTAAATATAGCCGTTTAATTGATGGTATTCTTTGAGAAAGCTGTATGTCTTTCCATTTAAGTTCTGTTGTTGGTTTAATATAAATTTTCGAATAGCAATGAAAACTTACAAAATCTAAATCATATGTTTTTTACGTGACAATTTACGTGACAGTGTTCTGTCTTGGACTGTACTTCAAACTAGCCTTTACTTTTATCATCTTAATATTGGTTACAATGAAATAAAACTTTAAGTGTATAAGAAATATGTTCTAGGCAGAATAAATTGTATTTTTCATACACAGCAGTCAATGACAATTTCAATCAATTACCCGAATGGCATTTTTCTGCATATATACAATTCCCGACACATTATGCCATATGTACGCACGCAGTGCAACATTTTGCATATTAAAATTTTAAAATAAGATACTTAACACTATAATACGTTCATAACTTTCAAGTTGGGATAGTTTAAATTGAAATTAAAAGTAAGAAAATAAAACTTGAAAATTTGAATTTTACGTGACAACGAAATGTGTTTTACGTGACGATTTTCAGCCGTACAACAATTTTGAAGGAAAAACTTTTTTTCATCGATACTTTATATTCATTTAACATCTATACGTTTTATATTTGTAGATAAACATGATAATGAACATGATCCACATAAATGGATTAACTTACCTTTTATACAACGCTCAATTTCTCTTGATCTCGTGTTTACAAAAATTCAAATGCAAATGGCAGGTCCAAACTTCCTTGCGCTTGTCACTAAATAAAGCACGAACAAAGTATTGTTGTCGTCATGTTAAATTTTGCTTCATTTCGACAATGACGTCACGTAAGGCTTCATCACGTAAAATAAATATCAACTTGTTATTTTCTTTTATAATTAGTTAAAATACAATTTCGACTTCATATATAAATCAGAATGTTAAATAAATGTATACCAATGAGACACAAGGCTAAATAGGGTTCTAAATCATCTGTATTGCTTCACATAGCTGTCACGTAAAGATACAAGTTGAAAATCCCCATAATGGGGTGGATTGCCAAAAGTTGTTATTGAGAATGCATCGATGATTTCTGCCAAAGAAAGTGATTTTTTTCTCAAATATACTGTAATAAGGGCCAATTGGAAAGACATAATGCATAGTTAACATATATCTCTATTATATATAGATGGTTTTGGATAATATGTCACGTAAACTTCACAAACGTTGTGACATCATTTTGAAGGGCTCTATATTTTTTTACAGTTGGGAAGCACTGTAACCTGACGATTATGAGGACTTAACAGCATACCCTCCGTGTATAAAACAAATTGTTTTTTTAGTTATTGCATGTATAACGTTAAAAAAAATGACTGCAAAAGTAGGATTTAAGGTTGTGACACTGTGTTTTGCAGGGGGGTTGTCTTTTCAGACTTATGAGATTTAATGATATGAGTCCATGGTTTGAATTTTTCAGTATTTTATATTTTGTATTAGAACATACTTACCAGTAGACAATTTTTATTACATATTTGATATAATGATTTGCACGAAAATTAGGTAATGAAGGCTGTGACATGGTTTTGGCAGGTTCATTGAGAATGCGTGAGTAAAGGGTATCGACCCAAAAAAAATCCGCAAGTGGTACTCTTGTTGCAGAACATTTTATTCATGGCATTAGTATTTTATTACCATTTATTCAGAAAACAGTTTAATAGAATCTATAGATCTGGAGAATTTCCGGCTTCATGGACAAAATGTATAATTGTCCCCGTACATAAATGGGGCAAATACATGATCCAGATAATTACAGAGGCATATCTCTTATAGATATCTTTAGTAAACTATACATTAGTATCTTGACTAAGCGGGTAACGTTTTTTGTTAACGCTTTTGATAAAATAACCAAGTCGCAGGCAGGTTTTCGTTCCGGCTATTCGACCGTTGATAATGGCTTTGTTTTGTATTCCTTGATTAACAAATATTTGTGTAAGAAACAAACCTGTTTTTGTGGCGTTTGTAGACTTTAAAAAAGCTTTGACTCTGTTAATAGATCTAAATTGCATACAGTGTTACAACAAATTGGAATTAAAGGCCATCTATTTCAGTCCATAAAAAGTATTTATCGATCCATAAAAGCTAGAGTAAGAATCGGATCAACCTTTACAAAGTATTTTAATTGTCCACTTTGACTTTGACAAGGCTGCAAGTTAAGCCCTATATTATTTACAATTTTTGTAAATGAATTAAATGCAACTGTTGCTAACAGTGGTACACATGGCATACAATTATGTCCTGAGATCACTGAAATCTTTTCATTACTTTTTGCTGACGATGTAGCATTAATTGCCGATACTGTTGGCGGTTTACAGCAACAACTAAATTATCTCCATCAGTCCGTTTGGACTGGTTGTTGGATGTAAATGTAGGAAAAAAACAAAAATTGTTGTGTTTAAAAACGGTGGCCAGTTAGCTAGGCGTGAAAAATGGTTTTATGATAATCATCAATTAGAAACAGTAAACGCTTTTTCCTATGTTGGTTTGCTATATAAAAGTAAACTATCACTTTATAAAATGTCTGAAAATATGGCGAATAAAGCTAAACGGGTTCTAATATCTGTTCTAAAAGGTGTGAATAATTTACTACCTATGCCTTCTTCAACATTTTTTAAAATATTTGATACAAAAGTTTGTCCTGTATTAATGTATGGTGCTGAATTGTTGGGTCTAGAACAACGTGATTGCGTTGAACGTGTACATATTTATGCATGTAAAAGATATATGAATGCACCATTTAGATCTTGTAATGCCGCAGTTATGGGGGACTGTGAGAGATATCCTAGGTATATAGTAGCTGCTAAACGTTGTATTAATTTTTGGTTTAGAATATTCAGTTTACCAAATACTAGATATGTTAAAAAATGTTATAATATGCTTAAATATTTTGACGAACAAGGGTACAAAAATTGGGTGTCTACTGTTCGTATGAATTTGTATAAAAATGGATTTGGGTATGTTTGGGAAAGACAGAATGTAGCTAACCATAATTTGTTTGTCGTACAAAATATAAATAGATTTAAAGATCAAATATTCAAAACTGGCATGCTGATTGCTCACAGAATAATAAGTTAGTACTGTATAGAGAGTTTAAATGCAATTTCAGTTTCGAACCATATTTAAAATATATTAACATACTAAAGTTTAGACAAACTGTTGTGACATTTAGAACTTCTCATACTGTAATGATTGAAAAAGGACGTCATATAAATATTCTAAGAGAAATGCGTTATTGCATATTCTGTGATTTACTTATTGAAACAGAATACCACTTTCTTCTAGTATGTTCATTATAAAGAATGCTACGCTTAAAATATCTGCCAAAGAAATATTTTGAATCCTCGTCCTTGAGCAAGTTTAATATATTAATGTCTAGTAAAAATGAAAATATTGTATGCAATTTAGCAATGTTTATATATTATGCATTCACATTGAGAAATTCACACATAAGAAATGTGTGTATAAATATATTAGTAACTGACATAATTATATCACATGTGCACTATATTATCCAGTACTGAGACTATAACATCCAGTATTGAGACTATAACATTCAGTACTGAAACTATAACATCCAGTATTGAGATTATAACATCCTGTACTGATACTATAACATCCAGTACTGAGACTATAATATCTAATACTGAGACTATAACATCCAGTATTGGTTATAACACCAAGGGTTGACTCTATAACACCCAATACTTGCTATCTAACATCCAGTGGTGAATCTATACCACATATACTGGCTCTATAAGTTATATCTAGTACTGGCTGTAACACCAGTACTGATTATATAACACCCAGACTGGCTCTTTAGTACCAAGTTCTGACTATAACATCCAAATACTGACCCTATTACACACAGACTGGCTCTATAACACCCACTACTGAGACTATACACTCAGTACTGAGATTATAGCATCCAGTACTGAGACTATATAACATCAAATACTGGCTTTATAACATCCAGTACTGATTCTGTACCACATAGACTGGCTCTATGACACCAAGTACTAACTTTAAAATGGTACTTGTTTTATATCAGGCGACATAGACGGCATCTCGCCCGCCGCCAATCTCCGCCGTAGGCTAATACTTGGGTTTCAATGGACACCTCAGGTGTCTTCTACACACTCTGGCCTGCCAAGTGACACCAAGTTTTGAGTGTGGCTCATCTAGAAGCCGGTCATCGAGTGTCCTGAACATGGGGACACACACCAGGCTGCAAGCTGTAGGCTGTTTGGAGCGAATCAGGCGGCAGAGACGGCCTCGCTTCCCGCCGCCAATGTCCGCCGTCGGCTAATACTTGGGTTTCAATGGACGCCTCAGGTGTCTTCTACACACTCTGGCCTGCCCAGTGGCACCGAGTTTTTGAGTGTGGCTCATCTAGAAGTCGTTCATCGAGTGTCCTGAACATGGGGACACACACCAGGCTGCAAGCTGTAGGCTGTTTGGAGCGAATCAGGCGACACAGATGGCATCTCGCCCGCTGCCAATCTCCGCCGTCGGCTAATACTTGGGTTTCAATGGACACCTCAGGTGTCTTCTACACACTCTGGCCTGCCCAGTGACACCAAGTTTTTGAGTGTGGCTCATTTAGAAGTCGGTCATCGATTGTCCTGAACATGGGGACACACACCAGGCTGCAAGCTGTAGGCTGTTTGGAGCGAATCAGGCGGCAGAGACGGCATCTCGCTTCCCGCCGCCAATCTCCGCCGTGGGCTAATACTTGGGTTTCAATGGTGTCTTCTACACACTCTGGCCTGCCCAGTGGCACCAAGTTTTTTTTAGTGTGGCTCATCTAGAAGCCGTTCAACGAGTGTCGTGAACATGGGGACACACTGCAGGCTGCAAGCTGTAGGCTGTTTGGAGCAAATCAGGCGGCAGAGATGGCCTCGCTTCCCGCCGCCAATGTCCGCCCCCGGCTAATACTTGGATTTCAATGGACGCCTAAGGTGTCTTTTACACACTCTGGCCTGCCCAGTGGCACTGAGATTTTGAGTGTGGCTCATCTAGAAGTCGTTCATCGAGTGTCCTAAACCTGGGGACACACACCAGGCTGCAAGCTGTAGGCTGTTTGAAGCGAATCAGGCGACACAGAGGTCATCTCGCCCGCCGCCAATCTCCGCCATCGGCTAATACTTGAGTTTCAATGGACACCTCAGGTGTCTTCTACAACCTCTGGCCTGCCCAGTGACACCAAGTTTTTGAGTGTGTCTCATCTAGAAGTCGGTCATCGAGTGTCCTGAACATAGGGACACAAACCAGGCTGCAAGCTGTAGGCTGTTTGGAGCGAATCAGGCGAAAAGACGGCACCTCGCCCGCCGCCAATCTCTGCCGTCGGCTAATACTTGGGTTTCAATGGACACCTCAGGTGTGTCTTTTACACCCTCTGGCCTGCCCAGTGACACCAAGTTTTTTAGTGTGGCTCATCTAGAAGTCGGTCATCGAGTGTCCTGAACATGGGGACACACACCAGGCTGCAAGCTGTAGGCTGTTTGGAGCGAATCAGGCGAAAAGACAGCATCTCGCCCGCCGCCAATCTCCGCCGTGGGCTTATACTTGGATTTCAACGGACACCTCAGGTGTCTTCTACACACTCTGGCCTGCCCAGTGGCACCAAATTTTTTAGTGTGGCTCATCTAGAAGTCGGTCAACGAGTGTCGTGAACATGGGGACACACTGCAGGCTGCAAGCTGTAGGCTGTTTGGAGCGAATCAGGCGGCAGAGACGGCCTTGCTTCCCGCCGCCAATGTCCGCCCCCGGCTAATACTTGGGTTTCAATGGACGCCTCAGGTGTCTTCTACGCACTCGGGCCTGCCCAGTGGCACAGAGTTTTTGAGTGTGGCTCATCTAGAAGTCGTTCATCGAGTGTCCTGAACATGGGGACACACACCAGGCTGCAAGCTGTAGGCTGTTTGGAGAGAATCAGGCGACACAGACGGCATCTCGCCCGCCGCCAATCTCCGCCGTCGGCTAATACTTGGGTTTCAATGGACACATCAGGTGTCTTCTACACCCTCCTTCGCTGAGTTATCGTATTATTCATTTCAATGTGAATATAATGAGTCGAATATGCTAGAGAGAGTGGGCCAGGATCTGTTTATTATTTTTATAAAGAGCGCTGGGCAAATTTGATAGATTGAATGTTTATGTGACGGCATCAACTCGTGAACATTACGAAAATTGACATATTGTACAGATCCATAAAAAACATGTATACGTTGGTAATGGTGTTAAATATCTGGATAACATTCAATGATTTGTTGTTGCGAAATTTATAGTTTACTCCCTATCATCCTTTCCCTTAGGTTCGATTTTTATTGCATTTTTCTTTTTTCGATTTCTCAGAAAAAAAGTGTAAGCACGTATGCCTACGGTAGACTACGCTCCTGGGATCGCATAGTTTTTTGATAATATCAGTTTGAAAAAGTATTGTTTGTTTTTTGTTATAATCACTAACTGATATAGTATTTGTAATAAAAGCAACCGATCGCAACAAAGCTTACCTGGGCTTATGTTTAATTGTTGTTACATGCGACATCCGTCACGTGATGTTTTGCTAACATTTAACAAACTGTCGAAAAAGGACCCCATGTCCGATCATAATATAACACTGATCAGTATTCAACGACTATTTTGATCAGAATTTAATGTTGAAATGTGACCCGGTTCAATTTTCAACATTGAAAATGACCCCCAACAACGGCATCAACATTTAATGTTACAGCGGCTATAAATAATACCTGTTTCTTCTTCTTATAAATTGCATTTTTCATATTTTATTGCTCATTTTTTTATTTGAATAGCATTATTGGTGTATTTTTAACAATTTGAAATCATTGTCATGTATGAATTGTGTGTGTAGAAAAAAAATGATGCTTGGAAATTAGAGTATGAATACATGATTTCGGAAGTCTACTTTCACTTTGTCAACAGTGTACACACTGAGCAGAAACAATCTCTTATATAACACATGTCCCCCACTTTTCTCATCACATTTTGGTAGAGCAGGGGTTGACAAACAGTAAAATGTATGTTTCATTTCTTTCTTTGTGTATCTCTACAAATGACAAGTTTTCAAAATTTTATTTTAACTATGAAATAGAACAAAAATCAATGATGGACTTGCACCTTGAAGTAAAATATTATTGGATTTTCACGCGGCACCATTATCGAAAGTTGGGTATGATTTATCTTTGCGAGATTTGATACCGAACTAAGTATAGCATTAAAAATACAATATATATATTTAAAAATTTACCGTCATCTTTAATTCTGGCCATTTTGATATGTATTATTAGAATTTGTTTCCGTAACCAAAGAAATTAGAGAGAAATTATTTTTTAGTTCATTGCTTAAACTTCCCTTTTTGACAGTTGAGACATTTCTCGATTCAAAACATAAAAAAATAATCACCAATTTGACATTTTTAAAAGAAAATGAATTCCATACTGTAGGCTAAAATCAGGCTATTTTGAAAATAAATCGGAAGAGATGATCAAGATTAGACTGTATTGTAAAATAAAGAGTCAGTTACATAATGTATTCGATTTAAGTGGTACCTAGCGCCATATTGCTCTGTACTGACTTGTTTCATTTTGTACAGGGTACTTAGTAACATGTGAGAAGCTATCTAAATGCATAAGCTAGTCTCCGTAAAGGCAAGTAAAAAAGATAAGTGATATCGACCTCCATCTTGGATTTCGGCCATGTTGACCAGTTTCGCCGGCCTAAAATATCATAAACTCCTTGACCTTAATAGTATTCCGGTGCATATATTGAAATAAAGCATACAATCATGGTGTCATTCTAATGGTGACTAAAGTGACATTTTGCATGTTAGCCAGATCTTGAATCCGGATTATGTGGTTGAAGAGATTTTGTCACTGTGGACGGATTTGGTGTGAAAACTTAATCTGCCTAGTTTGGGTTTCCTGCGTCTGTGTCAGCTGTTGTTTAGCTGATAGGTCTATCAGATCTGGTGGACCTCGCGAGAAGTAGAGGATCAAATCAAATCAAAGCAAATAAATTTATACCTAATCAAATATTTTTTATTTAACATCGGCATAGTATAGTAGCTAACTTCTAGTGATGACCAGTCAGTGTCGGCATGGTATAGTAGCTGGCTACAAGTGATGACCAGTAGCTAGTAGCCTACTTAAATAAGGCGTAAATGGACAGCGTTTTATTATTTTGATATATGTTCTGCTCGGGAGACGAAAAATAAAAATCTTTAAAAGGCTCCATAAAGACTTGCATTAAGTCGCACTTAGTAGCTAGCTACAAGGGATGACCAGTCAATGTCGGGGCAGTTGACATTTACTCATAACACAACATGACTGTCCTTACTCCTAGTCAACATCTCCAGGGATTTGTTGAGTATCACGTTGACGCATATAGAAACAATAACCCAAATATCGTTCTTTGCTGCCTTAAGTTGGACCTTGGCCATTCCCGAGTTCGCAGTTTGTTATGTAGTCTGGTTGTTCTGTCGATACGCCAGTACAAAGACACCTCCGACGAGAGAGCTCAGGCCGTGTCTCGGCTATAGGCTTATAGTGGTTTGGACATATCTCACTGGGTTTAATGGCATCCTGGGTCGGTTTTACCAAGCTTGACCTCTTTAAGCCATGATTCTGTGCCACAATGTCTGGTTTGAGGTAGGCCTTCTCAATTGTCAGGGGCGTAGCTTGGCCTATTTAAAAGTGAAGGACTAGAAATTGCTACGTGGGAGGGGGATCTGGGATCATGCACCGGATTTTTTTATACTACAAATGGAAAGTAGTGCATTCTCAGGAATTTTCTGTGTATTATGTTTCTATGAAAAACATATCAATTACTTACGGGAACTTAGAAAATCTGTAGTGACTAGGGCCTACGTGTAGGCTATCTGGAGCTCTACGCCGATGGTTGTTGCTGCGAGCTCTGAGGACTTGTCCTTCACACACGCGATGAATATCCTATAGGTTATATCAAGGAGCTGTATATAATTCCTTGGTTATATTAATGATATGAACGTTCTCATTCTTTGAGGTCTTAGTGGATGAGGAGAGTCTGGATGTAGCAGTCGAACAACTTCACCTTTAGAAATCATGAATTATATATATATATATTGTGTTATACCCAAATTCACTAATGAGGCATTGAAAAAATGAAAATACAATATTGCCTTATAGGATTTAATTCAATAACAAAAATGGATTTAAGTATGTGAAGCGCAATGTGTACACCTTTCAATAGCACCATAGATGTCATAGAAAAGTTATGGCGTGTTGAAAAATGTCATCATCGCCAATCATTTGACTAATTAATACATACGTGACCAGTGCATTTCACTTTTTGTAGTCTCGTTTAAACCAAACGTTATTATTTGCAAGCTGGTACTGCATTAACATATTCTATTGTTAGTAATGTAAGATCGTATTTTATTTCAAATAAGCCATTTAATGTCTATTTTAATCTTAAACATTTACATAAACGAAAGGGTAATGACAATTAACCATTGAAAAGTTGATTATTTTTAATATTTACTTTATGAACAGAAAACATCATGTGTTCATATGTTCAAATAGTACTGAAATAATACTTGCAAATGTTCTAATAATGTATCTGTGGTAGTGTGTATATTGACACTGAGTAATGTTACATTTATAAGATATGTGTATATTTAGTTTAAGTTGTGTTGTGTAATAGCCGTTAACCGGTTATACACATTATGACTATGTCGGAACTCAGTGGGTGTAACGTCATTTGGTCGATTCTGTGTATATCAAACATATGTATGAGAATTATGACGAGTGTGTCGTACTGCAATTAGACAACTTTTTTTTAATAACCTGAAAGATATAAGGGTATTTTTTTACGTGTCCCCGAAAAATTATCCGGTTTATTATAGCGCGCATAATAATAATGGTATTGAACTGGTAAATGAAAAAATCTTAGAAATCACTAGTCATATTCCCGCCGCTAATTTAACCATCGCTGGGGACATGAATAGTCGGATTAAAGATTTTTCAAGACTTCATACCGTTTGATTATATCGATTATATTTTTATTGATGACATAAATAACACTGCAGATGAATTTGATATTCCCAGAAACTCTAAAGGTAACTCTTAAAACTGGTTTGGTAAATCATTAATTGATTTGTGTTGTACTTACGGTGTTCATGTACTCAACGACCGGCTTTTAAATGATAAATATGGGGAATTGACATGATTTGCAAATGACGGAGCAAGTGTCGTTTACTACATGATTGCCTCTTCTGATGTTTTTTCAGCATGTCACGGATTTTGGTGTGGATGAGAATATATTTTCAGTCCATTGTTCATTGTATTGTAAATTGAATTTATGCTTAAATCATCTGACAGACAGGAGGATAGTTCCAATAACACTGTAAATGACTATGAACATATCATGTGGAATTATTCTTGCAGAGAATCATTTTTATTGCGCTTTAACAAATCATTTTAGCACTTTTTGAACAGCGTTAATGATAATAATGCAACTGATATGGTTTCTAAATTCATTGATATATTTAAATCGACAGCTGATGCAATGTTGCGTAAAGTAAACCAGAAACGAAACGGAGTAAAAATAATTAGTCAATCTGGTGGAATGATGAATGGAGCCAAGCAAAATTACGAAGTTTCAACGTCTAAGAAAATTTATATTTACAAATAATAGAACAGACCTTCAACTGTTCAAATGCGCAAATCATGCTTTTAAAAAAGTGTGTTAAAATGCTAAATTTTCATTCCAACAGAAAAATCTTCAAAACCTTTCGACTGCAGTAAAAACCCAAAAATGTTTTAGAATACAATTAAAAGTTCAAACGTTAAAAATAACGTCACAAGTAACAAATTTATCTCTAGCAAGAAGTGGTTAACCCGTTTTCAAAATTTGTTTAACACACAAAATTATGGTTATGGTACTAATAATTTCCCGAATATAACTCGTAATGTTGAAAATGAGTAACTTAATACAGATATAACTGACGATGAAATTTTGCAAGCTATTGATCAAATTCATGGCAAAAGGGCCCCAGGGCTCGATTGGGTGGGTATCTTTCTTTATAAACACACAGCTGGTTTAAACATATTTTATTGCATAATTCACATAGCAAACGGGTTGAGCCACAAGTTTTAGCAACATTAGTTACGGCCCTCCCCTTTCAAATACAAAAAATACATTAGAATCAAGATGGCAATTTTAACTATCAATAGGATGTAAACCAACAATAAAAATGAAGAGATAAATAAAGAAAAAATAATAGATTAGGTGAGAAAAAAGGTGAGAAAAGAATAAACATGTTTTAAAGTGCTGTCATAATATCGTTCCGGTGCATTGAAGGGCTGCATAAAATTGATTATTTGATGCCGAGAATCAATTGTTCACAAAACGTTTCGTGTCTTTAATACATTGTTGTACTTATGTAAATATAAATGTATTTGTGTCACTGGTATATTTACTCTTACCAAATAATAACACTCGTGTACTTAAGTGATAAAAATGGCATGTGGAACGAAAAAGAAGAAGTCGTTTATCAGTATATATAGAACATTGCATAAAGTAGTGCTCGGCGTCTTCTTTTTCATTACCGCATCCATCGCATCTGGCATTAAGTGTTAAAGGATTAAAAATGTTTCAAACTTAAGTTGACTACATCCGTTTCTCAAACGAGCGTGGACAACTGATAAAATTCGACTACCAGTTAAATAATACGATGGTACCATTTGCGTTTTAAAATACATGTTTGTTATATGCGTTTTAAAAATCGATAAAGTCTCTGAGATACGAATGTACTCGGGAAGTGTATTCCAAATAGATACGCATGACGGAATAAACGAATTTGCGAATAACTGTATTCTTGTGTTAAAAACAACATAATAGGAAGAATTTCGTAAGTTGTAAGGTTTATTTACTCCTACTGTTTCTGGAAAAAGAGAAAATGAATTATAGGGTAGAATTCCTGTTTTAAGTTTATATGCAATAATATATTTTTTATATTTTCTTCTTTATGATAAAGATAACCATCCGAACTCAGTGTATAACTTATTTATTGAAACCGAAAGCGTCAATCAAGTAACCACTCTAGATGCTTCATGTTGTATTTTTTCTAGTTTATCTTTTTCATATTGGGAACAATCATCAAAAACAATTGATGCATATTCAAAAACTGGTCGCAGAAATGATATATATATAAATATATATTTGGTTGAGAGATTTCCGATTTAGAGTAAATTTGATTTTTCGCATCATACCTAACATTTTTGAAAGCTGATGAAACAATATTATTTATGTGGTGATGCTATTTTCTATCATGACTAAAAGTACCACCTAAATGTTTATGATGTTCTACAAAATTAACTAAAACATTTCCAAACAATAAATTCGGACACAGCTGTCCTCGTATTACCATATTTAACTAAACTGTTTACTGGTATTTTTTTTCAAGTAGAAATGCACCCGATGCATGGGGTGAAGATATTATAACACCTATATTCAACCATAGTTCCACATTAGACCTGTGACGAAACGCCTTGTATAGAAATCCATAACATCGGTGTATTTTGTTACGCCGTTTTACTTTTCTGTTGGTTGGTAACTTTATATTTACCTTTTATATATGAATAGTCTAAGTATTTCTTATTGTTTATTAAGTTACATTAATAAACGTACATTAATAAACGTACAGAAAACGTAGTTAATAAACTGTCAGGCAGACGCTCATTGAATTTGATTAAGGATGCTAATGCAATGGAATCGCATTATCTCGAACATCATTATGTGGTCGAACAACAATAAGGATGTCCGATTGAAGCCATGCGACTAGACCATGTGACTTATGCTATATAAGCAGCCGACCGCTAGTATTCCGGGTCAGTCTAGTGTTACAACTCGACGGAGAAGGAGCTGCAAGAAGATCCTGCATAATATATTAATTAATTATTATTATTTGGTAATACAGACTGGGACTTTGGACCGAGTGTCACAAGTGAATGAGGGATTCTCAGAAGTGCAGTTTTGAACTCAGAGTTGCAGAACCCTCTAAAACTTGTGAACAGTGCTCCGGGTCGTAGTCTGTTGGGAACCATTGTTTGTCTCAGACAGGTGTTGGGACAGGTTTGGAACATTGCTGCTTTTGACTAATTTATTTAGTTAAAACAGAGTCCTGAGCAAGTGTTTGAGACGTAAGTCTGATACTTTGGTGCAGCTCGGAGTTTCGAGTTTGGAGTGCTGCAGGACTAGTTTTATTTATTTAAAACAGAGTCCTGGGCATTTGTTTGGAGTGCTGCATGACTAGTTTTATTTATTCAAAAAAGAGTTCTGGACATAGTGTTGTGCGAAACGTTTGTTTGAAACGTTAGTCGAATCCTTTATAATTTGGTTTTATATGTAGAAGTTAATTGTACGTGATTATTCTTTTAAAACACGAATCATTTGTTCAATCATTTGTCATCCAATCATAAAACAAAGTAGCTTGAGGAAATTATTTCACCATTTATCTTAAATCAAACGGCAAGTAGCCCAAGAACATTTTTTATATATCATATGTATTAGTATTTGTGTGCACAAACCGCTCGGTGCACGTTATAGACCCAAATAATTATATGGGTATCTCATTGATAAGCGCTCTATGTAAAATATTTACTTGCATTTTGAATAACAGATTGAAAACCTGTTGTGACGAAAACAATATTATTGATGAATCTCAGGCAGGTTTTCGAAAAGGTTAATCAACCATAGATACTATATTTAGTTTAATGTCAATATCTTGGAAATACTTATCGAGACCGAGAGGTAGATTTTATTGTATTTTCATAGATTTTTCAAAAGTTTTTCACTCCATTCATCACAATATTTTATGGGATACGATGAAACAGAAATGTATAGATGGTAAAATATTAGCTGTGTTCGAATCAATGTACAGTATACTTAGATCATGTGTGAGGGTTGGTCATGGACTTTCAGACTTGTTTTAATGTAACATCGGAACAAGGCAAGGTTGTATTTGTAGTCCTATTATATTTTGCCTGTTCATAAAAGATCTTGTAGGTTACTTAAAAATACATTTAGTGAATGAATATATGTAACAGAGGACATGTGCGACTTCTACGCTCTTTTTTACGCTGATGTTTCTAATTTTAGTGAAACAGCTATCTAACTACAACAGCAAATCAACTGTATATCTATTTTTTGTGATTCAGTCCACATGAAAATCAATTTAGATAAAACTAAAATAATTGTCTTTAGAAATGGGGGTGCTTTAAGAAACTACGAAAAAAAGTATTTCAAACAAAAGCTTATTGAGGTTGTTTCTATGTATAAATATTTAGGCATTTACATGACACCAAAACTTGTGTGGACTAAGACACATGAATATGCATCGGAACAAGCCCTAAAATCTATTGCATGTATATTTAGATATCAGCATAACTTTGGACAGTTTAGCCAGAAGGATATTTTCAAATTATTTGATAGCATGGTCAAGCCCATTTTATGTTACGGTGCAGAAATATGGGGGTATCAGTTTATCGATAAGCTGGAGAAAGTTTATTTAAAACTTTGCAGACAATACTGTTCTTTACTTAAACAGACAGCTAGTTGTTTTGCTTTTGGCGAATGTGGCCGTCTACCACTTTGCACTACATATATGCCACAGTGTATTAAATATTGGCTCAAAATATTACATATGGATCGGAAGAGATATCCATATCAATGTTATATCATGCTAAAACGTCTTGATAACAGGGGACGCAAAACGTGGGTTAGTCATATACGATATTTGTTATTTTCACTAGGCTTTGTACGTGAATAAACTGAACTTACTTACTTACTTAATTACTTTACTTTACTTTACTTTACTTTACTTTACTTTACTTTACTTTACTTTACTTTTACTTTTACTTTTACTTTTACATTTACCTTTACCTTTACCTTTTACTTTTACTTTACTTTACTTTACTGTAACTTGCCAAATATGGTATTGAATATTGGAAATCATGTTGATTGGTCAGTTACACTGGCCATTCGGTTGTATAAAATGTCATTGGTCAAAAAGAGTATAAATAGTAGATTTTAAAAATTCAAGATTCAAAAAATTTTATTCCGTAATTTAAACATATAATGTTTCTCATTACATACAAATTCAAATGATAAATGCAACACATGACACATAGATAATAGACAAATAATCAACAATGTTAGATTCAATTAAATTAGATATATGACGTTATCTAAATACCTTTCTATTAAATATTTTCTTTTGAGGTTGGACAAATATAAATAACCTATCTATAACACTTTGTCATTATATACTTGAGTAGATCAACACAAATAGATAGATAAAGATATTTATGCATTTTGATTATACAAGGATTTAGGAACACAAAAAGCTTGATAAAAATATTTACAAAGATTTAATAAAACTAAATACTTCTTACTTTGCATTAACTCAATGAATTTAAACATACTTGGCCGATTATAACAATATACCGGTAGTTTAATAAAACGTTTACGAATATTCTGATAACTAGGACATATTAACATAAAATGATATTCATCTTCTATGTCGTTGAAGTGACATAAAATACAATAACGTAAATTACGTTCCATTCTGTTCTGAGCATAACGACCCGGCGGTTTCAATTTTTAACTGATGTGATGATAATATTAATCTTGTCATAGGAATTCTTAATTTTCTTGGAAGCATATCTAAATAATTTTCAATTTCAAAAGTATTTTTTAACATCTTATAAATACATAACGAACGACTGTTTTCGATTTCATTAAATCAATTTTGTTTAAAATTATCTAAAACTCTCTCTTTAAAAAACAAATATATTTTAACAAATTATCATCATCAGTACATGACCTCATATATGAAAATCAATAATTTTCCAGTAGACATTTGATATCTTTTATCCAATTCTTACCACCGTTATAACAATCAATAAGTAGTGAATTATATAAATATTTAATAATAATGTTATCAGATCTAACAATTTTAGTCCAGTATTTAATCATACGAACTTATCTATTTATAAACAAGGGGTATCTACCTAACTCTCCATATACTCCCATATTACATGTTGGAAATTTAACATTTAACAAATATTTACAAAATTTCTTTCGATTTCTTTATATTTCGCAGTAATTAAGAGTTGAGCCAACAAATACATCAAATAGTTGACAGACAGTTTAAGGTTTCAATGAATATTTGCCAGTGAAATGTTTAATGCTTTCAGACCCTTTCCAGCCAATGCTTACTGATTAAGAGAATAGATACCGGTATAATTAAAAATAGTGCCCAGATAATAAAAATCATTCACTGCTTCTAAAAGTTGATTATTAAAAGTCTAATTTTTATCGCTTTTTAAAGGATCCCTTTTTCGAAGTACAACAATCTTAGTTTTAGCAGTATTTTGTAGATCCGTCGGGGTTTTACCTAATATCACCATATCATCAGCAAAAAGCATTAAAATAAATGTAATATCATTCAGGTTCAAACCACAGTTTGGATCTTCGCACAAGTACAGTTCTAGATCTTCTAAAAATAGTGAAAACAACAGAGGAGAAATTACATCCCCTTGTTTTAAACAGACAGTGCATTCAAAAAACTCGGAATAGGAGTTGCATCCCTTAACACATGCTTTCACATTTGAATACATGTCACGAATAATTCGTAACATTTAGCATTAACACATAATCGATTATGCTTAAATCATAAACCATTCCAATAAATACTATCAAAAGCTTTCTTTAGGTCTACAAAGGCACAAGCTAAGCTTTTTTTTAACTAAGTATCACGTTTTGCTAATGGTATTACAGGGATTAGGGTGTCATTTACGTAGCAAAAGTACAGTGTTAATAGTTTAGAGTCCTTTGCTAACTTTTGAAAAAAAAAAACATTTGAAGTTATTGCATAAAACATGCAATATAATCAAACAAAAAACTATGAACTAGATCATGTAGAAAAATCACGGGTAGGTTTGTCGTAAATGAACGTTATGCCATCCAGATTATATTTTATCTGGGAATTACTCAAGTTTATGTTTTGATTAATGACGGTATATTCTATAAATATATCATTAAGATTGATAAAACACTTCTTGCTGTAATTAAGTAGGTTTACAAAATGTGATACATACGTTACCGACTGTAACGTACGTATCAGTTGTTTTGCTCAGTATATACAGCATATATGTACACTATCGAGACCATGTGCATACATAAGTGTACTGTTTAAATCATTAACGATGATAGATACACACCATATATATTTTTTTAATACAGGTAATTTAAATAACGTACCTGATTATAACCACAGAATGCACAACCCGTGCAATAACTTCCAAACATGAACCCTGTCATTTAAACTAAATCTCTTCGTAAAATGGCGGTAAATGAAACTTCACATTGACTAAGGCTAGCATTTCCGGTGGTTATCTAGCAGTTTCGAATTAGTTTCGAGTTATATTGTAGCGTATGTATCGATAACGTATGTATAATTTTGATGATTTGTTTTTTTTGTTGTTGTTTTTTTTTTTGCCAAGATTAATGACCCGTTTATTGTCTATACATACACATACATAACATAAACATAACATGACAATATAGAATTTTGATATATTGAATTAACATGTATATCCCAACATCATTTAATAATCATCATATTCATCATGCATTATTCATTAAGTCATCAGGTTTTATAAACATGCATCCATTTGATTGTTTAAATACATTCATTTATACGTTCGTGCGTTCATTCAATGATAGAAACTTATTTTACGTTATAATACTAATTAATAAATAATGATTATCATAATAGTAAGAGGTTATCTGTATGAATACAGTATAATATTATTATTTTCTTTATAATTTGCCAATGTTCAATATCTTACCGAAACGAATAAGCATACATAAGATATTGTTTTCAGCCGTATCTTGCATTAAAAGATATACAATATTCGATATTTAAATTTCCGCTTTTTCTTTGGTTATAAAGAAAGGATGTAATTAATAACTATTTTCTTTTCTTTGTTCAGACCGATGTATGTTATTTGATCTTTTAAAGAAGATATAATATTAGAATACAGATTCCCTATCTTTTGTATTTTTGTATTAAATTTATGCTTATTTCTGAATTTCCACAGTTTCCATTTTGTCTCATATATTACCCCATTTACTGTATTTAGTTTCCCAGGACACCGATGCAAGCCAAAAGTGACGATTAGTTTGAATTGCTGTTTTTGAAAATTTAAGCATCATGTAGATCCAGTTAATGAAAATTGTTCCAAATCCATAGTGTTCTAAACATGTTTTAATCCAATCCCGTTCTACCCTGTCAAAAGCTTTTGTTTGGTCAAGAAAAAACTATTACTCCTTCGTTATATAATTTATCAAATCTTGTATAAGCCTGAATCGCTTATGAATCGACCATTGGCGTAACCATTTTGATTAGAGTTTATAAGGTTCGGCAATAATTGTTTAAGTCGTTCAGCAAAACATTTTGCTATGATTTTGTTATCAACGTTAAGTAGCGTTAAAAGACAACGCTTTTTTTAAATATTCTCTCTCTCCATTTTTATATATTAGATAAAGTACACCTTCATATTCAGAATCTGATAACATATTAACATCCTGAATTCCATCGATAACCTGCATGAAATCATCTTTTATCAATAACCAGAACGTCTGGTACCATTCGGCCACTATGCCGTCTTCACATGGTGATTTTGATGATTTGAATTTGAAAATGGAATTCTTTACCTCTATATCTGTTAATTTAGAATCAAGTTTTCTCTAACTAAAAAAAATATTAAGCCGATTTTATATTTTTTTCGACATGGTTTGAACTAAGTTATGCAGCATTTGACCACATTTCATAGAAGTTGAAAATTATTTTAAATAAAAATAAGCTAATTCTATATTTTGAGTGCCACTGTTTTGTTTTAAAAGGTTACATTTTGTTTTCTAGAGCCTGGATTTTCTATATCTTTGCGCTTGTTGTTTACAGTAGTCAATTGAAATATGCTTTATTTTGTGATATCCCACCATTCCCGTTTTGTGTAAAATTTGTGTTTTTCATTTTTCCAAAATTTCCAAATGTTTCAATAATTTCTTGGTATTCAAGTTGTGAAAGAATACTGGCATTCATTTTCCATAGTCCCGGTCCGCGTTCTGTGATTTCGGTATTAAGCCTCATTGATACCTGGTCGTGATCTGAATATAAAAAATGGCGTATTTTCGCAAAAAAATCAATTCGCGATTTCGATATGCCGTGTGAAAAAAGTGCACTCAACTGCGTTTGGGTGACGTCTTTTCCAGACGTCTTCGGTATCGATTTCAGCTATCATACCTGTGAGTTCCGTTAAGCCCTCGTCACTCTTATAAATACCGACTCGTGTGTTCCTGTCCAGTTTACTGTTAATGGCACAATTGAAGTCACCTCAAATTTTGATGATATTTGACATTTTATAAATACTACATGTATGTTGTGTCTAATGACAACAAAGTGTATATAAAACATATTGCTATTTCTTTCTAATTGATAGGAGACGCACGTTTTCGTTTCAGTACCATTCAGACGTGCTTAAAATGCATGACACGTATGTATTATTTATTTTTAAACCTCCCAACAGCGAATATAAATTATCATGTCTTCACGGAGAAACACGAAATGATACTTCTATTTTTATGTTTTATATCAAACATGACATGAAGATGTATTTAAAGTTTTTAAAATATATATTTACAAACAATAGTTGCACCACACTTATCATCATTTTAAGTAGTAACGATTACGTATCAATGATTTGGAGACATATGTATTTTCAACAATCTACAAGCTATAAGAATGAACCATTAACATGGTGCTGTTTGACTGATTGCAAAAGCGAGTAACAATCTACCAAACTAACTGCATTTTCTTCATGTAAGTGGGTATTTTAATTTAAGGACTCATATGTAAAGACAGTTTATCACCTGGAGACAGTAACCTATGTATCAATTTGCGTCAATACATGGTGTCAAACAATAATATTAATCGATATGTATGAAAAATTTGAATTGTGCCAATTTAGGGAACCCCTTCTGGATGTATTATCAAATAATAAAAAAAAATTGAAAGGGAAGTCACGACTGTAAGGAATCCCCTGTTTGCGCCCCATTGATGAATTTCGGTGATAAGGCTTGTTGTATTTTGTATTGTGTATGTAATCACATAATGTGATATGAACAAGTAACACAGATCGTGTTAATACCATGAGTTTAATCTAAGAACTAATACACATATATAAGGTACAAACATATAGAAACTGTGAGCATGCGCAATGGTAGAACCCTAACTATAGTCTTTATCAAATATCAAGTATCAATTATACTACAGGCTGGGGAACCAGGGTTCCTAGTTTTCAGAGGCGGTTAAGGTTGGGTTTTAGTTAGTGGGGTCGTTATTCTATAGGGGGTCACAATTCTATGTGAGGTCATTTTTCTACGTGTGTGGGAGTCATAACATTATGACCTTTATATTATTATTTTATATAAAATAATGACCCCGGTCATTATTCTATGGGGGTCAGTTTACAACGTTACACATGCATGTTTTTTTTCTGAATAAAATATTCTATTCTATTCCATTCTACACATTTTGAACAGCGCATTGCGCATGCGCTTGGCGTCATGATGTCCTGCATAAAATTTCCCATGTTGCTACAAATGTCGTCTGTTTCGTGTGTAATTTGCTTTTCACAAAAATAAAGCAAAGGCATGTTTTTACGATGGCAGTATCGTCTGGCGTTCAAGTAACGGTCTATGGCTGTTGTAGGTAAGTTCTATACAACTGTCTATGTAAAATATCACGTACATCGGATCCAACATTGCCTTATATTTGCGAATTGCAGTGATTTCGTCAACCAACCGGTTCGTCCGCGGCATTTTTCATTTGATGAAGATGACGATTGATTATGATGATATGATGGCATTGATGATGATGAAGCTTGTTTTTGCATAAAATTGTGTGAATTGTTTTGATAAAAACACTTGAATAAAAGTCTCTAGTCTAGATCTACTTTTTGCTTATCATTGATGGATAAGTATACAACTTGGATAAATAAGCATTCCTATACAGCACAGGATCTGGTCCATTATTGTGTGTAAGAACAGTAGATGAACAACGTCCAGTTTAGTAACGACACCTTGGAGACCACTTTAGTTCAAAAGTGTTGATCAGAGGCTTGTCATGTTTTACAGCATTATGATGATGTTGCCGGTTTGCGATCACTTAAGAAACACCAGGGCACTAGACAACTTTTGGGGACAGGTACCCATACCCTCTGGAAGGGGAATTTTTCGTTGTTTTAAGACTAATAGGGGAATTTTTAGCCATATCAATATAACTTCTTTTCACACTTATTATACCCCCCACAAACAAAGTTTGGAGTCGCCCTGTGGTCGGTCTGTCGGTCGGTCGGTCTGTCCGTTGCAATTTTCCTTGTCCGGAGCATCACTTGAAAATTACTGGATGGAATTTCATCAAACGTCATACAATGGTAGAATATAATGAGAGGAAGTGCAGTGTACAAGAAACATAACTCTATTCTTGCTAATTACAGAGTTATTGCCCTTCGATGTTTTTTCTTGTCCGGAGCATAACTTGAAAAGTACCTGATGGAATTTCATCAAGCTTCATACAATGGTAGAATATAATGAGAGGAAGTGCAGTGTACAAGAAACATAACTCTATTCTTGCTAATTACAGAGTTATTGCCCTTTGATATATTTCCCTTGTCCGGAGCATTACTTTTAAAGTACTGGATGGAATTTCATCAAACTTCATACAATGGTAAACCATTTTCTGTCATGGGGGCATTCGGGGGTATTCATCACCTTCAGTGATAGCTCTAGTTAATACTGTTTTCAATCATTTCCAACAGCTACATAATAATTTTCTGACAAATACAACATATGATTATGCAAGTTGTTCTATATATTTTTTTTTTTTCCATGAATTAAAACTTCTCAGTGACACATCCTTATATGTCAATTTTACTAGCCTTTGAAGTAAAATGGCCAATGGCCTTCTCAAGTTGTGTGTTACTTATTGATGTTGCCCCTTCATGGACAATCCTCATAATACTATCAAGTGTTTCCTGGCTCATAGACAATCTAAGAGGTGTACATATACTGTTCATCAGAGAGAACACCCTCTCAACACAGGCTGTTGATGTTGGTATTAGGCTTGAAAGAAGCACAAAGTATGACATGACAGGGAAAGTGCCTGATTGGATTCCACATGAAATATATGCAGTTGTCTCATCAGTTATAGTACTACTGTACAGAAATTCAAAATATTTGCAGCAGTAACCTTCCTTAGAGGCACTATAATACCACTTGAAAGAGAGTTCATATCTAGTTGTGTCAAACAACCTATTATCAGGAACTAATACATGACATTTCTTATCAACATGGACAATGTCCGATTCGCCGTCAGAATCAGAACTGGACACAGCTTCAGACCACGAGGATTTACGTTTTTGGGAATCAGAACATGGCACGTCAGAGGATTTTTGAGGCTCTATCGAGCTTGTAGTGGGATGAATCCCTGGGTTTCCTAAATTTTGTTTTGCTTGCAAACTTATCTGTTTGGATAAGATGTCTATTTTTTTTACAATTATCTGCTGTTTTCGATGTTATTTTTCGCCGGTAATGTATTTGATTGTTCTACTAAGGGCAATATCCGAAAACCCCCAATGAATCCATACCAACTTGTTACGTGAAAATTCATTGGACAGTCGATCAAGGGAGAAGACTCGTGAATGTTTTACTGGCATCGTACTCAAAACTATTCGTTCTTGCGTCCGGCCGACGAGTAGCTTCGTGATTTTCCTTCCGATTTTATTTTTGTTTTCGAGGGGATTTTTTTTCTTAGAAAGGGAAAAAAAAACATATTATTTTAGGAGGGGAATGGGGCCGAAGGATGTTGGCATTAAATGCTTGTGTATAACGTTTAAACAATTAGATTCTATAAATCAATCATTTTCTACAATAACACATGTCCATTCACGTTAAGGTAATTCCAAACTACCATTTGCCATATTTGATACCAGTTGAAGTTCATATTTTTTTAATTAACTCCTACAGGCTGTGTATACATAAATGACTTATTCCAAGATGAAATAGTAGTTAAAAAATACATAATACAGTGTGTATATGTAAAAAAAAATTCAGATACTTGTAAATTACAAAATCAATATCAAATTCACATTGTATTTTTTGTGTCACTCCACGCAAGTGGTCCATTATTGTTTAATTGCAACACATATTTTTTTGAATAGAGAAATGGCACAGAAAAATAATAGTGGAGCACAAAAAATGATGACGTGTTGGTTTTTAAACTATAGTATCTATTTTATACACACACCATGAGGAATGGATGGCCATTTTGGCATTTTTCGCATGGAACACCGTATGATCACAGTTATTTAAATAAATGTAGATGTTTAAGTCATAATATATAAACAATTAATTGCATTTGAATTTGTATAGCATACATAGAAATATATAGATTACATACCAATCGTCTGATCTTTTGGTTATGATCAGTGATTTATATATTTCAATGCATCAAGTTTTACGTTGTCAATGTTTACATTTTATCATTTTACAACAGGTGATTCACTGTCGACTTTTGACAATATTAATACGCCATCCCAATTAATTCCCAAAAGATCGGTATTTATTTTTTATTTACCAACAGATTTGTATCGTATTTCGTTTAATATATATATAACTATTTTCCTGCAGATTTACATAAGTTAACAATATAATTATATAAGTTTTGTTTTTCAATACATGTACATTATTTAGCGCATGAATAATTTGTGTAATAAGGCTATGAAGTGATAATGGTACTCGAAGAATATGGACTTAGACCAGGAACCAGGGGGTCAGTTGGTTCCGAAAGTAGTTCCATAGAAAATTGACAGTGGTCGTTCAAGTGTGAAAATGCACTTGACAGGTACTATTGCAATTTGAACTTGTGAAGGGAATATATTTTGCCAGAGAATGGTGCAAAATTGAGTGTACTGGTAGCTATAACACACAGATGGGACTATTTCGTAGACGGTAAGAATTTTGAATAATTTGGCTGATTTGACCTCTGTATGTGAAACACCCCTACTTTCGTTTTGAGCAAAATTGTGAAATTGGAAGCAGTTAATGCCCATGGTTTTAACTGTTTTTTGTGTTCTGCTTGAATTGAATATGAATTCTGGAATTTCTCACGGAGTATGGAGTACAACTGTAAGTGTGACAGTCTGTTGTGCTAATATTACGGTCTATGTGAAATTAATGGTGGGCCAGCTTCATATGATGACAAATATATTATGATGGGTACCAAACAAAATTATCTCCCTTGTTTTATATTTTGTTTCCGATCTAAGAAAATGGAGAGGATTTCATGGAGCATAACGTTTATTACGCACAAAAAGGGTAAAAACAGGTATGTTGAGTTATAAAAACGGAAATATATCAACGTATTCCACATGTTTTTATGGTGTGTTTATGGCCGTGTTTCATTCCGAACCGTGCTGGAATACTCGTACAGAATTAAAATTAACTTTGACAAAAAGCAGATGAATTTTCACTCTTCATAAATTCACACACTTCCTGCTCTGTTTTCTACTCTGTCAGTTAATATAAACATAATTCACCCAATAATTCAAAAGCCTTCTATATTAGGTATCAAAAAGCATCTATATTAGAGGTGTCCAGACGTCTATATTAGAGGTGTCCAAAGGCGTCTATATTGTAGGTGTCCAAAGGCGTCTATACGAAGTAAAGGGTTATTCTGCTATTCAAGAAAAGGTGCCAGTATGGGGATGTTATATGAAGAAACTTGAGTGTGCTAACCATGCATGCAAATGTCTTAGAGGCAGTTTGGAAAATCTTCTCAATGAAAAGCCTTATTACAAGGGAAAAGGGAAGTTAACTAAAAGGAATGTTATTAGAATAGTTTGAAAGAAAATGACAAGAAATCTGCTTTAAAACAATTAAAACAGGACATTCGCAACAGTGGAAGGCATGTTTTAGGATTGCATGACCAGTGTTCCACTGACAAACATGTGGTTGATAAGGTAATCATGAGGAAAGAGATATGGTTGAAGAAACAATTGATAAAGAAGATTCAGTTATTCAACAATTCCATTATTTGAAAGAAAGTGTAACAGATTTAAGTTCAGAGGATACTATGGACCTCAGGAGAGGTGGAAAAGAAAGTAATATGAAAGGGAATGAAGAGATGATGAAAGATATATATTTCTTTCTAAATCGATTTGCCCTGAAAGCAAATATATTGTTGGGAAATTTCACCACAAACTTAGCAGAATCTTGGATGCATGTTCGCTGCAAGTTTGATGTCGGAAAGATGACCAACAAATGCTTTCGAGGGTGTTTTTATGGCAGGTGCTATGGCAGTGCATTACGATCAATAAAGGGACCAGCATGGTCAGCCATCGTGTATGTGACTTCAACCGGTAAGAGGTATGGAAAGGCATTTCTAAATACATATCAACAGCGAACAAAACAATTTGTGAAGAGCATGAAAGCCCAAAATAAATCTTCAAACAAAGACAGGAAAAGAAGAAGAAAACAGGAAAGTCAATCAGCATGTAAATCTAAAAAAGCTTTGCTTCATTATGGTAAATAAGTACTAAATGACTGTCCTGATATTTCAGAGTCATTGTTAAAATCAGCATGTGAGGTATTCTACAAAAAATGTAGCTTAAATGGAAAAATACATTGAATACATTGAAAATGTAACAAAAGATCAAAGCAAAAATGAAAAATGGATTGCGCAGAGGAAACTGAGAATAACTAGCTCTACATTTGGTGAAGTTATGTCAAGATCACATAATAACAACAATCCTGCTCTTATACACAACACTTTCAGAGGAAACAGATTCACAGGTAAAGGCCTACAGCAGGAATCATTTACTCTTAAAGAATATGTAAATATAAAAATAAAAGATCCTGGCCTTGAGAATACTCGTGTATTACCAATGGGATTGGCTATTTCAAAGGAACATCCTTATTTAGGAGCCAGCAGTGATGGACTTGTATTGGAGAAAGAAGACAGTGAGGGTCTCATAGAGATTAAGAACCTTCTACAAAATAAAACAATAATCAAGGAGGCTGCTAAAACTAACAGTGTTTTTTGTTTAAAAGTACAGAAAAAATGAAAAGATATTATTAAAAAGAAATCATAAGTACTATTATCAAGTTCAAGGCCAGTTGAACATATATAAACCTTGGTGTGATTTTTCTTGTCAGGCGAACTAACCTGTATGATATATTTATTGAAAGAATATATAAGAACAGTGAGTTATGGAAAAAAGCAATGGTGCCAAAACTGACTGCCTTTTATTTCACACATATACTGCCAGAACTGGCTGTACCAAGATATAAGTATGCATCTGGAATATGGAAACCTGTCATACCTTGGGTAAGAAGGGTATTGATACATTTACATTACTTTATATGTATCATAAGCTTTGCTACATAAAATTGAAAACATGCATATGATATAAAAGATGATTTGAAAAAATGTATTATGACCTCAGGTTCCAAAGTACAATATATATATATATAGCAAACCTATTAGTGCATTTTATAACATCTTTTGGTGTGACTGGTCCAGTTGTATAGCATCTGACCCTGGATCTTAAGGTTGTAGGTTTGATCCTGTGCAATGGCTATGTGTGCTGTCCTTCACCAATACATTTTATGCGCATATGGTTATTACGTGTTGCACAAATGAAATATCATAAGTGTTTTTTAAGTTGTGATAACGTGTAATTATGTAGTTTTATATTATACAGTTATGATAAATTTCTATAATGCACTTGTAAGAAAAAAATAAAACAAAACCTATTGAAGAAGAAAAAATGGTTGTGTGTAATGTACAGACTAGTTCTAAGGCGTACTAATTGTCATTAAGCTATAAATAAAATCAAAATATTGACACAATTATAAAGTTTGATAAGTTATAAATAGATGGAAATATGTTATATTATTTATCTTTACATTTTCAGTATTCTCCTCCTACAAGCCGATGTATCAAACAGAAATGAGCGATAAAGGATCTTCATGGTGATACAAGGACATTGACAGTTGGTGAACATCCTTCATTTGGTGACAGAGTGGATGAGGTATTACATCACACACAGTAAAGAAGGCATTAGTATTGCATAAATTAATGTAAAATATGTAGAGACCCATAATGGTGAATTACTGTATGAAGATGATGCTGGTGTCTTTGTATAGGAAGGTGACCGATAACGATGGAAACATGTAAATACCTGTAGTGACACACATACTTCTCAATAACATGCTGAAGTGGACCACTGGGTTGTGCAGTTTGTAATTGAAGGCCTACCAATGGAAATAATGTAAATGTTTATTAAAACCATAATCGTATGTGGCCCAATAAGTAAAAATTTCAACACATGTTTATTTCTAAAAAAAATAATTGATTGATTGAATATTTAGCACCATTTCTATGCCATTGAGGGCTAACAGACGATCAATTAACCTAATCACTGTTTCCTGGGATTAACCAGTACTCAAGCACACCCCATCTCCACATGTAACTGATAACTTTCCCACTTAATACAGTGGTGAGAGACGAATGATAATTAGACACAATGTCGTATATCAATCATCACGGAGACTGTTGTCTGGAGGGGGATTCGAACTCACGACCCATGGATTGATAGTCAGATGTGTAACCGACTGAGCTAATAGGGCCCCGCTTAAAAAGTAAACAAATGGTTTGTTACACAGTTTTTTTTCATGTATTATATGTCATCCTCAATAATCTGTGTACTTTTCCATAGTGCTTTTTCCTAGTTCTTGCTAGATGTGTAACAATGCATATTTCTTTTAAAATCATGCATTAAATGCTCATTTAGGATTTCTGTTAATGACAATTATAAAAGTCAATGTATTCAATGTGTATTTATTGCCTTAGGTAATGCAAGACAATATTAAAAAAAATAACAAATCCATAGGAAATGTTTGTATTGAATAGAAAATTAAAAAATTTATATGTACATGTCTCTGAAGTATTTTCAGATATTATATTTTTTATTTCAATTTAAGTTTTCATCTCATAATGTTGTTTCTCTAAACTTTTCAGACACATGGACAGAGTTTTCCCAGCACTTGCACATCAAACCCTTTCCCTGATCATCCCATAATTCTAGTAAGCCTTCTGGATGCAACTAAATTGACACTTTCTATAGCCTCCACACAGGTAAATATTTGTTGTAAAATGAGGACATTTATTACCACTGGCTGGTTTTACTAAACATCTCGATCAGAGATTTTCCTCTACTGAAAAATCTCAATTTCATTTCTCTATATGATACTTGTCTTTACGTATTAAACAAAAAAACACTAAAACTTAACTAATCTTTACTGAATGTGACACGATTTATAAAATTTGGGTCAGTATATAAATGTTACTTAATTAGAAAGATATGACAAACATATATATATATATATCAAATTATTGATATTACTGCTGTTTTGGTAAAAGATGTATGTTTAAAATGTATTTTTTTTTAATACAAACTTGAATTGTGTTGTGGTCACTGGGAATGCTGAAGCTGTTATAAAAAGTTGTGAAAACTTAAATTGGCATGAGTTTTATTTATAGTTTTGTATGTTAGTTCATGTACTGTTATCATTCAAACCTTTTACTTGGCATCAGTTAAGTTTTTACGAAATTGGTAAGCCTTAACATCGTCATTCAAAATTGGTTTTAATCGGTGTCAGTTATGATTTTCAATTAAAGTTGCATAAATACATGAACCTACAATTGCAAGTAGTAAAATAACAGTTAGCAACTTCCTTGTATTCCATTTATTTATATGATTTATGTATTTCATTTTGTGTAACATATATATATCAATTGTATGAAAACCAATGTCGGCCTTATATTTAGACAAAATTGAATTTCTAATTTAAACCAGTACCAACACAGCAACATGTTATCAACATTGATAGCCTATCATTTGGTAGCAGTGAAAAGGAAGAAGATGGCTCAACACAGTACAGGTATTGTTTATTTGTATCTTCTTTATTTAACAAACATCAGTGCTCATAATCAGTTTTTTATGCAGTCAATTAAAATTGAAACAATGACAGTAGAGATAATGATGCAAATTTCCTTCCAAACATTCAGTGATTGCAGGTGCACAATACTTTCTCTGTTTTCTCTGTATTCTTCGGCCTTAAATAAGTATTATTATGCAGCCATATGCTTGTAAGTCATTGATTACATTTATGATTGACATGACTATTTGTATTATTTACAAGTACTGGAAAATATTTGTTTTCTGCACCATACATGTGCATGGTTAACCAGGTAACATGTCGATGTACACAGATCATGTTACTAGATGTGAAACTCCATGACTATTATTTTTTATATTCCGAGCATTCTTTACACAATCAGTGGCATACTTATGAATTGATAATACTATGTTTATTGTATATATGTTTATACTCTATATTCCTTCAGGTGTCGTCGGCAGAGAAAACCTAAACTGGTTGGTCGTAGAATAGCTCACAAATGGGAACCACCAGATGGATCACTGCACTGGTACCATGGTACAGTTTTAGGTGTTAAATTTGGACGTGATGGACAACCAGATGCAGTGTATGAGGTGTTGTATGATAACAAGGATTCAGTCTATGATGTAGAGGGCCTGGTAGCAGATGTACTGACAGGGAACTTGAAATTTATTGACATATAGGTAAAACTCATAATATTTTCATAAAACTTTTTCTTTACTTTTATTTCAGAAAATCATGCATTCAGTTTTTTTCAAACAAATATCCTGTACTCAGTCTTAACTATTTATTTTACATTGATTGTGAAACATGCTCTCACAACTTGCACAAATCACTGTAAAAATATTCTTTGGTAGAACAAGTACTAACCATATGTGGATAAGTGTTTTCACCAAGCAAAACACATAGCCATGGCTAAGGATCGAACACACGACTTGTTAACTTGAAACCAATTATTTACCATTGAGTCATGCTCCACTTTTATATTGAACTTTATGCATACATATATGTTTAAACATTATTCTGATACTGTTTAGCAAGTTGGAGAGCTTAATAAACAGATTAAGCATCAATTTAATTAGTGGTGGTGTAGTGTTACAAATGTCTGTCTCTCATGTGGAAGGTCATGTGATTAATTCATGTGTAGGTTATCCCGAACTTTGAAAGACGAAAAAGTGGTGCTAGAAGCTTCCTTGCTTGGTGATGGGTCAGAAGGTAGTTCTGGGTCTGGTTGACCCAGTGGCAGTATAATGTCATTAGATGGAGTATCATATCCTGTGTCTGCCAAACTATACTCCTGTGTGCCAACCGAATAAGACACTGTCCTGATATTACTGAAAGAGGGACATTAAACCATACAACAACAGGACCAATTAAAATAATTTAATTTGTCAACAAATACTTGGTTGAGCAACTTGGATAAATTGAGTTCTCTTGTTTATCATGCCAACTAAGCAGTTGAATTCTGTCATAAATGACAAACTTATGTTTATTCAATTACCATGATAGAATAATGTGATTTTAAATAAAAAAATAGTCTTTTGTTTTTTACTATAATTTGTTCAAATGTGTCATTTCATTGTCATAATTTATTTAATTGTAATTTATGTTCATAACATGTCAATATTGCTTATATTTCTGTATCAGTTTATCACTTTTTATCAAATCACATACATGTATTAACTGCCTACAGTGATGCTGATATATCTTGTTAAAGGGAGATAATGTTAATGTTGTGTTGTTTTTTTAAGACATGTATTACTTTTTTTGAAAATACTGTCATCACCAATAATAAAAAAGATCTTGTTAAAAACAATAATTGTCTCTTCTCTATATATTTTAGTGACCTACAGATCAGGTGTTTACTGGTTTTTACACACAAGTGACAACAGTTAGCCACCATACATTTCAACAATGTTTTGAAGGGACTACTTTTTTTGAAGGATAGTTCATGTGGAAACTTCAGTTTGATTTGGATTATATGCCAACATATTGATAGTGAAAACACTTGTTTGTGAGTGACAGTGGTTTTGTGATATTCCACTGCCCATGGCCCAAAGTACTAAGAACATATTAGTGTTGATTATTTTATTATTACTTTGAGGAAATTGTGCATGTTGAGTCACACACATCGCTATTGTTCGAAGTAAGTTATTATTTATTTCAAAAGTGCAGTTTATATAAAGTTTGTCTTTTTATTACACTTTATGCATCTTGTTGGGAAATAGGTAGTAAAATATATTTTTAAACTTTATTTGACTTTCCTTTTACAAATTAAGTCACAAAGTGCAATCAGTCAATGTCACATTGGCAGCCATATTGGAATATCCTTAAATCACGGTGACCCTAATACCTCTATACTTCCAACAAAATGTCGTTGCCAGATTTCACTCACATGACTTGATGGCGTAATGTGTCAAACTAAAATGACATGAGTATTTTGAACCTTAACTTAGAAGGATAGGTTTATCATAGCAGCATTTGAACTAGGCAGACATGTCACTATGTCCTTGAAAAACTTGTATTTCTTTGATTTAAAGGTACAATTTACACACCTAAATTTGAGGTCCTGGTTTTCATTGCTGTGGATGACAAATGAGATTTTGACAGGCTGCAGATTCCTGATGACTCTGGAAACAGCCTCCATTATTTTGTCGAGTGTAGGGCAAAACACCTCCCAGACGTAACACCTCACCCTCATTTTTGATATAGGAGGACAAAACACCTCCCACAAATTTTACAAGGCGGACAAAACACCTCACGCAGATTTTACAAGGAGGACAAAACACCTCCCACGAATTTTACAAGGCGGATAAAACCCCTCCTGCAAATTTTACAAGGAGGATAAAACACCTCCTGTGAAATTTACAAGGTGGAGATAGTACCTTATATAATAAAAAATAACAGTAAAACAAAGTAAAGTTTTAATATTTTATTAAAGATCCGTATTTTTTTTATAATGTATGCCATCAATACATGTATAAGAATAATACAATGAATGCACAGTGATGCTATTTACTATCGGTATACAGACCCCGGCGTGGTCTGGTGGTAGAGCGTCCGCCTCGCATGCTGAAGGTCGCGAGTTCAATCCCCGGCCGGGTCATACCAAAGACTTTAAAAATGGTACTACAAGCTTCCTCGCTTGACGCTTAGCATTTAGAGGAGAGTTCTAGGTCTGGTCGGCCCGGTGTCAGTATAATGTGACTGGGTGGGGTATCATACCATGTGTCTGCGGCATGATACTCCAGTGTGACAGCGCTTAGAATACTGTCTCAAGTAGACACTGTCGCGATATGACTGAAAAATTGTTGAAAGCGACGCTAAACACCATACAACAACACCAACTATCAGTATACACCTGTGCATTTTCATTATATACATTTTGGTTGTTTTGTAAACAATCAGTATTTCATAATTGGAAACATCAAACTGTACATATTTTGTATTATTCTTTTGCATGCATTGTCTTGACTTCATACATAATTATGTTGATCTTTAAAAAAGAGTGAAAAATGACTTTGTCTTACTGATATTATAGAAAGGTTTATGACTGGGAGGCATTATGTCCACTATGTAAATTTCACAGGAGGTATTTTTTCCTCCTTGTAAAATTTGCGGGAGGTGTTTTGTCCTCCTTGTAAAATCTGCTTGAAGGGTTTTGTCCGCCTTGTAAAATTCGTGGGAGGTGTTTTGTCCTATACAAAAATGAGGGTGAGGGTTATGTCCAGGGAGGTGATTTGTCCATCACCCTATTTTGTCATTGTGATTCGATTGCCATCATGTTCTGCCTCTCGATCAGTCTTCTGTGTTTTGTTGACATTCAGGCCTGCAACACAAGAATAACCCATCCGCTTCAACCTTTTAGCTGGTATGCTGATGCTGCTGTCAGATGACTATTTTACAAGGCCTTCAGGACTCTCGCCACTATTATCTCCCTTGAACTCTCTACTAATAGTGGTGTGAGACGTTAACACAATCTGACAGACTGATGTTGTCAAATGCATTGATGCAGATTTCTTCAAGAAAAGCAGGTAAATGACCATAATTGGAACTTTTTTTAAATAATCAGTGATTGTTTCTGTATTTCAGACTTCCCAAAATGGCTGAATCATCAGCTGATTTTCAATTTGTTTTTATGAATATATATAATTATACTGTTTATCAAAATAGCTCCAAATGAAATTTGCAACCAAGCAAAAAGACATAGATTGTCCTTTGTATGTCAGACATCATTTCAAATATCCAGATGGCCATGCAGGGGGTGTCAAAGCATAATAATATTTTAGACTTATGTTAATGTTTACTACAAGGCAATATTTACCATGTTTATCTTGTGTAGTAGCCATGATGATAAGTGTTTTTAAAACAGGTTTTGAATGATTTATATTGGTGGTTTTAATTATTTATTTTGTTCATTTTTTCCATGTTGGTGTTGGCTCGACCCTTATTGGTATGTAAACCTGCGCTCACCTTATGTGCCTTGGAATTTCTTGTCGTCTTTCAGTTGAAGCTTCACTTCAGTGTCCTTCCTTTATTTGCCTGACTGTCGCCATCTGTCGTCAATTTGCTGACAAGTATCAACTGTTCACCTTGTAGAATATAATACATGTATGTGGGCCTCTCTTCTTTCTTTTCTTATAAGCCCGTGTGGTTCCAGCTAAGAATAGAATCACTGCCGATCTCTGCAGAGGGGTAGGAATCCTCCGAATGGGTGTCGTGTTCATTTTATCATTTTTTGTCATGTTTACTATTGTGGTTAAATTATCAACCCCTGTGTGGTTTCAGGGAGCCATATGAGTGATAGCAAGAATAGGACCACTGTGGCTCATACATGTCGTAAGAAGCGACAATTTGAGTAATACGATAGAATTTGCTGAAACTCTGCAGTTCTGCAGGTATCAAGGTTCTAGGTTCATTCTGCATATTCATTTGTTGGTGTATTTTTTTTTTAATCTGTATGTTAATTTGTTGTTTTTGTACATGTAGAGTGAACCTGGAATCTTCTTTCCTGTTGGCTTCAAATAACCTATAATGTGTTGGTACGCCGTAAATTCCTATTCATTCATTCATTCTTTTCCTTTAACAGTAGACTCCTGTAAATTGTTTTTCTTTCCTCTGGTCAGTTTGTTTTTAAATGTCATGGCTATGATTTTTTTTATGCTTACTGCATTGTTCAGCCATATTTTTCACCTGAGTGGCTTGCTGCTATGGTGTCCTTTTACCGGCAGGGCATTGTTACAATCATTGTCCATTGCGGTAATAATGTCATTATGCAGTTACAGACCACATCGTTTATAATGCGTAGCTGTTTCCTAATTCTAGCAAAACCATTCCCAGCTACCATCTCTTCTGTGTCAGTTACATAATAACTGATCTCTGCATGCCAATTTCATCGGCAGGACTGCAAGTAAGCTTGTCATTAGGAAAAGGATTGATGAATTTCCAATGACTGTGTCCATGCACGCAGAGGGAGGCGACAAATTTATGTTTCCAGCTTTTGGTCCTCTCTTTTGTGACAGTATTTCCTCATACAGTTGATAGCCTTTGGTGGCAAATCCACAAGATTTACACTTTAAGCACTCCCTCCAACCAAAACCCTACTTGTCCTCATAGTTTAGGTCTAGTTTCAATTTTGCATTGCAGGTTGACTTATATGTGCGGTGACTGGTGTATGCATCATAGAACATGTCCTCAGTTTTGCCAAGGTGTGCAAGCCGGTAAGTGTTAACTCCGCTTGATTGTCATAATTTATTAGAGTCGCAATTCTTGCTGCTATTTCTATCAGTGTCTGTTCAGACTGTCGTGGTTGCAGTAAAGTAGAATTCATCACTATGTCTGTTACCTCGCTTTTCACAAAAAAAAAAACAACGTATTTAATGTAATTTTTCTTCTCAGTTTAAATTGTACACCGTTTCATTGTTGGTTTATGTTGATTTTCTTCAGTAGATAAATGTTTCTCCAATTTGTTATCATTACATGCATTGCCGGACAAGAAGACATTTAATGGTGTATTTAGTTTAGAAAGCCGACATATAAGGATACTAGAGAATTGTCTGTGGCTTTCACTCACAAACTTTGATTATGACTGCTTGGATTTTAATTACAAATCACCAGATTTTTTAGTGAATAGTACATTGTACCCTGTTGACCAACAAATCGGCATCATATAATCATGACAATGTGCTTATATTGTATAAATAGATTCAAATTGATTCAAAGTGGTGTATTTTGAAAATTGATTATAAGTTATTAGTTGCATTGCAAACTTGACACATAACCAATATACATGTACTGGAAACTGTCCGTAAACAGTATAAATGAACATGCACTTTGATGGTGTGGTAATTATTTTTATTATTAAAAATGTTTTCATAGAATATCAGAAATATATATTCAAATAAAAAAACAACACAAAGTCAGTGTGCATATACTGGTCATACTACTACAACTAGTTATGCTTGCAGTTGATATATTTTGTATTAGAATTGACAATGTTTCTTTTTATGAAATAAATAACAAATTAAAGTATTAAATCTGTAATGCTCTCGGTAGAAATTGACTAACACTGTGATCAATCATAACCCGCTGCAATGAATCTCCATCGAATGGCAAAATCATTTGTGGTCGCTAAATTTAGTAAAATTATCACATGACAAGGTATTTTCTCGTGTGCAGTGACGTCACATTGGATTTTCCGTCATGGAAGAAGAAGCTAAAACAAATCGTGATCGGCGAGGTTGTTTAAAATAAAAAGAAAACAGATCAGAATAACGATTATGATATCAATGTTGACAACATCTATCATGTGGGTAAAAAGTCGAATTCGCGCACGATCATGTGGGCAAAATATCAATTGGAATCCGTACACCGAAACGGAATGTCACATTTGTTTTCGTCATTATGATATTGTTCAAAGCTAAACCGTAATGTTATTGTGCGCGTCACAATGTCTTACTTTACATACATGTAAACTAATTGTAGCTAAACAGATGTTATGGACTTGTTGGTTAAGAGGTTAGTGCATTGGATTATCAGACCAAAGGTTGTGGGTTCAATACCGACCTCCGCACTAATATTTTTATAGTTTTTTTTTTAATTTACAAAGATGGTTTGCTCAGCACATTCAACTGTGAAAGACATACACGTTTCACAAACAATTTTTTTAGACAGTAATTCAAACCCCGCACCTCTAAATAAGTTTTATTGTTGTAACTACCAATTCTAGTTTTGTATATTATTTCCAAGTCAAACCAGTAAATGCACAATTATTAATAAAGATAAAAGACAAAGTTTATATTAAATATTTCTGTTAGCAACTATATAAAATATAAACACAGTTTCTTATGTATCATTACATCCAGCAATATTGTTTTAACAAAAACAGCTGCCTAAATTTAATATACAACAAGTGCATATTATCTTTTTGCTGTTAGTAGATGTGGAAAAAACACTATGTCGACAAATTTGCTGCCTTTTATTTCGATACTAATTTTATAAAATACTGTATAATGAGAAAACAAGACGGTAAAAGTTGTTTATCTTTTCGCATTTCTTACTTCGAACAATGTGGAAAATATTAGCATACAACATTAGTGGTTAATTATAATAGAAATGATGCTAGAACATTTTAAAATATGAAGTTTTAGAATATTTTGTGAAAAAAGTAACAATTCGAAAGTGGGGGTATGGTAAGATTTTTTAAGATTTATAAGAAAGGAGAGAAGATATGTTAGTTTCATTAGGTTGAGTCTATTCAGCGGTGTTGGTGTGATGTAAAAATGCCTTTTATATATCATTTACAGTACGAGGTATGTCCCAAAAGTAATAGGACGACCCTGTCATTTTTGTATTTAGGGTGCCACATGCAAACCAGTGGTATCAATGGATAGATCAACATATATTCTATTGTCATAAAACATCAAATCAACTTTCAGTAATTGTTAAGTTCATGCAAAAGACACTATAGTAACATGAGTTTGGAAGTATGGGGGACTTTGGGAAATTAGACGCCATTTAAAAAAACAATATTGCCTTGGAAAGCAGACAACTTTCTCAATATCGTGCCAAATGTTATGAAATAACAGTGGACATAATTTCAGATCATGTACGAATGTCATTTAAAAATTTGACATTATTGATAAACATTTGATTTTTGTGCGCACGTTTAAAATAACAAGTGCAAATTTGAATAGTAAAGAAATTGGAGGACATCACGCCTGGAGTGGAAATTTGGAGTGTGGTAAACCTTTGTGTTGGGTGTGATATGACCCCACAGGAAACTCTGAAGTTTATTTAACACAACTCTTTAACAGAAGGCATATCCTGGAGTCTTATCTATTGGTGGTACAAACGGGTTTTCAGTGGTGAGACGAAAATAACTGATCGTCAGCAATCTGGATGACCGAAATCTTGTGTGGTTTTCCTGGGATTCAAGTCAGATCTTTGTGAAAAGGGCTTACAGTACCTCCGGGCCATGTGCCGGAGTGTACATTCTGTGGTTAGGATCTACAAGTCATCATTGTATCGTGACATGAACCAGAAGTGGGTGCAGCACCACAAAAATTGTGTTTTGCACAGCGGTTCATACTTCAAAAAAAGAATGACTTTCATTTGAATGTCAATTTGACGTCACACAAATAACGTCAATCTCCTCCGTACTTTGTAACATACACATTTTGACTTGTAAAAATTAATGTTACAGTGGTGTAGGATATTGAATTTTGCATGCTTATAGTTTAGATATTGAAAATTATCCATGCCAGGTTTTGTTTGGATATAAACACTAAAAGTCATATTTCTAAATGCGTCGTATTACTTTTGGGACATACCTCGTATATATATATGAAAATTATAGCTATTTCGTTGTGTTTTGTAGTTATTCATTTTTTGCCATCTTGAGGTTACAGGCACTGGACTCTTAAAATTTAAAAATTAAATTTTAAAATAATTTCCATTTTAGATAGTACCGGTAAATCTTCTAAAATTTCAGAAATACATCCCTCAAAGGATGGTGATAACTAAGACACCAAGTTTAGGCATGGTTGTGATATTGGCCATTACAGACCAAATACCTTAATGTTGTATTTATTGAATTTGAAACTGTTAACACATCTAAACAAACTAATGTTTTTGAAAATGTACTATTTGATTTTGTTCACGACTATTATGAATGGTTCATGATTGCTTCATTTGATACACCTCCTTCATAAAAAAGCAGTACAAATTATACAATCAATGTAAAATAAGTTACAATTATTTATTTTGTCCCATTTTTACGGACTAGAAGAAATTTATTCGGACTATATATAATATATAGTCCGAATTCATACAATATAATATTTTTGGAAAGTTTATAGTCCAAAGGACTATAGTCCTGAAATTTGTTTCCCACAGACTGACATTATGCATACTACATGTGTAATATGTTTTAGGCCTGATTTCGCCTATCAAACAGTGCAAGTTGGCTATTTTGCATGTTGCCTTATCACCGGTATCTTAAAATTTAACTTTTAACCAAAAAAGGGGGTGTGGGGGAGGGTGGTAATATCTTAGATTTTTTTTCAATATTCTTATTTATTATTCATCTATAATCTTTTTATTGTGCTTCAGGTAAGACAATACTTGAACATGTATTGTGCAAGTCTCAGACCTGTAGTGCAACAAATGGCAAATTTATTACAAAATCCCTATGACAGGTTATGAGGTATAGCAATATAAATATTTCTTTCTTTTACAGGCAATAACATTAATATGGACCAATACCATGTTTTACCTAAACTTGAATTATTTCAAAACGGGAGCAGATACATGCATGAGTTACAGCTTTACTCAGTCGGGATTAAAGAGTATCGCATAGTCTGGTACTTTTAGTGCATTCGTATACACAAAAACCGGAGCAGATACATGCATGAATTACAGCTTTACTCAGTCTGGATTAAAGCATATTGCATAGTCTGGTACTTTTAGTGCATTCGTATACACAAAAACCAGAGCAGATACATGCATGAATTACAGCTTTACTCGGTCAGGATTAAAACGTATTGTATAGTCTGGCACTTACAGTGCATTTGTATACACAAAAGTCAGAGGGATTTTAACAGGAGGATTGCACCTACCTAAAAAACTGTCTTCAGGACTTGCAACACTATTATCTCCCTTGAATACAGAGGTAGTATTAAAAATATAGTTGCCTTTCTCTTCTTTTTTCAGGATTTTACATTGCAGCAATTTGTTTCTTCTTACCATGTGCTTAATGGTAAATATTTTAGAAATCACCACTTAAAATTTGATACTGTCAGATACCAGTGTCATTTTAGACATGATGAGTTGGATGGTATCGTTGGCAAATTGTTGACATATGCACTACTCTGGAAATTGACAGGTGTCACAAAATCATTGAATTTAAAAAAAGCAACCTCGTCATGGTATATATTTTTTTATAATTGCAGATCTTGGACTAGTGACATATTTGAGCCCAGACACATGCTGCAGATTTTGTATTTCACAGTGTTGTTGACTATAATGTTACACTGGAGCCCTATGGGGCATAATGGTGTGAGATGTCTGATACTCTACCACTGGGCTATGCGCCTCTCACCAATGAAGAACTAAGACTGTTGATTGGATTTTGCTTTTTCTTTATAGTAGGTATACTGAAAACATGGATACATAGCATATACCATAATACTATTTTATAAATAACTGTTTAAACTAATAAGCTGACCAAAGGCTAGCTAATTGGTAAATAAACAAGATATAATTATAGCCTTTGTTCATTGAACAGACCATAACAGGTTCTCGAGTCGGGTCATTTGCCTGTATATTGGATTACCACACCTGGTTAATAGGTATGTTACATAACAATACACACAATTATTGTTGACGAAACCATTACGTATTTTGAACACAATATTAAGGTAGATGAAACCTCCAACAGTCAGGCAGGACTTTGGTATTGGCCCAGATATACAACTTTTTGGTTATATAGATCTATGAATAAAGTTTCAAGCTCTTGTGTGTAAAAGCTAGCCTGGGATGGACAGCTTTTGTCTGATCTGCTGTCTCAGGAGCCTGGGATGGACAGCTTTTGTCTGATCTGCTGTCTCGGGAGCCTGGGATGGACAGCTTTTGTCTGATCTGCTGTCTCTGGAGCCTGGGATGGACAGCTCTTGTCTGATATGCTGTCTTGGGAGTCTGGGTTGGACAGTTTTTATCTGTTCTGGGATGGACAGCTTTTATTTGATATGTTGTCTCGGGAGCCTGGGATGGACAGCTTTTATCTTATCTGCTTCTCGGGAACCTGGGATGGACAACTTTTATTAGATCTGCTGTCTCGGGAGCCTTGAATGGACAGCTTTTGTCTGATGTGCTGTCTCAGGGTCCTGGGATGGACAGTTTCTGTCTGTTCTGCTTTCTCGGGAGCCTGGGATGGACAGCTTTTATCTGTTCTGCTGTCTCGAGAGCCTTGGATTGACAGCTTCTGTCTGTTCTGCTGTCTCAGGGAGCCTGGGATGGACAAGTTTTGTCTGATGTGCTGTCTTGAGAGCCTGTGATGGACAGCTTTTATCTGATGTGCTGTCTCGTGAGCCTGGGATGGACATCTTCTATCTGTTCAGCTGTCTCAGGAGCCTGGGATGGATAGTTTTTATCTGATATGCCGTCTCAGGAGACGCAAAATAAAATATCTGGATACATGCAATATTTCGCAGTACTGTAAAGGCAGGAGTCCGATGTACAGGGAGAGTCTGACCCAATTTGTGTAAAAGATCTCACTGAACTTTTATTTTAATCAGTGATTCAAATGCCTGTTAACCTTCCTTGAAAATCAGGTTTTCTAGCTCTATAATAATCAAAAATTGATTGCTGGGAGTAGGCCTAAATCAAAAAATGGTTAAGCAGTGAATAATCTAGAAATGTGTCCTGTATCTCTTGACACACAAACTTGGCTATGATAGACAAATTAAAAGGTAAGTTCTAACAATCATGGCTGAAAACATATTCTTGTTTGCGGTACGATCAAAAAGTAAACTATGCCTTATATACCGGTAACTAATACAGTGATATACGTATTACCATGAATGCAATATAATAACAATATCTCACACATGAGCAAAGCTACAACTTCTGCTTCCATCTGGATTTGTTTACATTGCATATCGGCAACTGTCAAACAATTTCAACCAGCAAATGTTCTTGGGAGGGTTCAGTATAAAAACTAGAATCTGTATAGATATGCTTCAGTATACAAACATACTGTTTATGTTGTTTTAAATGCTTAATTATATTTTACCTACAAAACTGATTAATAATTAGTTGAAATTTTAGTCTAGAACCAGTACTTTTCCTGATTACACCTGATTTCTAGCTGATTGGCTGATTTGCAGTAATATGTATACTGGAAAAAAAAATATTGCTGTCTACATGTCATAAATAATCACTGTTGTTTCATGATTTTATTGTTTTTAAAGGTATATTCACCAGGATAAACTTTCAGAATAATCTTGAACAGAATTTCAGTTGTAAACAGTTTTTTATCAATAACAGGGAGAAACCAAGATGCTTTGCAGATTAAATAACCTCTAGAAATGTGGGAATGGTGTCATTCACTATGAATGTCTACTGTAGTTTTCTATAGAAATGTAATAAAATGGTTTCAAGGCTATTTTTGTTGTTGACAGAGAGTCTCTGGTCACCATATTTAGCAGCGAAAGCTCCAGTCAAGTAGACTGGATTTTGAAGTTCTGACTTATGCTTAAAGTTTGTATAAAAGTTATAAACCAGCAAATATTGCAAGGAACAACAAATTTACTATTTTGGAAATAATCAAAATCCTATCTTGAAGCATTGTGGAAAACGATTAGACATTAACTGATTTCATGGTTCGTCATCAATTTGTTTGGATATGGTCATAGTCCGCTAATATTTTATGCTGAAAATGTTTATACAGCATGTTTTATATTAACTGTCTTAAATAGTTATATAAATTTATTTAGTCGTCCAAACCACTTATTATTTAAAGTGACACTGTACTGCCTTATACTGTAACTCAATTGAACAACTTTTTCAGTTTCCCAAATCCTAATATTGATGAATTTGTGCAAATAGTGAGCCTTCTCTCAAGCTGTTCAGGCTTTTGATTTATTAATCACAATTATACCAGTTACACAAAAGGTTGCATACGGATATAGGCTGGTATACATGCATAAGTTTATATCAACTTGCTCTATTTTATTGGTGTAATTATTTTATCAGCATAATATTTATTACCACCTTATACGAATATTTGCTTTGAGAAAACTTATTACCATTCCGATCAGATTAAATGCTGATATAATTTGATAATTTTTGTACAAAATAGGAAATAACCTAACATCAGTTGCATTTGTATTGTGCCAATTTGGCCTGGGAGTTGTTATAAGTGTGCAACTTGTGTGTTGAAAAGGACAAATGAGGCTATGGTGCGGTCTTGATTGAGCACTGATATAAATATATGTTGGTGAAACAGGAGCCTGGTCAAGCTGGCAATAGAACATGCAACCTCTGGGGCGAGCAACCAACACTTTTCACTACACTACCATCATTCCGTTCGCTGTCTTGTACAGAGCGTAACTGGAATAATTTTAAACTTTGCAAACTTGCAAAGGACAAAGAGGCATAATTTTCAGGTTTTTTTAACAATCCGCTGTTTTATTGTAGATTCTGCTCTCAAGGTGATGGCAGTGTATATCGGAACTTGTTGGCAAATCTACAATACATGAAGCACTTCTTCTCTCTTGAGACCCTACAGTGGTGTTGTGCATTCAAAGTTGTTGCTTGTCAAGTGTACATTACTTGTGAGTGTTTTTCTTTATGTCATTTCTTAAAGTGTGTTTAGTGATTTGCATTCATGAGAATGCATGTAAATTGTATACTGCATGACTTTTTTTTGCAGTACTACATACATTATTAAATAAAATATTTTGCACAAAATATTTCACAGTAGGAAAGTATTGTGAGCTCAACAGAGGCTTATGGTCATAAATCTGACAGGTTTATCATGCTTATACTGTGTTACAGTCATATATTTTTTTTTAGTGGGGTTTTACGCGATTTTCAACTCATTGCAGGTTATATATGGCATATCCAGTTTTACTGGTTGAGGAAGACCTCAGACTGATTAGAACCACCGTCCTTCTGCAAGTAACTGGAAACTTTCTCACATAAAGTTTTTGTAGTGAGCGGGACTCAAACCTACAAACTAAGCGTAGAGAGGTAAGTTGTCTTGAGACAGAGCCTTAGACTACTTGGCCACGGAGGACCCTAGGTCATAATGAAGATGTTCTGCAAGCCTTAATATTTTTGGATGCTGACCATTTTCATTTTAAAAGAACAGACAGATGGGTTACTTCCCTTGAAACTTGTGAATTGCTAATTGGACAGTGTACTAAAGTGATTCTCTACACAGTTGTAACAATTACAATGAATAATAGGTGACCACAGCAGAGACTCCAACCCACACCTGGTCTTTTAATTGTAGTAGCAACATTCTAATGTTATTTTCACTTTTACAATAAACCAAGAAGTAATATTCAGCCAGCTGATTATGCCTCTGTAAAGGTAAAGTAGTGTGACAGCAGGTTAACACACCTACTGTTTGGCAGTATTTAATGTTGTTTATTTCATTACATTATAAACAGTTTGTCAGAAACACATGGCATATTGGTGGTTTAACAAAATGTTGACACTTTAAGATATCAATTTAAAGAGCTGTTCTATTTAAACATACATCTCACCCATGGACAGCAAAATAATAAACTTCTAAGGTGGGAGGGTTTTTCAAAATGGGGGGTCTGATAAAATGAATTAAAAATATAAAGGGGGAGGGTCCAATTTCAAAGTGCCTTCCATGGGTGGGTTGTATGTTTAAATGAAATAGCCCAGCAAGAAATGGATATTCCCAGTGTGAAATTTACCAACAAGAGTTTTTTTTTTAAATGAAAAGGAATATTTTATTAACTCTTATATATTTATTAAAGCTATGTGTATTTTTTTTGTTATGGATTAATTGCAGCAGAGAATGAAAAGTAAGTGATTGATTGCTGGATTGACTATTTAGCATTATTTTATACCATCGAGGGCTAATAGACGATCAGTTAACCTAAACGCTGTTTTCTGGGATCCTGGAAACTTAACCAGTACTTGAGCACACCCCATCGCTGCAAGTAACTTTACTTTCTTACTTGAATCAGCAGTAGGGGACTAATGATAATGAGACGCGATGTCTTATATCAATCATCACTGCCAGGGATTTAAACTCACGACTCCTGAATAGATAGTCAGATACAAACTAAGCTAATCAGGCCTGGAAAGTAAGTGAGCTACATGCAAACTTAACAGTGATGAAATTTAATTTTTAGCTCGCTGGGACGAAGTCCAAGGAGAGCTATTGTCGTAACCCCGGCAGGCGTCGACGTCTATAGACACCCAGGTTAAACTTTTGCGTACAAGTTTCACATATCTATGCAACCACTCATTGGATGTCAATGAAACTTTGCGTGTGTGTTTACCATCATCAATGAAACACACAGAGACAAGAACCATAACTCTGGATTGCATTTTGGCACAGTTATGGCCCTTTTTGGACTTGGACACCCAGGTAAAACTTTGCGTTTAGTTGCGTACAAGTTTCATATATCTATGCAACCACTCATTGGATGTGAATGAAACTTTGCATGTGTGTTCACTGTCATCATTGAAACACACAGAGACAAAAACATAACTCTGGGTTGCATTTTGGCACAGTTAAGGCCCTTTTTGGACTTAGACACCAAGGTTAAACTTTGCGTTTACTTGCGTACAACTTTCATATATCTATGCAACCACTCATTGGATGTGAATGAAACTTCACATGTGTGTTCACCATCATCAATGGAACACACAGAGACAAGAACCATAACTCTGGATTGTATTTTGGCACAGTTATGGTTGTTTTTGGACTTAGACACCAAGGTTAAACTTTGCATTTAGTTGCGTTTAAGTTTAAGATATCTATGCAACCACTCATTGGATGTGAATGAACCTTCACATGTGGGTTCACCATCATCAATGGAACACACACAGACAAGAACCGTAACTCTGGGTTGCATTTTTGGCACACTTATGGCCCTTTTTGGACTTAAACCCAGAGGCGAGCTTTGTTGTCTTCTAACAGCTCTTGTTATGAATTGTTATAGACAAACACATAAACTTCCATTTATTTTATACATGGGCATGTGTTTTTAGTTGAAGGATTTTGTAATATAAAACAGTTCAAACTGATTCTCAGATTACACAGAGTGTATATTGCTATCAGTGATAACTGTGGCAAATATGTATCAGTGTTAATCATTTTACTCAGAACCATTCAATTCACTGTTGTCATTGACACAAGAAGATGTTGAGATCTCTTGCATAAGTAGCATATGATTATTCTGTATATGGTTACAGAGTTGTTTGTGGAGCTTAGATGCTATCTGACTATGTCAGTTTTGGAGCGTTATTGTATATCAGTACATAATTATTTAGTACATACATTATACAGTGGTTACATTGGACCAGAAACCAAAGGTCATAATGGTAGAGCAAAAGGAGTTTCATAGAACATTGACAGTGGTTTGAACAACAAAGTACTCTTTACAGGTAATATTGATTTGTAGACTTGTATATTCAGTATATTTTCCTAGAGAATGGTGCAAAATTGGAGGAAATCCTAGCCAGAACATGCAGATGGGACTACCTCTTAGAGAATAAGAATTTGCATAATTTGGTTGGCTGATATGACCTCTGTGTGCTTTTATATTCTTATTTTCACTTTGAGCAAAATAGTGAAATTGGAAGCAGTGATTGACCATGTTATTATGTGTTAGGTTTGAGCTGAATATGAATTCTGGAAAGTACCATGCAGTTCCATGGTATACGCCACAGCATATAAAGTCAACATTATGATCTATGTGAATTTTAGAGTGACAGCTGTCACCCATCCAAGTCTAACTCTGGACCTATGTCCACATCGCTGTAAAAACTAACTTAACAATGAGGCTGTTATTAGTGATCTATGTAGTTTCACTACAAATGAATGATGAGCTCTTCCTAAATGGCTGTCAGACTCTGTTGAAATTTTTACATACTTTTTGACAGGCAGGCCAATACAATTTTCTTAATAAATTACTTACACATGCCTTTATTAACAGTTTGTTAAGATAAGTAAATCATACAGTTCTGAATTAGATGTAATATTATGGTATATATGAACCGTGAATCCAGGTTTGAAGGGTATATATTTTACTTACAAAAGCGAATATTTCTCAGCATCGTAAATTTTTTGTGCATTCTGTGGACTAGTGGTAGAATTAAAATTGGGTGTACTTTAGACAGTGTCAGACTCTGACCTGGAGCCAGATTGGAGGAGACAAACCCTCTTTTGGTTCATATGCTGGCTATAAATAACACTGGGCCATGGTGATGATCATTAATGTCTTTATGAAGAATGAAGTGTCCATATTCTGTTGCAGTTTGCCTGATATGCTCAACATATGCTACCAAGTCCGGAACGGAAGCCTGCTACATTCTGTGACTTTTTTATCTTCTGAGTCTTTTAAGGACATGAAGAACAATGGAAATTGTCTATTAGAAGAAAGAGATTTGTGTGGAATTTCATCATTTTTGTAGGTAGCTGACTTTTGAAATATATATATATGTAGCCCCCTACTTATACCCCAGAGACACCAATCTCATTTTCAGATTTAGAACACTAATATCTAAAGACCTAGCAACTTTAATCAATTTAAATCATTAATAAAAAAAAAGTTAAAATATATAGAAATATTTAGAATTTAATTACAGTGAAAATATGTTGTCATTTTTGTCAATCTCTCGTTGTATGGTGTTAAGCTTTCATCTGCTTTCAACAATTTTTCAGTCATATTGCGTGGTGTCTACTTGTGACAGTATTTTGAGTACAGCTACACTGGAATATCATGCTGCAGACACATGGCATTATACCCCGTCCCAGTCACATACTGTTTATGTTTTGTCAGTTTTAATTGACAAACAGTATAAACTCATTTAAATAGTTTTTATCTTGAGAACAGTAACTTTTACTTTATCTTAATTAACCTTATACTGCAAGTGTTAATAAAAGAAAGGGATTGGGGAGCATTATTTGTCCTCTTGTTTTATGTACTGGTAATAAGTATACTGTATTCTTTCAAGGATGTTACATGAGTGATGATACATACAGGATTACTGCTGCTCCAGCATTTGGTACATATGGAGTACCATAATCTATTTAATTCACTGAAACTGGCTAATGCATTTATTAAAATGCTTTTTTTTTTCATTCTGCACAATCGTTTTTTAATTGATATTTTGTATTGGTCCTCCATAATGCCTCAGTTTGTTCATTTATGCAACAGTTGAAAACGAGTATTGCTTCAAATAAAGTTTCAGTATTTATCTTTATTCTATAAAAAACATCTTGAATCATGTTTTCATTTCTAATCATATTTTGATTTCAGTGTAGGTTTTGTTACTACATGTTTGATATTGTTTGCTCTAGATTCCCATGTTGCTCTGTCTTGCTCCTTACAGAACATTCAGTAACATCAGTGGAGCCATGGACATGTCCGAGTGAACAGATTGTGATGCCAGTTACATTGATAGCTGAATATTATTGTATGATCAATACATCTTGTCTGTCAGTAGGACACTACCCCAGGTATGTATGGGTTTATCTAAATTATTTCTCAATATAGAATACTGTCTTTCTTTGTAATGTATGGAGAAAGCCAATAATTAACCTTCTAAAACTGGTTTCTCTTACAAAACTTCACAGTAATATTGCATACGTCGATAGACACTGTAGACTCTTAAGTTTACCTCATCTACATTACATAATTTAAGCATACCAGTATGTAATGTTTATACCCCTGCAGTTAAAAGAAAGTTCAGTTTTTGTCAACATTGGTTAAGTATTACAGGAGTAATGATCTCTTATTGAATACGTTTCAGTAAAATAATGATTTCCGATCCATAACTTTTATGTATTTAATTAATATTTGGTGTATAGTTATAAAATTCAAGTCAAGTGTGATATCCATTGGTCATATTCTACAGGAGTTATGACTTTTCAATATTGACAGTGTTTTGAGCATTGACACACTGAAGTACTGTGCAGACTGTCACGCATATTTTGATGCAAAGCCAAATTATATGTTAGCATCATCAGTGGATTGCAGACAGACAAGAACAATAACTCTGGGTTGCCTTTTGGCAGAGATAATGCCTTTTGGGATTTAGAAAATATTAGCAGGTGAAAGATTTTGAGCAGGTACATATTTCATCAACCTATCATTGGATATGAATGAAACTTCATGGGGGTTCAACATTATCTAGGAAACTAAACAAGATAAGAACCATAACTCTTGATTGCCCTTTGGCAGAACTATGGCCCTTTTAGCAAGTTAAAGTTTTTGAGTTGGTACATATTTCATCAGTCTATGTTGGATATGAATGAAACTTCACATGTGTGTTCAGCATCATCCAGGTAACTCATAGAAACGAGAACCATAACTGTTGATTGCATTTTGGCAATTTTATTGCACTTTTAAGCTTAGAAATTTTGTTTAAGAGTTTATTACCAGGTTAAAGTTTGTAGTACAAGGCATTGAGCTTAGATGTTTGACAATTAGGATTAGTTTTTGCGCTTCCTTCAAATTTGTTCAAAACCATGACCCGGAGGGCAAAACTGGTCTGCCTTAAAGGGGTCAAAATTACATAGTGTTATATAGGTAAAACCTTTTTCTACCATAGTTGAAGGGCCTTGAGCTCAAATATAATTTTTCACTTCTTTAAAAAAAATATAAAAAAAAATGTTAATCATATTTTTATTTTTTATTTTCATGAAAGTGTATCCAACTGTGATAAACTGTGCAAGCTGGTACAAAATTATTTCAACTATAGATCCATTTCCGTGACCTGGTACCAATATGTTGCCCTATGATTTGAAGTTTGTAAATACTGTATATTGTATATGTAAAACATTGAAACAACTTAGAATTGCTCACTTGTAGAATATTAGACACGAGATTGTGTGCCTGTCTTTTATTTCGTATAATGGCAGACTCCTGTAAACTGTTTTTCTTTCCATGCATCAGTTTGTTCCAAATGTCATGCCTTTTGATTTATTTTACGTTTACTGCATTGTTCAATCATAGTTGCTGTCACCTGCGTGGCTGGCTGCTGTGTAATCCTTTGAAGCTGTGAAGAAGTTTGACATTATGCATGCATGTGTAATAGGTTTTAGGCCTGATTTTTCCATTTCTCTTTAAAAATGATGTGGTGAATGAGAGAAAAAGTGTTGCAGTTGATTTTGGTATCTTACAGTGCAAGTTGGCTATTTTTTATTTTGCCTCATTATTGGTATCTTAAAAGTTTAACTTTTAGGTGAAAATCTATGGGATTAATGTCGCAGATTTTTCGATTATTTTTTAATCTATTTTGTATTATCAGGTTAGACAACATTTGAACATGTATTTGTGAAAGTTTCAGACCTTCAGTCACTAGCATGAATATCAGCTGATTCCATGTTTTATTAAATAAAACTTGAATTTCAGAACAGGTGCAGATACACACATGAATCATTGCTTTATTCGTTTGGGATTAAATTGTATCACATATTCTTGTACTTTTAGCGCATTTGTATACACAACAAAACGTCTCACTTGAATACTCTGGACCTACAGATGAAGGAGGTAGTAGTAAATATATAGTTCCCTTTTTCTTCTTTTTTCAGGACTTTATATTGCAGTGATTTGTTTATTATTACCATGTGCTAAATTGTAAATATTTCAGAAATTGTCACTGAAATTTTGGTCAAGATATATTTTTGACGCATGCTGCAGATTTTGTTTTTTGACAGTGTTGTTGACAATAATGTTTCAATGGAACCCTATGGGAAATCTAACTGTGGTGTGATATGGGGATGAACAAGGCAACAAGAAGACCATCAACTTTTTGACCCCTGGATTCTACAAGCTCAACCTTATGTTTGAACTGGACAAAAATAATACTGTACCGGTAAGTTGTTTTAAAGTTATTTATTTTACATCAGTTGTGAAACAAATTCGTATAACTTAGACAAATCACATTCAAAGTGTTCATGGGCAAAAATAGTACTAAGCACATGCATATAAAATGTCTTGCTTAAAGACACCATACAGCTGAGGCAGAGGACCTAACCCACGACCCTCTGATCTTGGATCCGATGCTTTACCACTGAGTCATGTGCCCCTAACTTAATCAAGTTTTAAGAAATACATTGTTAATGTGATCTGGTGGTTTTACTAGGTTATCTTGTCATTTGTCTGACAGGTAATGGGACTTTCCATGTCTGGTGATGGCTCTGTTGTTGTTTGTGAACGCTAGAGGGGTTAGCTCAGTTTCATGTCGGGCAATGGCTACGTTCTTGATAGTGGACCTGACTGTCAATCAAGTGATTGTGAGTTCAAGTCCCAGGCTTGTTTTGATTGATTTACTACAACATTGCATCTCATTGTCATTTGTCTCTCAACTATGATTCAAATGGGAAAGTTATCAGTTACTTAGAGAGAGGGGTGTGCTCGATAACTGGTTTACTTTCCCAGATTTATTGGTTAGGTCCAGTGACCATCTGTGTTATGGCATTGAAAAAATGACACTGATATTCAAACAAACATTGTTTGTAAATACTTTAATCTTCTGCTGAAACTACTGTCAGAGCTGAATTGAACCAAACTTTATAGAAAACCTTGCTATGGTATCGTAAGTGGCCCTTGACAAGTCTTGTCTTTTTCATGTGAACTGGAAAAGCAACATGACCGTCTGAAATATGAATGTTTTCAGATTGGCTGAAATTTCAGTAGTATTTTTACTGCAAAATAACTGAACCAAATTGAATGAAACTTGTTCTGTTTTTCATGCCAAATTGAAATTCAATATACATGTAGCTGCTACAGTAATATACTTTCTGGTTAAAATTTTAAAATCCTTACCTATGATAACTACGTAACCAAATGAAATTAAACTTAACAGGACTGTTGCTTGAGTGGACCTCTACAAATTTGTCAGGTTGACTTGCTTTTATTCAGAGTTTATGCTACACTTAAATTTTGCATAATTTTAACACGATCATACCTCTATCAAAATTACTATGGCGTTAAAATTTAATTCTCCAACAACAATAAATCCATTGTAAACCAGGTGAGCATTCTCACATTATTGAGAACCTCTATTATTTGAAGTTCTAATTTGACTTATCAATATTGGAGTTATTACAACTTAGAACACAAATACGGATTTTACTGACCCAAACAAAAAAATTATTGAATGTTTGAACACATATTTAAGTTTTAGTTTCGATCTCTTTAACTTTTTGTGTTGATAATTTTATGCCACTCAAGTGAATGTAAGTATAAAATAAATTTCTTTAAAAAAATTGTTGTGAAGTAGCCTGTGTGATTGCCTCTCACTGTCAAGGTTGTTTGTGACCTCAGACTGGCCCAAAAACTTAATGCTTGTTACTTTCGGAAGGACACCAGTTTTACAGAGATTATCAATTAAACTGGAGGTGACATAAACTAGTAGCCTGTTATGTGTTGAAAATGGCACTAGACCACATTCATTCCTTTCAAAATGTAAAAAAAGTATTTCAATATCTTTTATTGAGTTTAAGCACACACCTAAAGCATATCGTAAATTTATTCTGCAGGAAACAAACAGTATTCTGGACAACATATCTCAGGGAATTATACATGTTTCACCAGTAGACAGAACAACACAGTGACACAACTAACGAATCTCAGGCAGCTGCTCTGTTAGATAAGTAAGTATCCTAACAGAAAAAATGGTGGTTAATCAGTTGGTTTAATATAAACTTTTATTAAAAAAAGGATTCATTTCATCATAATGATATACAAGTTTAACAACAGTATAATGTTTACAATACATCATTCATAAAATCCCTTCTAGTGTTGGTTCTTTTCTTCTGTAAAAAATAAAACAGTGGGCCTGATCAAATGATTTAAAAATATAAAAGGGGGGGTACATTTTCAAAGTGCCTTCCATGGGTGGGTTGTAATTGTTTAAAAGAAACAGCCCATGCATCAGTTGCAAACTGTTTTTGTTTACATTTTTATGACCTTGTCGTTCAAAAAATGACAAAGCTGTGTAAAACTTATTATTTAGACTGTTTCAATATAAAAAACAAAATTTTTATTTACAGGAATTTAAGAAAAAATTTGTAAACTTTTGGAAGATGTGGACTCTTGAAAGGCAATAAGCAGAAAGATTCTCTGCGGACTTGTTTTGTGGATGACCTGATAATGTTTGTTTACTAAATATGTCAACCTTTATGCTGTAATATTTCCTTTTTCAGAACATTGTTAGCTACACAAGTGCTTCTTGAGAATTATTTCAGGGAAAAACAGTAATACAGCTGCCAGTTATGAGATTACAAGATACAAATAATCTTGAAAAGTGTGTCAAAGTAAACTGTTTAGAAGGAAGATATTAATATGACATTTAGTTACAAGCTAAATAGTGCCTCTTAAAAGTTCTTATAAGTGAAGATTTTGATACGGCTTCAGTTATGAACGCAACAATGGACTTGGAGGAAACTTGTGATTTGGAATTATATAGTGTGATGAACTTGTTTAGTGAAATATCAATCTTGTCCACACCATAGTAGACATAAAGTTGGGACAGGAATATAAAAGAAACATAGATATCTTGAAATAAACACATCTTTGTTTAATATTGATATTTGTAAATGGGATATTGTTTTCATTTTGCTTTCTTCAATTATATTGTTTTACTTATTACTACTTATACAAAATATTATACATTATATTATTATAAATCCCCCAGAGCTGAATATTCCGATCGTTATATTACTGTCCGTCTGTCTGACCAGCAACAATTTCTTTAAAGAACTTCTCTGAACCATAATTGTTTAAAAAGAAATTGATTTTTTTTTTTTTTAATTTAAAAATCTTCTCGGAATGAGCAAGACCTTGCACCTTTGTTATTTTGTAAGTAGTATCACCTGGTTGTTTTCTCACGGGAGTGTTAATGCACAGATGGTCAATTATACTTTTATTTTGAAAATCAAGTGTATAAATACTCCCAAAGAAATAACATATATGCAATTGTTTTGATTTTTGCATGTGTCAAAGTTTCAAGTAGTCGAGAGTGAAAGAGCAAAATAATTCCAGTGAAGTATAATATTTACTCTTGAGTTTAAATAAGAAAGTGACCTGGACAAGTCATTGTTTTTTCGTGATTTATCTAGTCAAAAATATAAACTTTAAATTACTGAAAAAAAATTATAAACAATTCAGTGTTATTTTCAAAATGGCATTGCAAAGGTATATCAAGTAAGAAAAACACTAAAAACATATTGCTGATATATATCTGCATGAAATGAACAGTGTGCATACAACTGTGCTTATATTTATAAAGGCTTTAATTTGGTTAACCATGAAAACTAAAATGTTAAAATTTCGACAAATTTATTTTAAAGTGGTTTAGTTCTTATCTGAATGAACGGTACCAGAAAATTCAAATTGATCCCACTGTTAAAATCCAATCTTAAAAGAAGCAGGGTATCACAAGGATCTATACTTGGACCATTGTTATTTTTTTAATGTTTGTAAATAATTTACTATGCTAACACAGATTTGCAACTAGTGTGAAGTTATTTATGTCCTGTAGTAATTTCTAACAAATGCAAGTTAATAGTAAGCTTAGTCTTAAACAAACATTACAGTGGGCAAACCAAAACCAAATGATGATAAATGAAAAGAAAACTAAGAGACTCAGTATTGTTGTATGCACATCACAAAAAAATGTTTTCAATGAATAATACTACATGTAATATTTATGTCAATACACATACATAAGTAAAATACCACAATTTGTAGAGGAATATACATACATGATTACCTATTATTGGATGTTATTGTTGATAAATTATGTTAATCATTGATCCATAAAATTACCTTGCTGGCTAAATTCAAGACATGTATTCCACTAGAAACAAGAATACTACATTATAATCATATAAATCAATCTGTTATGGAGACGCATTTTTGGGAACTATCTCAAGTTACAGTTTGGTTATATTTAATTGCATCTATTATATACAATTACATAAATAATAACAATGCAATTATATTTATATATAGCGCAAATTGGTCGGGCTACAAGTTTAAACATTATTAGCATCAGCCCTCCCGAAAGAGAAATTCACATTTAAATGTACACATTTTCTGATACTTTACATGTAATCACATTAATTCTTTTTATTGAATACTTCTTATTAAAGAAAAAATAGCATGTGTATTTTGCATAAAAATATCTATGAACAAAGATAACCGAAAGCAATATGTAGTAATACTAAAGGTAATTTAATAATATTTAGCTATACAAAAATCACACAGAAACAAAATTGTTACTTTTCGTAAATTTCATTGAATAAAAATCGTGGCATGACAAGAGATTCCTCGATTTTTAACTAGTGAATATCATTCGCGAATCATTGGTCATCATACTTGCATTGTAATTTCCAGCAACAGTAGTTCACATTTCATAATTATCAATACTGCTAGCTAACAATACTAATAAAAACTTATTTGACAATTTGACTGGAAATATTCCATGTGTGAATACTGTAAACATCTGCATGACAAAAACTTCCAGTTGATAGGTAAAATAACCTCGCTGCTAAATTTCTTATTGATTATTATTGTCATCACATTGATCTCCAGCTCTGCTTGACCTGTACTGGTCCTATCTCAGATCCTATTGATATGAATTTGTTATCCATTAATTGATATGCAGTTGTTATTATTTTAGAAAAAAGGAATATGAAATAACTAAGCATACGTATCAAACGTTCATTTATTTTCTATCATAAAATAACATGGCGACGTGTCACACTTAACATCCAGACTCGCATTTCAAAGGTCAAGGTCACAATTTAAATTTGTTTGACAACACTTTCAGTCTGTTTTGAGAGGTTACACAAAGGTCAAGGCTTTAATTACATGTCTAGACTGAAACGTCAGATCATTACCCTTGATATTTATGGATACATCCCTACCTATTATTACATATATTGTTATTTTCACAGACCTTTTCGGGGGCATGTGACACTTGCCAGTAACATTTCTTGTTTAATAAAATGTTCCTCTTATTTATTACTTTTTTTTAAACATTATCATTGTATATTTATTTTTTCATATTATGTTTTCATACAAATCTAAATTACACAGTAATACAACTGGTAAGTCTTGATATATAACACTTTAAAATATCTGTAAAGAGTTTCATTTTAAATATATTAATGTGTATAAATATAACATGATTTATGTATACAGACATGTAAATAATAGTAATTAGTGTGCTGTGCTTATATATAGCTTCAAAATGCATCCTTATAGTACAATGAAGTACATCCATCTTTAAGATGGAAGATGTTGGTTCAGTCCCAACTAAGGATATCTGTTAGAGGCTTCTTACTACACAATGCAAATCTGTTTTGAATTTATGAAATGAAGATAGTAAAAGAGCTTTGATCTGTAAGTTGGGGGATGTTTATTTCAGGAATTATAGCACAATTTTGAGTTAAAAAACATTAGGCTAGTTAAATGTCTGTAAAGTACGTATTATACAGCAATATTATTCATGTAACGGTTATGTCTGACAGAATTAAGTGTTTATGTTGTACAATGATTGAAAGTGTTGAGGTCTCCACCAGGAGTTGAACCTGGATCTCTTTTCATATAGAAAAGTGTGCTACTTTACACTATAAAGATGTACTCAACACCAGACACCATATGTATATAATAATGTGTTACCTTATTATTTTACCTGAATATATAAAGAAAGTTTAGAAATAGCCCAAACTGCAATTCTGATATAAAGACATTGTAAATAAACCTGTCAACTTCCTCTCTCATGTTTCACTATTCTCATTTTTGTCAGAGCCTTTTTCATTTTTTGGTTTCTATTTAGAAAATTATACCTATTATAATATATGAAGAACATGGACTATTCTGAATGATTGTTTTATTAATTCACATTAAGTGTTAATGTCAAGTTATGAACTGGTTTGAAAAGAACAATACATGTCCATCAAATTGGGTTTCAACTGTTGAATTAGGGCTTCCATTCCACCTTTTTCCCCCTCTCATGCTACTACGATTGTCTATCAATATGCTAATAATTTGATTCCAGTCAATCTCATACTCTTTCAAGACTCTTTTTGTCAACTCCAGAATATTTGCAGCTGTTGAAATGTTTTGTTTCCTGGAACCAAGATGATCAATTACCACTCTACTTGAATCAGTACCAGACAATAATATTCAGAACTTTGTCACTGCAGCCTCTTCCATATTTAACGATAGTTTGTGATGCAAAACAAACTATACTTCATTGAGAAGTATGCACACAACTTTAGCAACAACGGAACTGGAGTTTCTCACTTTAAGTCATAATAGAAAAATGCTTAGCACTATCAAAATTCATAATTTCCCTTACCCATTGTATTCCAGGCCTATATAAAAGAGTTAGAGAAGACAAACGTGGAAAAAGGTGGGTGGGGTATTGTGACTCACATTGACTGATGTCTGCTTTCATGGTACAGCCTTTTTCCAGCTAGACAGACAAAATAAATCACCTACTTACTTCTTTTTGTAGTTAGCGTCCTTTGCAATGCCTTTCTTCCACTCACTGGACTTGTAATTAATCATCTACCAGCATGCATCGTAAAATGCCATGCCATTGGTATTGATTTCTTCAACCGCTGTCCAAATTTCTGACCCTGAGAATCATTCTTGTCCAGCCATTCTGATTTGTTCTTCACATCTTTCTCACACAATCTGGTGTGAGAATCTAAACACATGCCTTCATATTGTCAAGTTTATAACAGAAAAAATCACCGCGTGTAACAGTAAAAGGTAGATCGCCAGTAGCAGAGGAAATTGCTGAAAGCGGTTATAATTGTATTGAAAAATCAATTCTGGTCTATAAATAGATAAACAGGGAAGCAGAGACATAGACGCATAATGTCTCTGGTTAAATATAACAATATTTCTAAAGGTATAGAACACATATTGCGGGTGCGCTCAAACAAATTACTGACTCAAATATAAGATCAAGTAAGTTCTTTTGTGAAAAAAGTGATATATAAATAGAATACTTTTCAGCAAAGTATTCCAGATTATATAAATATGTAGGGTAGTAGCAAATTCACGTTATGCAATTTATCTGCTTTCATTTATACATTGCATTAAAGTGTGTGTTTATTGCAGTGCCGGCCCTATTGAAAGGACAGCCATAATGGGCTTATGAGACACCTTTTTGTTGTGTACATCCCAAAAGCTATCCTTGCCCGGCGTCGGGCTGCTAGACATTCGGTGCCCCTCAATTTAAAAAGCTACTGGGTGAACCGGCCATAACAGAAGAAAAAAGAAGAAGAAGAAGAAAGTTCTTTAATCAGATTCGAACATTCGACCTCAAGCTTCGAAGGCAAATGCCTAAATCTATAGAAATGTCCTATGGTGACATAGTTCTGCCAGCCCGATAGTCAGATAGTCACTTCATTATGTCCACATTAGGAACCTATGATTTTGACATCTTACTCATTATGCATTATAAATGGTAACAGTTTTGACTGTCAACCTACATGTCCCGAGTTTGAGCTGTATATACACTGAACTATTTTAGCAATTCAATTTGTCATAACAGTACCAGAGTACTGTTTTAATTCATTTTTATATATCTTGTGTTAATTATATATTTTTTATTTGTTAATTTTTGTCGTGGGATGTTTTTTTTTTATCTATATCATTTATCATTTGATATCAGTATGTCAATACAAATATCCTTTCAACAAATTTCGGAAAAGTTAATATCCAAGCCTGGCTACGTAGTCACAGTATTCAATTTTCGGACAACATGTGGAAGATTGAATTACTACAGCTGTGCAAGATGATCCAACTTAGAGTTAAACAAATGACCAGATTCTGAAGGAACATGGACATGAAGTGACTAGGTAGCAACCCTACCATGCTTAACTTTATCCTATTGAAACGATATATTCTCAGCTAAACGGTAAATGAAATGCACTGCACAAAAATGGACACTCGGGATTTTGCGCAAAGGCCCAGAACAGTATGCACAGTCTCTGCAGGTTGGTCCGGGCAGACTCTTTTGCAGAATTTTTGGTATCAGTAATATGTCTACATTTCTATCCACAGGAGGCGGAAGCGTTTACACATCATGCGTTTTTAACATCCAAATTTATAAAGATAAATGATATGGATAAAAAACATCTCTCGACAAAAACAAATGAAACATTATAAACATAATTAATTAAATTAAAATAGTACACTCCGTTATTTTTATTGAAAATAAAATTGCTAAAAAAAGTTCAATGTAGACTGACATTTGGATTGACAATCCAAACTATTACCATATAGCACACTTAATATTGAATAGCACTTTTGTGCATATCAGCGGTGAATATGTGGTGATTTCTAAAAAGATAAAAAGAGGTCCTTTTCCAGTCCAATAAAATGTAACGGGCATAAAATTACTGTTATAGTTTTATTGCTGTTATCAAATAATAAAAATAATAAAATAAATAAAAATAATAAATTTCAATAAAAAAAGAAAAATCTAAAACATTTTTATATGTTTAATGTAAAATGAAATATGTGTCTGATGTTTGTAGAGCTTTGTTAAAAGGTGAGAATTTTATTAACATGCAGTATATACAAGTTTCATTAGAGTAATCATTATACAAGCCATGGTGTAACAAGAAACCCTTGAGGTGTTAATAACAACTGTATTTTAGTTAATAAGAGAAGGTATTTAAATTTTCATTTCTATGTAATTGATGGAATAATTGAGGAATATCTGATGTAGAGACTGAAATGGAATTTAAATTGTGAATGTGATGGTGTATAAACATTAACCGTTCATGGGAAACAAACAGAGAGCAAAATCTTCCTCGAGCAATGTTGTTTCTGACCCTAGTAGAAAAGTGGGGCAAAACAACAATGGAACAAAATGGCATTTCTCCATCGGGGAGTAATATTGGATTACATGGTCAATTCGTGAATAATGGACAGTGTCACCCACTGGGACAATATCAAGGCCAATATCAGGCAAGTCCCAATACCTATATTACACCGCCCGTTTTTCAATACGCACCAAATCATGGATGTGCAAACACTGGATCACATGGATTAAACACAAGTCAACAAAATGTTATGGCAGCACCGCCACATACCCCAGTGTCGAATATGTCACAAAGCAATGATTTTATGAGCATAATTCTTCAAAAATTAGAAAGCTAGACAAAAAACTGGGTCAACTTGATAAAATACAATCATCGGTGAACAGTCTAACGGTATGGCTAGACGGTATTGCTCAAACGGTTAAAACGATGGAGGGCAAAAGCTCGGATATAGAAAAAAGTCGTGATTTCGACTCGAGAGAGATTGAGGAAATTAAAAAGAAACACGCCAAAATAGGAGAGCTGAAGAGGAAAGTACAAATATTTGAGGAGTCGTCTGCTTTGAAGGAAGAAGGCGCGAAATCTGTACTGCTGGAAAAGAAATGTCATGAACTACAAAACAATTTGATGTTTTTGATGAAGTCCCAGAAGAAGTAAAAGAAATGAAACAGCAATGTAAAGAGAAAGTTAAAGAAATTATTCTAGGGAAAATGGAGTTCGATACAGAGGGAGCAGAGCTGCAAATAGAAAATATCAAAAGATTTGGGAGATTTAATGTAAATAAAACTCAACCAATTTGTGTTAAATTCGCTCAATTCTCAGATCGTGAAAAAGTGCGGAAACTGTCACCCAAATAGAAAAGCACAACATACGTGGAAGCCCACAATATTCAAAGTAAGTGAAACAGAAAAGACTGTTACTGGTACCGGAATTTAAAAAAGCTAAACAAGCTGGGAAAAGCGCGTACCTTAAGTTAGACAAATTGTATATCAATGGGGAGGTGTTTCAACACACAGCCCAAATAGATACTGCGTAGGTGAGACAAGGGAGTGAACTCAAGCTTTTATCGTGGAATGTAGAGGGCCTCAGTGAAGAAAAGAACTGTAACGACCAATTTACTCAATTAATCTCAAAAATGGTATAATTGCTTTGAGCCAAAGTTGGAAAAGCAAAAAATCGATAATTGACCTCAAGGGACATATGCATATACATTCTTATAGAAAATTCCGAAACAAACGAGCTTGACGATCTAGTGGTGGAATTATAATATATATAAAAAATGATATATGGAAAAGTGTGAAGTTAATACAGAACGATATAGACTGTTTGGTATGGTTAAAGTTAGATAAAAATTTCTTTCATACTGAACGTGACTGGTAAATTGCATGCACGTATATCTCACCAGAACAATCAAATATACATGACATTTATGATGTTAAAATTTTTAAAAAACAAGAGGATGATATTAAGGGCTTTTCAGAGTGGGGATACACGATGTTGATTGGAGACTTAAATGCAAGAACAGGTCAGAAAAATGATTTTATTGACCATGAATTGATAACAGACTATGATCTCAGTGATGTAATGAACGATAAACCGCCCAAGCGCAATTCACTGGACCGTACCTGTAATTGTTTTGGTGACTATTTAATTGACCTGTGTAAAGCGGTAAATATGTGTATACTGAATGGCGGATTAGGATCACAAATAAGTAATTTCACATGCGTAACTCACAATGGACAAAGTGTAGTAGATTATATATTGACTGCCTATTCCAATTTGAAAATATTAAAGGATTTCACAGTCCATGATTTTAACGAATTTTCTAATCACACGCCAGTGTCAGTGAGTTTAATGATAAATACAAAGGAGTGCGATTAAGAACAAGAGCAAACAAGAGTTACTTACCATTGGGATGAGACACATAAACAACAGTTTAGAGATACACTGTATCAAGATGTAAACAATATGTGGGAAATTGTAAATTTTGAGGTACTACAAAATAAACGAAATTGTTATGTCATTTTCAGAAATAATAACTTCCAACGCCAATTGCTTTTTTAAAAAATCACAAAAGATAAACCAGTGTTATTTTTAATAATACAAGACATAGTGATCTGAAGGAATGGTTTAACGAAGACTGTAAGTGTAAGAAAGCCGCTTACATCGAGGCTCAACAGAGATATAACTGCAAGAAAACTGATGAAAATAGAACGCTATTCTTATCGTATAAAATAACATACAAAAATATATGTAGAAAATATAAACAACAATATAATATGAAGAGATGTCAGGACATGAACGATATGAGACACAAAAGGCCAAGAGAATTCTGGAACTATTTAAAAGTGCTAAAAAAGATGATAATAGCAATATATCAATAAATGACTTCTCTGCACATTTTAAGCTTCTTACGAGTGAAATCGATAGACCAATTATGCCAGAGGAAATACTAAAAATATCAAAAAATCTAAAGAAAAATAAGACGGGTTCAATAGATTCAATTATCAATGAATATCTAATTGAAACAATGGACATTATTATAAACCCAGTAACACATCTTTTTAACCGTTTATTTGACACAGGAACATTTCCAGAAGCGTGGTCTAAAGGAATTATCCTCCCCATACATAAACAAGGAGCATGCGATGACCCAAACAACTATAGGGGAATTACATTAACAAGCTGCTTAGCCAAATTATTTACAAGTGTGATAAACAAATGACTTAAGCGATGGGCCGATGAGAACAGTATAATATCAGATGCACAGTTTGGTTTCAAAGCTAAACACAGTACCACAGATGCTATATTCATATTACACTCACTAATTGAAAAATATTTACAAGATGGTAAAAAATTATATACAGTCTCCATCGATTTTCACAAGGCATATGATTCGATATATACAGAAATGGACTATTCTATAAATTGATAAAAATCGGAATTGATGGCAAGCTATTAAATGTATTGCGGTTGTTGTACAGTACAGTGAAATCGTGCGTCAAAATCAGAAACACATTGACAGACTTCTTCGAGAGCAAGATTGGGTTATTCCAAGGGGAGATAAGTAGTCCAATTTTATTTTCATTCTTTTTGAACGATTTGGAAAATAAACTTCAAGAAAACATGTTAGAGGGCATAACGCTTGATCAGCTACAAATTTACCTGCTGTTTCGCGGACGATGCATTTTTGCTATCTGAAAGTGCCGAGGGACTCCAGTCGTCGTTAAATAAACTAGAACACTATTGCGAACATTGGAATTTAACCGTTAACATTGAAAAAACTAAAGTTGTCATATTCAGGAAAAGTGGACAACTTGCATGAAATGTATCGTGGACATACACGGGTCAGGTGATTGAAACTGTTAGCTGTAACAATTATCTCGGATTAAAAATGTTGAGTGGAGGGTCTTTTGCAAAAGCGACAAATGCTATGGCCGATAAAGCAATTAAGTCGATGAGCTGTCTATTTTCCATGACAAGAAAGGTTAAGGCGCCAGTAAATATATTGTTTAATCTATTTGATGCTTTTGTTGGGCCAGTATTGTGTTACTCAAGTGAGGGATGGGGGTTTGTTGCAGCACAAAACATTGAGCGCCTACATAAAAAAAATTTGCAAATGGGTACTAGGTGTGAAACCCTCAACATGTGACTTAGCCGTATATGGCGAAACTGGAAGAGTACCCCTGTCTATCAACAGAAAGTGTAAAATTGTCAAATATTGGTTTAAGCTAATGGGCAGTAGAGAAAACAACTATATTTTATATCAGGTATATAAAGAATTGTGTGCAAGAATGTCAAATAGATTAGTTAACTGGGTCTCAAAAACTAAATATATGTTACAGTTAAATGGTTTTGGAGAGGTATGGGAGTTTCCTGACTCAGTACTGTTAAATGTGTTTTTACCAGTGTTTAAATTGCGACACCTATATATCAAACTGGAGAGAGGGTATGCAAATGTTTTCTTCATTGTCATTATATAGAACCATAAAGACGAACTTTGAATCTGAGCCTTACTTGGATTAAAATACTGAAAGTGAAAAATAGACAAGCTTTAACAAAATTGAGACTAAATTCACATAATTTAAGAATTGAACTGGGTAGACATTGTAGTCCAGCTGATTCCAAGGAATGAACGTGTTTGTATGTTATGTACATGCAGAGATAATGAAGACGAGTTTCATTTCGTTTTAAAATACGATGTTTATAGAGAAATAAGACTACTATACATACCTACATACTACACAAGAAATATAAGTATGTTTAAGTTTGTGGAACTGTTAAATACACGAAACACAAAGTTACTCAGGAAACTAGCAACATATGTTATTAAAGCCTTTCAAAAGAGACAAGCACTGTTTAATCAAAATACAGATTAATGTTTAATTGTAAATATATATGTCTTAAGTTCCTTCTACATTTGATTAAAATCCATTAAAGTCTTGTTTACACTCTCAGTCTAGCCATACAATGTATGTAAAGTATATAAATATATGTGTATTTACATACATTTACTCTGTAATTTCATATATATGTTTTTCAGCTCATGATTTGTTTATTTGTTTTGATATGTTGATGATAAGCTGTAATGTATGCTAAAGTCAAATAAAATATCTTTATCTGCAATATCAAATTTTAAAATCTTAGTCAATCAGTTATAAAAATCCGGTACTATTGTTTTGGAGAAAAGCCTCCAGATGTTGATATAATCATTTGATTTGGAGTTGACATGTGTTGACATGAGACATAATTGCTCATTTCCAGGACTTGTTTGATTGTTATATGATGTTTAAGCTTTTGTTTACCCTCAAACTTAGCTCTTGGCTTTTTGGTGAGCAGGAACAGAAGATCAAGATGCCAGTCGACAGCATTGGCAGGTTCACTACTCCTCCCGGTGCTGCACCACTGGCTGGATAAGATGATTACTTTCTAAGATGTTTTTTGGTGGTATAATGTTCCATCTTCCGTATTTGATCATCAAGTTATTAAGATCTTTTTTGTTGAGTTTAAAATTTCCGCTGACTCAGTCAATTTCAACCAGCTGAGCTTGAAGCCTTGCGTATAAGTGATTTGAAACCGAAGCTGTCAATCAGAATAGCCCGATGATGAACATTCTTGTGCTAAGTTGATTATGCAGATATGGAGGTTACGGTCAAAAGCTGTTTCTTAGAGAAGTTGTATTGCTGTAATAGCGTGCTGATTCTTGTTAATTATTCCAAAAAACGACCCTTTTTAACACCATGTTAAAAACATAAAATCGATGATAGGTTAAAAATCCCTCTATATAAAAGTGGAGGGACCGTGACCCACTTAGAAGGCTGGAGCTTGCCCAGGAGACATCCGTCCTGCACGACAGCCGCTTGATTGCTATAGTTTGTTTGATTATATTATATTGATAACATCTGATAAGAAAATCTTAATTATTAACTTCAACCAGCTTAACAGCTTTAGGTCAAAATATATATGTAAAACTAGAATTTATTGGTTAATTGTTAAAATGATTTTTATTGGTTAAATATTCAAAGTTAATTTTATTGGCTAATCCATTTTAAGAACTTATGATATAAAGAATGGTTTTTAAAATATTTGAGGAGACATATAGATAAGTTAGTGAGGGAGAGTTAGGACTTAGTATTTTTAAATGGCATAATGCTAGCCATTATATAATTGACAATAGCTAAACGGAACTAAATCTTTAGTCAGTTATTTTAAAATTATTACTAAGGACTACAATTACTTACTTAGGAACTTATCAAACTGTGTTAATTATATATTTTGGAACCTATAAATTATCTTACTTTATTGTTATTAATCAAAACCAAAGTAAAAGCGTTAAAACACCAAAAGACTTGTGTACTGTATTGGACATTGAATTAAGTCTACGGCTAGAAGTTAGACTGACCCCACGTGTGTCATCGAAATACCAGTTATGTGTAGGCTGCCTACCAGCTAATTCCCCACTTGCTTAAGCTTACACCAACTGGTTAGAATCAAAAGGCCGACAATAATTATGCACGATTCAGAGTTCGGTGACAAAAACTTTATTACACAATCTAATACAACGAGTCACAGATGTTAAGTGAAGTTAAATGAATAGCATATAGAACTGAAAAAAATATAACACAATTACAAATAATCTAAATATCAATGTGTTTTCCATCAACATATATCCAAGGTGTTATAAACAAAACCAATCTCACAAAGAATATGAATAAAATTCTTCACAGTCTGCTATGACTGTTTTTGTAAACGCAATACGCCAAATTAAACTGAAATCTAACACGAAAACTGAAGCAATTCAATTAATAATAATCTAAATTATTCGCGACTTACCATAGAATCCATTTCTCAATTTTAAAACAAATATAATTACAAAAACTTGTTAACAATTTATAAATTTCCAATTCTAAATTTTGTTTTGTGCAACTTTAATTTACGAGAGTACATAATTTAACTTATTGAACCGAAAGTGACAAATACCGAAAAGACCGGAAAGGTATTTTGTACTGCAGAAACTTGTACATAATATACAACTATAAATAAGATAATTTTGTTCCATTAAGATACTGCAAGTGTTAAAGAGAAAAACATAAACAATAATGTTCAAATGAACCTAAAACATACTTAATTGAATAAACCATCTTGGACTACATGTATATCAACTTATCAATAAACTTGAAACAAATCCATTCATGAATATACAATTCTGATAACTTTCAATTGAATCTTACATATACCAAAGATATATTTTAAACTTTCACACTGTATATTTATTATGGCAGAACAGATTTTTTTTAACACAAAATAACATATATCTACAAATAATCTTCAAGAAAAGATCACTTACCTAAAAAGATAAAAAGAGGTCCTTTTCCAGTCCAATAAAACTTTATTACACAATCTAATTCAACGAGTCACAGATGTTAAGGTGTCATCCCACCATTGATTTTTGTTCTTTATTCTATAGTAAATAATAAAAGTTTGAAGGCTTGTCAATCATGGAGAATCCCAAATGAAAGAAGTGAAACATACATTTTACTGTTTGCTTTTATTTTTTCTATAGCATGCTATTCTCACAAAACCCCATACAGTGTATTTTATAATTATTTAAAATTTATATACATCAATTTATTTTAAAATTATTAATACATAAATTATGGATTTCAAGCTTGCGTATTGACTGAAATTGCCGTTGGTTAAAACATTCCACAACATTTTCTAAATAACTTTATTACCCCACCCACTTTGTCACTACAGACTCGCTATAAATATGGTCAATATAAGCATTATAACAACAGAGCATATAGATCAAACAGATCTACTTATTGTAAAACCTTGATATTGATACCAAACAACCAACAGTCATCGCTGACATTATAAACAAAATTATTTTACAGACAAAATCTACAGTCATTTATTGTTTTTATCCCGGAAGCCGCCATTTTGAAACTAACTATTTGTTGACAAAAAATTGTGGTTACCCAAGAAAGTATAGCTGACAGTGTATTGGCATAAACATTTTTTTCTAGCATATTTTAAGACATATTAAATTTCTATATGATTCAAAAATGTAAATATATGTAATAATTAAAAATACGAATATGCCGGTTGTCACTACGCGACCACGTGACTATTTTTAGCATATGCTATTTTTTAGCTTAGGGTAATCTTACACATGTGTTGAAGTTTATGATGTGTGACAGTGCAATGGCCTGAGGGAGATATCACAGCTGGGTGCTGATTTATCTGTTAATTGTCATGGTTGTTTATTGGGATGAGGGGACAGTTAAATGGATTAGCCAAGATTAATTTCTACAGTTATTTTTTTTTAAGAAAATATGAATACGAGAATCGGCTGTTGATTTCCTTGTCGCAACCACTTTCGCAAAAGAGGAAAATCTTTCGCAAATTAAAAATTTCCTTCGCATTTGGCGACATTGGCGAATCCCAGCGGAGGCCCTGGTTTGTCAACCTCTGCGCTATCAAAGTATGATGAGAAAAGTAGGGGTCATGTGTCATATAAGAGATTTTTTTTCTGCTCAGTGTGTACACTGGTGACAAAGTGAAAACTGACTTCCGAAATCATGTATTCATACCCCAAATTTCCAAGCATCATTTTTTTCTAAATTCACAATTCAAACATGACAATGCTATCAAAGTGTTCAAAATACATCAATAATGTCATTCAAATAAAAAAAATGAGCATTAAAATATGGAAAATGCATTTCTAAAGAAGGAGAAGTGAGGATTATTTAAAACCCCACGGAAGCACTTCCTTTTTGCAATGGTGGTACTATGCCTTAAGTGACTGGACCTGGAGTAAGGTACATTTTATAATGAAAAGTGTCCTGTCAGTTTAAGCCAATGAAATGCTGTATATTAATTAGGGGTGACTTCTTGACCAATCATTTCATAGTGTGTTAGCTGCGAAAAAGGGATCTACATAGAAATAATGCGATTAGGCTTAAACTAATCCCTGGAAACCCCAATTTTGTACATATATAAAACATCAATTTACGTGTATCGAATACATTTGATTAAACAGATTATTTATATCCGGCCAAGCTCTTCCAGTCAAAACACCATTACTCTACCAGCGACTGCCGAGATGGAAGGACGTATTAAACTTCGCTCCAGTCTTCAAAGTGGGTCAACTTCGAGAATATTGTATATATTTGTATTGTACACGAAGAAGTAACGGTTTTTACAACTGCGCAATGTGTTCTCAACCGTGACGGATGTCTCTGCTTTAGATGATTGGTAGAGACATATATTTTAAAATATCATCGATTTTATGCTTTTAACGTGATCCCAGACAGGATTGTTTTGATGTCAACATGAGATCAATAACCGGCGGTACAACATACAGCATGATGGCAACACTAACATAGGGACTTCAGCTCCACAACGGGAATTCAGCCGACTTCGAACCATAATCAACAGCCTTCAAGACTAAAACTACTTCAACAACTAGACAACTTCAACAACTAGACAACGACTATTCCTAACCTTCATCTTCATCAGTCAACTGTGCCCAGAAGCGACCTAACTACGTAAACGTCTTATCCAGTCAGTGGTGCAACACCAGGAGAAGTAGCGATTGTGCCGATGCTGTCCACTGGCTTCTTAATCAGTTTATCCTGCTCGCCAAAATGACACATATCAAAGTGCGAGGGTAAAGAAAATCTTACGACGACGACAGTCAAAACACTTACGGATAATTCCTTTAAGTGAAGACGCTATCGCTAAAACTGAACCCTTGTTTAAGTGATTAAGTGGTCCGATTAGTATGTTCGACAAGCTGCGAAAATATTAAAAAAAATGCAAATATCGAACTAGAAAAATGTTATCACTAGTGTTAAATTTACGAGTTTATTATTCAAAATACTCAAAACAAAGTTTAGCGTACGACACAATTTTCAGTTATTCAAAAATATTATAAACAATTTAAATAAAAATTGTCGTCTTTTTCCGTGATTCAAAACAAATTTTACTGAAATTTTGCCTTGTATAAGTGTTTGTTTTGGCATGTGTCGCTTTCTTGCATAATGTATACAATAATTACATGTACATCAAAGACTTTCGATTTAGCACCTTTTGTTATAACAATGAGTGGTATTTAAGATAATCTATATTTTAACAGACAATTTGATTAGTCAAAATAAATGTTATATTATGTTTGGCTTTAAATCGAGACAGTTAGTTTTGAGAGTTTTAGGAAGAGGGAAGTCATATTAGAAGCGAGATAAAAAAGTGTTTTCCACGTGGTTGTAGATATCGGATTTCCGAAGAAACAATTTAAACATGTGTGCTAAATTAACGTTGCTTGTGAATAACTTAATTAATCGTTTTGTCTGGTTATACCGACATAGATAAATAAATATTGGTTCTCCAATTGTCAAAAGTTGATTACGCTTATTTCATATAAAAGGAAAGAAACTAGAAGTTGGACTTGTGTGTATTTTTTTCACCTATCCACCTATATTAAATAATTAGACTAAAAAATTACAGCGTAACAGCACACTTAATATTGACAGATAAGCTTGCTTATCATACATTTATTACAAACAAGTTTCCATCTAAAAATAGAATGACGTAGTTTCAAAATATCGCACTGGGTTTATGATTTTGTCACCACCTGTATATTTTGCTTGAAAACAAATTACCATGCATGTAACATTGTATCACTTGTTGCATAGCATGATTTATCAGCAACACGCCACGCATTTTTAAGTTCAAAACAAATAACTGTTGAGCCAAAAATGCTTTAGCTCGATATTTTACAACAATGGAACACCATACATCATATTTAAACTACATGCGCATTCTTGATCGAGATTTTCATGATATTTCACAAATCCGAAATTAAAATAATGTATTGTTTTAAAATAAGCTTCAAGTCGAACAGATATTTTGAAAAAATAACGAGCTTTAAAGTGGTTTTAGATTTGGCGGAGTTGTATAAGTGCTTATTTTGGTTATAAGGCCAGTCACCAACAAAATGTGGCTTTGTAAATATAATCATGATATCGTAGTTTTTCCGTAAAATTTCATTTAAGTACCGTCGGCCATGATTTTTTTTTAAAATTGATTATGTGAATACACTTTATGATTGACCATCGTATATGGCCATTGTAGTTATAAATTATACATCCATAAACTTATTACTAAACATTCGCATGTATACTCATTATTACGGTGTCCCTCGTCATCTACAGAACATCCAAAGAGAACCACGACTCAGCTTTGGGTTGAATTAAATGCAATCGAAAAACTCGCAAAGTGATGGAAATATTGAACATTGATGGCGGACAATACTTCTTTGAAATGAGGTATCTCATAACCTATGTCAACAATCATATAAAGAAATATTTTTATTTAAAATCGCTGCGTCACATTGTGATAATGGCGGCAACCATATTGAAAAATAATAATAGAAGAAGCAATGTTGTCAATATTTTTAACACTTCTGTACAATATTCCAGATATGTTCTGTGATATGTACGTCATCATTCACATTTTCTGTGATAATGAATTTCAATAGAAATTTTCGTTATTTGCTTATAATAAGAACATGCATGAATGATAGGGAATCCATCCATCCATCCATCGTTTGAACAGGGTAGGTGTACCTGATAAAATCAACATATAAATATTAATTATAATTGTATATTGTATACGAACCATTACGGTTACTGGATAACGCAATAACAAAGTCAGATACAGAGTGATATTTGTGTGGACTAATGGTGGAATCTAGAGAAATTAAGTGCAGCTGATACCAACACTGTTCTGATATACCCATATATCACTATCATAATTAACCAAAATGTTACACAGATATGCTTCACTGGACATTCTGCAAGAAGCGTTCCAAGTCATTATAGATAAATATTAATGTACGTCTGCAATTAGCACATCATAAATGTTCCGGCTTGTATAGTTGTTCGGTGATCATAGCCCTGTGTGTGGCTATAACCACATCGGACATCTCGGGTGTCCCATATAGAATGTCTGCTGGACACAGGTACACGCCAGTCACTAATGTCATCTGCTGACTAGTTTCTGCTATGTCAACCGGAAGGGCTGGTGAATCTGGTGTCGCTGCGCAAGTCTGCGTTCTCCATTGTTTGAAGGCAGTTCCGCGCAACCAAAACCAAGAGTCCAACATCAGATCCGCATTCTTATTAATGCGGACGACTACATATTAACGTGAGGTGCGTATAAGGAAAACGAGAATCATTGTAACTATATGGCCACCAGTATTTACATTTAGTGTATAAGGTTCGGCACTGATAAAGTTTACTTTCAACCTCCTACGCAGAAACGTTTATAATAATAATAATAATAATAATAATAATAATAATAATAATAATAATAATAATAATAATAATAATAACAATAACAATAACAATAACAATAACAATAACAATAACAATAATAATTATATTATAATTATAATTATAATATTGATTATAAATTTCCACAAAGAAAAGCCTGAATACGCTTACGAATTTCGAAACATTAGGAGAATACAACTGTATATCAGAGGATGACCGTAGTGTGGTGCGTGTATGAACATTAGCTGTTAGAGTAAATATATATTTGAGATGTGCAGGAGTCTGGTCATTCAATGATCTATACTTGAGTAACGTTTTTTTTAAATCTTTCAGGAAACGTCAACCATTTAAGCTCTGTGAATAATTTCTGAGAAGGAGTATCGTAATTTTTATCGGGAATAAGTCTAGCACCTAAATCATTTTATCTACAAGTGAAGCACAACAATTTCCCCAAACAACACAGCAGTAATCTAAATGGAGTAAAATTTAAGCATTAAAACACAACTTACGCATTGGTACAGAAATAAATACTTTGATACGAGTTCGTGCCTCCCAAACTTTCCATAGTAATGTTGCTTAAAGAATCCACTGGCCTGTGTGAAATTATTACAGGGATCTTTTTCATGACAGGAACTATGAAACTTGTAGAATTCCTGGTTATATTGAACGATCTGTGATACATTGGTCTTATTTCAATGTTAGATAACTGTAAGACTCATGTATTGTTACCAGGATCACGTGATCTATCCGTTTCTTTCGTCACCGCGAATCCATAGCGAGATGGTGTATGTCATTGTGGCTATGATTTTAGAATGTAGGACAAAAGCCCCTTATCCAAATGCCCCTAGGTAAAAAAATGTACACATGGAAAAAAAAGCCCCTCTGGGACTTTGAAACAGTGGACAAAAACCCTTGATGATTTTGATTTTAATTGATATTGTATATTATTAATTTTACTGTATTGATGTTACATTCAGGTATACATATACAGCAGTAGGCTATATTTTATTTTGTTTTTAAGCTTAAATACAATCATTAAAAAACATTTGTTTTATTAATTATTTATTTTTGAACACCATTCCATTATATACATAACGAAACTTGAAAACAGCGAGGTGGTAGTGCAGTGGATAGAGTGTTTGTCGCTCGCGCCTGAAGTTGTGTGTTCGATCCCCAGTCTCTAAAAACACAACTCTCAGTACTGGTTCTACCCAGTTGATACGTAGTTTGATTACTTTTCAGATAATGAATAAAAATAATAAATATAAATGGAATAGTAGGCTGTTCATTAAAAAATACATTGATATGTACAATTCAATACAAACTTTCACACAATCATATTAAATTAAGGGTTTTAAATCAGTTGAAATCAATTGTTTACCAATTTGAATTATTGCAATTAATTACTGATAAATTTCAAACAACAATATTTAATGGATCTTTTTCAAGCAAAAAAATATCAAGGTGCTTTTGTCCACTGTATTAAAATCACAAAGGGGCTTTGGCCACCCTTCCAAAATCCGCGAAGGGGCTTTTGTCAATGTGTACATTTTTTTACTGAGCGATTTTTGTCTGGTTAACGAAAATTTAAGTTAATAATGTCGAGCAAGTGTTTCTTCCGGCTAAGAACTTAGTAAGTTCTGGTATGTCTACTGCGATCGGTTTCCTGAAATAATTCGAGGTCATTGGCAGGTTACCAAATGCAATCCCAGACAGCAGTAACCCAATTTCCGGTTTTTAATTTATCCCTGGGTTCAGTGAGCGTGTTTCTGTTACCTCGAGGGACAACCTTTGCTGGTATCAAGCAATGTAAAAAGTTATTCGGAACACATTGTGATCGATAATTGACAATAAAAAAAATCACATCCTATCCCGTAATGGGCGTATACCTAAATATTCAGATTTTTTCAAAAATCTATTTTCATGACAGATATGGGCTGGAACACGACAACCCTAAAGGATTAACGTATTATTATTATTTTATGTTAAAGAAGATAATCAAGCGTCAGAGATGATCAAGACGAGGCATTGCAATACTCGTCTACGTTTGTAAATCTTTCACGAGCCATAAAGGATAGATGGTGATTTTTAATGCATGGTTATTTGACATAGATTTATAACGACGAACTTGATACATTGATTCTATTGGCGACCGGGTTTGCATTGAAGCACACCTGCTAAACGCTCACATGGTGCTGACATCAACACCGAGAGAGTGTCTTACGGTGACGCAGAAGAGGCTTCGAAATATAAGAAAACAAGGTAGGTCGTCGCCAATTATCTACGGTGTCCATTGGGGCCATTGCTGCATATTCATTATACCAAGTAAAGTCGAAACTACGGAACTACGATGGTGAAATGTCGAACAACAGAACAACGATTGTGAAAAATCGAATATATGATGGTGGAAAGTCGAAACTACGATGGTGAAAAGTCGAAAACACGATGGTGAAAAGTCAAAATAATTCTATATCAAATCGACAATATTGCGCCTGGAGTCATATGCGGAAACGTCTAAAAGAAAGAGTTATATTAGAGGTCGCATTGCTTTTTGTTGAAAGAAAGAGAACGTTAACATCGAGGTTAATTTTTAAACAAAATATATTTGAGGAAAAATTAATTCATGGAACATCAAAGAAATTCCTTAAAAATCAAAATAGACATGTATATGAGGCTATTGTTTCTCTTAGTGACATGAATGCCTTATAAGGAAGAATAATTATGAATCATTACACAAGGCATATAAAATTTATAACATAAAAAAATAAATTATGAAATAAATAGTGTCACTGATACTCAAAAAATCAAACTTAACTTCAAACATGTAGATCCATGTATGATAGCCCACCGAGGTGTTGGTTTCAAACATGTACATCTATGTTAGCCCACCTGAAGTGTCAACTTCAAACATGTAGATCCATGTATGATAGCCCATTGAGTCGTTAGCTTCAGACATATAGATTCATGCATGATAGCGCACCGAGGTGTTAGCTTCAAACATGTATATCCATGTATGATAGCCCACCGAGGTGTTAGCTTACAAACATTTAGATTCTATGTATAATAGCTCACCGAGGTGTTAGCTTCAAATATGTAGATTCATGCATGATAAGCTCACCGAGGTGTTAGCTTCAAACATGTAGATCCATGTATAATAGTCCACCGAGGATGTTAGCTTCAAACATGTAGATCCATGCATGATAGTCCACCGAGGTGTTAGCTTCAAACATGTAGATGCATACATGATAGTCAACCGAGGTCAGTGTAAGCTTCAAACATGTAGATTCATGCATGATATCACACCGAAGTGTTAACTTCAAATATGTAGATTCATGCATGATAGTCAACTGAGGTGTTAGCTTCAAACATGTAGATACATATATGATAGTCAACCGATGTGTTAGCTTCAAACATGTGGATACAAACATGATAGCCAACCGAGGTGTTAGGTTCAAACATGTAGATCCATGCATGATAGCCAACCGAGGTGTTAGTTTCAAACATGTAGATCCATGTATAATAGCCCACCGAGGTGTTAGCTTCAAACTTGTAGATCCATGAATGATAGCCACCGACGTGTTATCTTCAAACATGTAGATTCAGTGCATGATAGTCCACCGACGTGTTAACTTCAAACATGTAGATTCATGCATGATAGAAACCGAGGGGTTAACTTCAACTATGTAGATCATGTATGATAGCCATCGAGGTGTTAGCTTCAAACATGTAGATTCATGCATGATAGTCAACCGAGAACAGTATAAGCTTCAAACATGTAGATTCATGCATGATAGCACACCGAGGTGTTAACTTCAAACATGTAGATCCATGCATGATAGCCATTGAGGTGTTAGCTTCAAACATGTAGATACATGCATGCTAGTCAACCGAGGTCAGTGTAAGCTTCAAACATGTAGACTCGTGCATGATAGCCCACCGAGGTGTTAGCTTCAAACATGTAGATCCATGCATGATAGCCCACTGTTGTGTTAGCTTCAAATATGTAGATTCATACATGATAGTCAACCGAGGTGTTAACTTCAAACATGTAGATCCATGCATGATAGCCATTGAGGTGTTAGCTTCAAACATGTAGATACATGCATGCTAGTCAACCGAGGTCAGTGTAAGCTTCAAACATGTAGACTCGTGCATGATAGCCCACCGAGATGTTAGCTTCAAACATGTAGATCCATGCATGATAGCCCACTGTTGTGTTAGCTTCAAATATGTAGATTTATGCATGATAGCCTACCGATGTGTTAGCTTCAAACATGTAGATCCATGCATGATAGCCCACCGAGGTGTTTGCTTCAAATATGTAAATTCATGCATGATAGTCAACCGAGGTGTTAGCTTCAAACATGTAGATTCATGCATGATAGTCCACCAAGGTGTTAGCTTCAAATATGTAGAGTCATGCATGATAGCCCATCGATGTGTTAGCTTCAAACATGTAGATACATGCATGATAGTCCACCAAGGTGTTAGCTTCAAACATGTAGATGCATGCATGATAGAACATCGAGGTGTTAGCTTCAAATATGTAGATCCATGCATTATGGCCATCGAGTTGTTAGCTTCAAACATGTAGATACATGCATGATAGTCAACCAAGGTCAGTGTAAGCTTCAAACATGTAGATGCATGTATGATAGCCCACCGAGGTATTAGCTTCAAACATGTAGATCCATGCATGATATCCCACCGAGGTGTTAGCTGCAAACATGTAGATACATGCATGATAACCCACCGAGGTGTTAACTTCAAACATGTAGATCCATGTATTATAGCCCACCGAGGTGTTAGCTTCAAATATGTGGATTCTTGTATGATAGTCAACCGATGTGTTAGCTTCAATCATGTAGATCCAGGTATGATAGCCACCGAGGTATATGCTTCAATCATGTTGATTCATGCATAATAGTCCACCGATGTGTTAGCTTCAAACATGTAGATGCATGCATGATAGTCAACTGAGGTCAGTGTAAGCTTCAAACATGTAAATCCATGCATGATAGCCCACCAAGGTGTTAGCTTCAAACATGTAGATCCATGCATGATAGCCACCGAGGTGTTAGCTTCAAACAAGTAGATACATGTATGAAAGTCAACCGAGATGTAAGCTTCAAACATGTAGATCCATTCATGATAGCCCACCGCGGTGTTAGCTTCAAACATGTAGATACATGCATGATAGTCCACCGATGTGTTATCTTCAAACATGTAGATCCATGTATGATAGCCCACCGAGGTGTTAGCTTCAAATATGTAGATTCATGCATGATATCAACCGAGTTGTTAGCTTCAAACATGTAGATCCATGTATGATAGCCTTCGACGTGTAAGCTTCAAACATGTACATTCATGCATGATAGTCCACCGAGGTGTTAACATGTAGATGCATGCATGATAGTCAATCGAGGTCAGTGTAAGCTTCAAACATGTAGATTCATGCATGATAGCACAACTGGGTGTTAGCTTCAAACATGTAGATGCATGTATGATAGCCCACCGAGGTGTTAGCTTCAAACATGTAGATCCATGTATGATAGCCCACCGAGGTGTTAGCTTCAAACATGTAGATCCATGCATGATAGCCCATCGAGGTGTTAGCTTCAAACATGTAGATCCATGTATAATAGCCCACCGAGGTGTTAGCTTCAAACATGTAGATCCATGTATGATAGCCCACCGAGGTGTTAGCTTCAAACATGTAGATCCATGCATGATAGCCCATCGAGGTGTTAGCTTCAAACATGTATATCCATGTATAATAGCCCTGAGGTGTTAGCTTCAAACATGTAGATACATGCATGGTAACCCACCGATGTGTTAGCTTCAAACATGTAAATCCATGCTTTGTAGTCAACCGAGGTGTTATCTTCAAACATGTAAGTCCATGCATGATAACCCACCGAGATGTTAGTTTCAAACATGTAGACCCATGCATGATAACCCACCGAGGTGTTAGCTTTAAACATGTAGATACATGCATGATAGCTAACCGATGTGTAAACTTCAAACATGTAGATACATGCATGGTAGTCCACCGAGGTGTAAGCTTCAAACATGTAGATAAATGCATGATAACAAACCGAAAATGTTAGCTTCAAACATGTAGATACATGCATGATAACAGACCGAAATGTTAGCTTCAAACATGTAGATCCATGCATGATAGTCCACCGAGGGACAGACTAAAGGAGAGATAAAGAATAAGGTAAGGATTATAAAGATTATTCTAAACGTAGTCAAAACACGTTCACCAAGTGCTATAGTTATCACAATCACGTTTTACAAAAAAAATACATACAATAATGAAAATCTAGTGTTGTCAAAAACAAGTCTTGCACATATTTTGATATGTTGTTTTACCGTTCCCAATGTAAATACATCAAGGGAGCAACTGCATAGCGACCAATATATTAGAAAACAAATACATCAAATACACGTAAATTTAAGTCCGACGGAATGATCAAAGTACCCAGAGTACTGAAGGTGTGACTGCTTTAGTCATACGCGCAGTAGCGTTTCAATTAGGGGGAGGGGCAACCTGGGGCTGGGGTTAGGGGATACGGAGTGTCGCCATTAGTTACCTTAAACACGAAAATGTTCCACTCTAGCAAGTTTTCATGATACAAATATGGTTTTACACCAAATAGTTTGCGTCTTTTACAGGGAATACACCAAGACAAAACGCTTTTAATGTCTTAGCAAATAAAATAATTATTTAGAATGGATAAAAAGCATCAATACAAAAAATCCGAATAGTTTCGTATGTCAAATCCACCAAAACAGAACAAAATCGATATTCAAACTAAAATGAGATGTTTAAAACCAAATAAAACATTTGAAACATCCTGATAAGTGCCACATGCCCCCTAAGTGTTCTGTGAAAATAACAACATTCCATTAGTACGGATTTAAAGACGAAAACGTGTGACCTTGACATACGGGTATTGCACGTGACACATCTTAATGACATGTTGATAACTTGTGTCAATTTATTCTAAAATATCGCCATGTATGACAAAGTAACAAACCGATCACGATATTTCAAACAGACTCAAAGTGTTGGCAAACAGACCGAGAGTGTTGGAAAACAGACTCAAAGTGTGGCCTTGACCGTTAAGGTATGGGTCTTGGTCTTACGAACGACATAACGTAATGATCAGTTGATGTTTTGTGTTAAGTATTTTTAATCCATCTCTGTATGACAAAGTTACAGAACGGACATATCTCTCTCACATATCTATAACACCTTTAAAATTTGATCAACATCGGCAAATAACAAAACTGGCCTGTAGGCCATTTTACAAATTATACTGCTACACTAGCAATAAAAATTACATACATAGACCCTTTCAAACACTATTGATCAGAAACCATTATCTCGGCTAAAATTAAGTCGGGAAGGGTCTATAACTCCTGTACATCTCAAACAAAGTGAGGATGCCAATTATATGGTGATGCACTTTATCTGAAGAAGAAGAATTATTGTCAATTGGACACAAAATGTATCTTTGACCTTTGTGGTATGGGACTGGGTGTTATGCAGGACATAACGTCATGTCATGTTAATATTTTTACAATAAAATATTTAAATCCATCAATGCATGACTGCAGACCGGACACGAAGTCTATGACGTACGAATCTCAAACAGATTGAAAGAGGTGTGTATATATATATATATATATATATATATATAGATAGGTCTCGCATTTCAGATATACACACACTTCGGGATATATATTATTGCAGGTAAACAAAAGGTTTTATTTCAAATATTCTGTTTAAATTAAATTACTTTTATGTGTTTATGAGTGTAATTATTTACATGTTATTACAACATTGTAATTTGATGAGAAACTATGTATAGTTTAAATCAATAAAATATTCTTCTTCTTCTTCTTCTTCTTCCCTTTAACTCAAACTTCTGGTTAAAATATTGAGTTAAAACTGTCTCGATTTAATGATTTAACTTAAGAAATTATGTTTAAAAATATATTGTTCACCGAACAATTATGATCATTATGTTATTAAGAAATTACAATTACATTTAGTAACTAGACTATAATTAATTTAAGTCGCTATACCTCATACCTTTCACAATCTCTCACATAAGCGAGTAATTTCCCATCTATCAAAATCATGTAGTAATGTTTATTGATACTTGATTATGTTTTGTAACATATGTAATTATGTATTTGAAGTCTGTTTCATAAAATCTGTTTGATTTCTGTTAAACAACATATATGTATAAAATATTGATATTTCGTTTTCTGTATGTTGATGTACATAATATATAAAATTCAGATATACACACTTTTCGGGATATATATTATTGCAGTTATCACTTGCTCCCCGACAACAACAACAACAACGACAACGACAACGACGACGACGGCGACGACGACGACGACGACAACGACAACAACAACAACTCCAGATCATAAAAACATAAGTTCAGAACGAGGTAAAACGGACCCGTCTGAAAATACCTCTCGTATTTAATAATTGTAAAAATGTAATCATATTAGGAAGAAAATAAAAGTATCTCCTTATGTATTTTGCTCTTAGGTCTGCAAAACATTTGCATTTGAGAATAAAATGTAGTTCATCCTCAATGTCATTATGGACTATTCGGGGACATATCTGACACAATCGTTCATTTCGTGGCACTCTCGTCCTAAATCGAGCTGTATTTATGCGTAAATTGTTTGCAGATATACGCATTCGCGTAATTAGTTTTCTAAGCTTTGAAGAAACAATGATTGATAAATATGCCTCATATTCAAAAGTCGTTTTTAAGTGAACATAAAGGAAGGTACATTTACATGATCAGGATTATACCATATATCGGAGAAACCATATGTATCTAGTAGATGTTTTACTTTAAAAGGCCATGATCCACCACGAACGTTGTTGTTGATTAAGACGTAGTTATATATGTTGGTAATTATCTAATTATTTGAACGGATAACTTGAAACCAATATTTTAATATTTGTACGTATCTGTTTATGTAAAGTGGCACCCTACCAAGTTCACCATATATTGAAGCATTGGAAGCATTTGGTCCAACAACAAGAATAAATTTACAGAACTTGAGGTGAACTCTTTCTATTTCCTTCAACTTACAGAACCCCCAAATTGGACAAGCATAGTTTAAAATCGATCCGACAAATGAGTAATATAATAAGAATGGCTATAGAAAATGAAATGAATATCATCATATACGTCGTCTCTCTCTCTCTCTCTCTCTCTCTCTCTCTCTCTCTCTCTCTAACCGACAGGTTATACACAAATCATCCATTTTAAAGTTAACAATATAAAACACTAAAATCTAGTATAACAACAAATAACAGTCTGTTTATCAAACGCAAATTGTTTTCCTTGTTCAAATAATTGTTGTAATTGTTTGCACAATGTACGACCCAAGTAATCAAATTTACCTTTAATTTTTAAAAACTGTTAACTTAATTGTTTAAACATTAAAAAACCCGTATACTTGTTATTACAATGTGCGACACAAAATATCAAGTTTAACGCTACCATGTCTATTTCATGAATATTTTAATGATTAATAACTGCATCATACATTTCATGAATATAATAATTGTTATGTATGTAATAATATAATAAATAACACTGATATTGCTATATAAAACAGAAATAAAAAGTGGGGCCGGATTCTCCATGGCCGTTTTGGAGTAGAAACCGGATTTTCAAGGTTCCGATTTTTAGACCGTGTTCTTTAAATTTGTCAACATCCGGTGAATGGCAGCTGAAATAAAGGCGCTATCCGATATGTTTTATAATATTTGTTTGCATTTATAAAAACTAGTTCTATTTAATTTAATAAATTATTTGAATAAAATCTAACATGTGTTTGTCGACAAAAAGTTCATAAATAGCTCTTTATTGAACTTTTAATGTTACATCTAACCGGAGACGGCCACGTCTTTTCGGAGTACCTCGGATTTAGCCTAAATCAGAAATTAACAAAAATTATATTTCAGCTCTTCGTTTAGTTCGTGTGCAGAATTTACTTGACCGAACAGCAATAAGTGAATGTTATTTGGTATTTTTATCGGATATTTACAAAATTGTATGTTTTGCTTCTTGTAAAATGCTGATTGCATTCATCAATGCTGAAAAAAACCACCATTTATGTTCGCTTCTCAACCTTCTGGTGAGTTTACCTTTGCCATTCTTGATTTTATATTGTTTACCTTGTCTAATGTATTTGGATGTTGGTGTATCGGACCATGAATAGACACAGGCAGGACAAACAATGATACAAAATTTGAATGAACAAAAATAATATGGAGTGGGGTGGGGGAATAGAAAGTTTCCAAAAGCATTAAACAAATGTTTAAACAAAGTTTTGTTTATATAGAAAAGTGGTGGTAGCCACCTTCATCCACATCTTTCTACAGAAATGTGTCATTTCCACAATCGTTGCTGGAAAATCTGTCTGCTGATGTTGCTGATCTAACCCTGATCTGATTTGGTATCTTTCAGGCAGGGGTTGTCACCACTTCCATTCTGGCCTTTAGGGGTCTAGCAACAAGTAGTCACTTGTGATTCCAATTGCTGTTCTGGTCGTGGCTGCTGTAACCAAAGGGGTCTGGGATGAAGAGATGAAAATTAGCAGGACCTACTTTATTCTTATTTCTATCTTTTAACTATTCAACCTCATCTAACTGTCTATCCTTTCATTATATTTTTCTTGACCTAGCACCGCGGTTCACTTAATAGGTAAAGTGTGATTGGGTTGGTATTTGGTGTATGACTCCCAACACTTTTATCTCCCTTGAGTACTCCACACCTACTGATAAAAGAGGTAGAAATAAAACTTTAGTTCTCTTTTTCTTCATTTTTCAGAGCTTTGTATTGCAGTGATTTAATTTGTCCTACCATGTGTTAAAGGGTCAGTATTGTAGAAATCACCACTGAAAATTTGATGCTGATACAATATTTTTGGGTAATTCTGTGTCATTTCAGATATGTTGGTTCAAACAACATTGGGGGCAAATTGTTGGCATATTATTTCTCTGGAAATTGATACACACAGAAGCATTGAATTTAAAAAAAATGGTCAAGGTATGCTTCTTTTCCTTTATAATTGCAATTCTTGAACCAGTGAAGAATTTGATCCCAGAAACACGCCTCAGATTTTATTTTATCACTGTGTTTTGGACATAAATGTTACAATCGAGCCCTATGGGAAATGTTATAGTTGTATGAGACGTGTAGATGATCGTTGTTTTTTATGGGCATCAGGTCAAGCTGAGATAAAACTTGCAAACTCTGTCCAGTGTGAGTGGCCAACACTCTATCCACTACATTACCACTGTGGAGTCGATGCCCAGCTTGATAGGAGTCGCAGTGGTTCAGTAGTTAGCAAGTGACCTTGACGTTTGAGCTAGTGTTATTTCAAAATCCCTCCATATTTTGTTTTTTTGAAAATCTAAATTTAACCCTTTTGGGGCCATTTCTGGACCTTTATGGAAATTTAATCATCTTTATTGAACCAAATCTAATTTATTTTCATAACACAATGGTTCAGATCTCAAATTAAAAATTTTTTTTAAACAAATGAATGAGAAAATGAGAATGTTCAATTTTCCTAAAGTATTACTGTGTAAAGTCTACAGTAGCATAATAATTTGTGGAACAGGATGAAGACATGCAAGTAAATTTAAAAATATAACCGTCTAAATTATACATGGTAAAATTTTTAGTTCAGCGTGACCTTGATTGCCAAGTAATCATACAGCTTTTGTAAATCAATGTTGAGTCCATGTCCTGTGTAGATCCAGAACTGGGTGTTGATTATGAGGAGCCATAAGGCTAAACCGAGGACCAAACTTGCAACCTGAAACTGAAACTGCTCGATAGATTTTCACCAAATTTGGTGTGAAACATTGTTACATGAAGCTTTGTCAAGTTTGTTCAATTCATAACCCTGGGGTCTTATCAGTTTGTTTGTTTTTTTCAAAATTTCAAAAATCTTCTTCTCAAGAACTGTTATCAAAGGCCTTCTGTGATTGGTGCGGGAAAACGCGTATCTTTGGAGTAAAGGGATAAATGGTCACCATGAGCAGGTATTTCACGGTTGTTGAAATAAAAAAGCTAGTGTTCATTGGGGCCCACTAAGTGGACTTGAGTTTTTACATAGGAAGACTATGTGATAACAGATCATTCTCAACATTTGAAAAGAAGTGACAGCTGAAATCTGGTGAGCTCAGGTGAGCGTCTTGAGCATCTAGTTTTTTAGTTGTTTTTTAACACCATTTTCAACACATTTCCAGTTATAAAATTATTATGGCATATCCAGTTCCATTGGTAGAAGAAAACCTCAGAATGGATCTGAGAAGAATCACCATCCTTTCATAATTTTTTTTTTGAACGAGCGGGACTTGAACATACAACCTTAGTGGTGAAAAGTAGGTATCTAGGTTCATTCGTATGAATATTAACAATACTATGAGTAATTGTTGTTTTATGTTTACGGTAATTATTGTATGGCTATAAACACGCAAATGCTGTTTTATATATGTAATAAAATATTTGTTTGTTACTATGTTGTTGTTTTTTTTTGTGAAATGCATCCTTGATCCTCAACTTTTTTTACATTTCCAACTGGTAACTCATGATATATCTTAAAATAGCAGATAAGAGTTTCATTTTGATATATTGATTATATAAATGTAACATGTGCATGCTGCAATTTGAGTGGAAACTGGCTTTTTTCTATACAGTTTTGCAACCTCTTTTGGGGTGCATTTAGTTCCATTGACTTTTGGCAGTGTTATCTTTTAATTATTTTTAAACAAGTTTCTCAACAAATGATGCAGTTGTAGCAGTCAGTGAAAACAGGATTATATTTATAATTAGTGTGCAGTGCTGTAATATAGCTTCAAGATGCATCCTTATAGTACAATGAAGTACATCCATCTTTAAGATGGAAGATGTTGGTTCGATCCCAACTAAGGATATCTGTTGGAGGCTTCTTACTATATACATTGCAAATCTGTAATGAATTATTACAAATGTTTTGATGAGTAAGTTGGGGCATAATTTTCCGGAATAAGAACAATTTGGAGTTTTCATGACAATTAATGAAAATAATTAGGTAGGTTCAATGTCTGTGAAGTATGCATTATACAACAATATCATTCATATTATAGTTCTGGCTGACAGAATTAAGTGTTTGTTTTGTACAATGGTTGTTAGTGTTGAGGCCTTCACCAGGACTTGAACCTGAATCTCTTTTCATGTAGAAAAGTGTGCTACATTACACTATAAAGATGTACTCAACACCAGGAACCATATATATACACATATGTTATTATTTTACCTAAATATATAAAGAAACAGCTCAAACTGTAAAATGAATGCAAGTGTATTCCTTCACAGTTGATGTAATTTAACTAAAATGACTTGCTAAGGAAACTCTTGCTGGGGAGAAAATTTTTGTAATGTACATTTCTTTCATGGCATCAGTGCTCCAAGAATAGGATAGCCCGATGCCCGGGGCTTGTCAAATCTGGATCCGGGCATGTGCCTTTTTCAAAGTTACTTGCCTGTCGGGCTTGTCTTAAAAAATCGGATAAGCTAGTTTTCACAATACACAGGTCTGCAAATATCTCTTCAAAACGACACAGGTCAAACTGTTGTTTAAAGACCGTAACTAATCAGTATAAAAAATTGACCCCTGCGGTGTTTATCATACCACATGCCCGATAATGCGACTTTGGTAAACCTCTCATGCATATTCATTTATCTATTTTAATTCCTCTTATGTGATTGGTGGATAGCTTTGAATATAAAGTAATCTATTTTTAATAACCGCTCTGATTGGTCGGATATCTACGCCCAAGGTAAACACGTTTCTTACTACCTACCCGAGCAAAGACTAAAAAAGACGATGACGTTATTCGCGGGTGTTCTCAAATTCTCCATTATGAAGAGTATAAAATTACCTCCCTTTGCCAAAATGGTAACGATTTCTAAAACCTGGTAATGTTTTTTGCAGATAACTTGCGATCGATCGCGTTATGTAAAATGTCAGCGTTAGGTTCTGGTAATTTTATAAATATTTCGTAGATTTACAATTGGAACTGTTTGTATAAAAAATTTCTTCTGTGAAAACGTGAGAGTTGATATTGAAATTTAGTTTACGGTAAAGAAAAATGTGGGTGGGGTATTATAGTAATAAACATTGCTTTTTGGTTGTGTAGTTTCAGCGTATATTTTTTTGGCATGATTTAAATATAGTATTGAAAATAAAAATTAAGATGAATTATGTGGGTTTTTTTTTAATATTTGAAATATAGTTGGCTAGTTGCACTTTCTAGATATTTGAAGGCTATCATAGACTGCATTCATTTATCATATTGCCAAGTTCTCTAGGATAGATTGAATAGCTTTGTAGGCTTGGCATTGCCATTATTGTATGTTGTGACAGCAATTATTAGAAAACAAGAGAAAGATATTTAAAATAATGTTTAAATATACTCCTACTCCTACACTGCCACTGAATCGACAGAACAGAAATGATAGTCAATAAAGAACAATTGATTGATTGATTGATTGATTGAATGATTGATTGAATATTTAGCATCTTTTTTATGCTAATAAAGAACAAAGATTAAATACAACATATTGATAGAGACATAGTAAGTTCTCCCGAAATTCTCTCATTTCTCCCGGTCTTATTCAAACTCTAAAACTTGTGATTTAAACATGCATAATGTTATGGGGAGCTTACCCTACATAAAATGAATACATTTAAGTCTATGTTTACATATTTCATATTATACCGCAAGGTGTATTGGTAATAAAAATCTGGGCATGTGAACCGTTGATCAGGGCAAGTTATTTTTCAGTCAGGGCAAGTAGATTTTTTCAATCTACTTGCCCTGGGCTAGTCCCAAATATTTTTTTTCTTGGAGCACTGGGCATTTGATCTCTGCAAACAAGAAAATATTCCCACTTGAATCAGCGTTGACAGACGAATGAAAATTAAAGGTAATGTCTTCAATCATCAATGAGACTGTTGCAGGAAGATTGTTGTTATATGGGCTCTATTTGCTTTCAACATTGTTTCTGACAGTACTTTGAGCCACACTAGAGTATCATGCCAGACACCTACACATGGTACGTTACCCCACCCAGTCACAATATAGGCAACACCAGGTCGACCAGACCTAGAACTATCCCCTAAATGCTGAGTGCCAAGAGAGGAAGTTTCTATTTTTCAAGTATTTTGTATGACCTGACCAGGGATCAAACCCATAACCTGACACATTGCTGTGAAGTGTGGGCCATCACAAATTTTTCGCACAAAAAAAGGTTAGCATCAAGTATAACATCCAAATCAGTGCTTTTAATCTATTATCATATTTTCAGATCTTTTTCATAACTATACACTTACAATGTTAATATGTAATATACATGTATGACAGGTCAAATAACCAATTTAAGATAGATGTAAAACACCAGAAATGTTGTTGTTATTTTCAAAATGGCAGACACAATTTTGTCGAAATTCGAACGCTTATTTCTCCACCAATATTTGTTGGAATGCCTAGAAAAAAAAATTCATTGTGAAATAATTATTTTATTTTTAATCTTTTGATGTCCTTTTTACAGTTAAAGACCTAAACATTTTTAAAAGGGCATAATGTTCAATATGCATTACTTGAAATTGGGTAATTATGTACAACTTCGCATTTACTGTAAATGATATAAAAATTCAGAAACAGCATTCCAATTAGCCAAAAGACCCACTTTGGTAACACTCTTTCTAGTTGTATTTCCAATCCCATGATGAACATGTAACTATTTCCATTTTCCTGTGTATACTTTCCCTGTAACTAGCTTTGTGTGCCTCAACTGCCTTCCTTTCCTTCCTAATGAGTATATAAACGGACAACTGCCTCAAACTGATGCATTAAGATGTTGTTAATGGAATGTTCAACCAGAATAAATTTGATATTCTGTTCACATTATTTTTCAGTGAAAGAAAGATTTCTGGCCACAAAAATGTTAATTCACTTAACAATTATAGCAAAATAAACAATGACCAGAGTAATAACATTTCAGACATATTGTCCAACAAGAAAACAGCAAAATTTGAAATAACCCCACCCACGTGTACCAAAACAAACCTACAGGAACCAAATGCACAATCAGAAAATATGGTGCCACCGGGAACTTTTTGTCAACAGTCATTTCCATGGAAATGTCAGCTTCCACTTTATTAATATAAGTGAAACCCAAAATATGTCACAACTGACAAACCACTCTGACAGCCATCACGTCACAACTGACAAACCACTCTGACAGCCCGTCGCATCGTCCGATGCCCATCATTGTCTAGTATATATTCTAGTTGGCTTATTGTTGACTGTATGAGAGGTTGGACAAGTGCTATGTCCAGGTTTTCCTTCTGAAATGACAAACTATGTTTAGTCAGAATGGGCATAATGTGCATCAACAGATAAGTGACCCCTATGAACTCGAACTGTGTGATCTCACTGTGTATGCCTTTAGCAGTTCCTCCTTTTTCAGCCTGTTTTTCTTGTTCAAAGTATGTAACCAGTGATGCCCATGTATGGAATACTGCCTCTAAAACACTTAAGAAAGCAAACCATCTCAATGAATGTATTTCCTTTATTTTCAGTTGTTTGTCATGCCATACTGCATCAATTTTGTTTAAGTTAGATGACCGCAAGGAAGAATGCTTGAAATGGCAGAATATATTTGTAAGAATTTCCCTGTACTTCTTTAAATAAGACACATTGTCAGCAGACTGGCTTGTACACAGTGCTAATTTGTGTGCCATGCAGTGAATATTTAAACATAATGACTGATCTTCAAGAAGCCTAGTACTTACACCTGTTTTTGAACCCGTCATTACCGATGCTCCATCAGAACCAAAGAAACGTAACTTTATTCATATCAATGCCCCTTTCCTGTGCAGCAGCTTTCAAGTTTGTATACACTGTCTCAGCATCACCCTTGTCTATCTCAATATTGTCTAAAAACACTGTTTCTGGTTCAAAGTCACTGTCTTTTGACACAAAACGTACCTAACAGACTAGTTTCTTTTTTATAGACACGTCGTCACTTTCATCACACATCAGTGACACAGCAGTGCAGTTGTTGAGTTTAATTTTAATTTATTTTCAATAACTATAGATATAACATCTTGCATTTTCTCAGCTGACCTCTCAGACTGATATGTTGCATTGCCTCCTGAATGCAAACTGTCAATATCTGAACAACCCTGTAGTTTCATCAAATCAATCAGTGAACCAAATTTTACAGTAGCAATCTTTTCTTTACACATCCAGTATACGGACCTCATTACACTTTAAAATTAAAGCATTTTTCTTCTTACCAAATAAGATTCAACTTTTTGTTTAAAATTCATCTGCTCCTTTGAATCTGTTAATGCATGTAAATGATCAGCACTTGTTTGGTGCCTAAGAAGTGTTGATGTTCTATAATTATTGCATCCTGCAACAAAGGGGTTTGATTTACTTGTTTTTGTGCATATACATTTCATATGCCTGGCTTTATCATCATAGGTTAACCAGTTTTTGAAACAATCGTCCGTAAGCCAGTTTTGTTGAAATTTTCGATTTTGCATTTTGGCCTTTTTATTGGACAATTTCGACAAACCTGGCTCGTCATATTTTATTTCTGTGGCAAGACGATCTGGCTCAGTTGCCGAATTGTCTGATTTGCTTTTATTAGCACTGGTAGGAGAAAAAAAGTCAGAAATTTGTTTCATTATTGCAGATGCACAAGCCAACAGTTTTGGATAGATCCTAACATTTGTAACGAAAACGCTTGCATATTGACTAGTATACAGGTTTATTTATAAATGAGCGTGCACGATTTTGTCGTTAAACTCATGGTAACCAGTCTTTAAATTGACTGGTGTACAGGTTTATTTATAAACTGACGAGTGTCATTTTATCGATAAACACGTGGTAACCAGTCCCTTGCAAATAAATTTATTTCCGTTATGCAAAGATTCGCTTCGAGTTTACTCGTCTGCTAAGATTGATTCGTGAGAGTACAGAAAAAACGAAATAACCCGACATTGGCAGTATTTGTATTGCGCTCATTCGGCCCAGTGTGTCATCGTAATTGCGCCATTTGGGTTTTAAAAGGACCAATGGCGCACTCTAGATTGTACACTAGAGATATTGAATGTTTTGAGTTGAATAAAATCTCAGTTTGAGTTATTTAGTGAAACTGGCACCAGGAAGGTTAATCAGTAGTCAAGAATACCGGTCTTCTCAAGGGATGACTTTCCCACTGGAATTCACGATGAGAGATGAATGACAATGAGATACAATATCATATATCAATCATCATGGTGACTAAGCGCTGGCAGGGATTAAACTCACAACCAGTGCTCCAAGAATAGGATAGCCCGATGCCCGGGGCTTGTCAAATCTGGATCCGGGCATGTGCCTTTTTCAAAGTTGCTTGCCCGTCGGGCATGTCTTAAAAAATCGGACAAGCTCGTTTTCACAATACACAGGTCTGCAAATATCTCTATTCGAAACGACACAGGTCAAACTGTTGTTTAAAGACCGTAACTAATCAGTATAAACAATTGACCCCTGCGGTGTTTAACATACCACATGCCCAATAATGCGACTTTGGTAAACCTCTCATACATATTCATTTATCTATTTTAATTCCTCTAATGTGACTGGTGGATAGCTTTGAATATAAAGTAATCTATTTTTAATATCTGCTCAGATTGGACGGATATCTACGCCCAAGGTAAACACGTTTCTTACCACCTACCCGAGGGAAGACTAAAAAAAAAAGACGACGTAATTCGCGGTGTTTCTCAAATTCTCCATTATGAAGAGTATAAAATTACCTCCCTTTGCCAAAATGGTAACAATTTCTAAAATCTGATATTTTTGCAGATAATTTGCAATCGATCGCGTTATTTAAAATGTCAGTGTTAGGTTCTGGTAATTTTATAAATATTTCGTTGTATGGTGTTTGGTGTCGCTTTCAACAATTTTTCAGTCATATCGCGACGGTGTCTACTTGAGACAGTATTCCAAGCGCTGTCACACTGGAGTATCATGCCGCAGACACATAGTATGAAACCCCACCCAGTCACATTATACTGACACCAGGTCGACCAGACCTAGAACTCTCCTCTTAATGCTGAGTGTCAAGCGAGGAAGCTTCTAGCTTCGGTAAAGAAAAATGTGGGTGGGGTATTATAGTAATAAACATTGCTTTTTGGTTGTGTAGTTACAGCGTATATTTTTTTGGCATGATTTAAATATAGTATTGAAAACAACAATTAAGATGAATTATGTAGGTTTTTTAAATATTTGAAATATAGTTGACTAGTTGCACTTTCTAGATATTTGAAGGCTATCATGCATTTATTTATCATTATTGTTAAGTTCTCTTGGATAGATTGAATAACTTTGTAGGCTTGACATTGCCATTATTGTATGTTATGACAGCATTAATTAGAAAACAAGATAAAGATATTTAATATAATGTTTTTTTAATATACTACTGCTCCCACACTGCCACTGAATCAACAGAACAGAAATGATAGTCAATAAAGAACAATTGATTGATTGATTGATTGATTGAATATTTAGCATCTTTTTAATGCTAACAAAGAACAAATATTAAATACAACATACTGAAACAGACATAGTCAGTTCTCCCGAAGTAAATTTCTCCCAACATAAAACCACAAACACTCTCCCAGATATCTCATATATCCCTCTAAATACAAAACAACAAACACTCTCCCAGACATCACATATCTCTCTAAATACAAAACAATGAAGCCTCCCAAAAATATATATATATATCATTCCCAACACAAAGTAAAACATTTCCAAACATATAAATTTGTCTCTAAACATAAAACACACTCTCAACAATACAAACAGTTCCCAGTCATTTCTTCCTGTTGACCAAGAGTGATTTGTTTAATGCTTATCATTGTACAGCATCAGACGTGATTTGTATGATGTATGTTCTTGTATAGCTGGCTGGTCAAGATTGATTAGCAAAACGTACAAACAATCTCCCCAAAATCACACAGTATTCATAAAAAAAAAAAACAACAACAAACATTTCCCAAACACCACACATTTTTTTTCAACACAAAATAACACTCACCAACCTCACATATATCTAGCTCAACACAAAATAGTCAACCTTTTCTTCACAATACATTCTTGTAAAACTGGTTCACCAAGAGTGATTGACATAATGTAAATCCTTATACAACTGGTTATATATACAGTGCAACAATTCTTCTGTATCAGTGCTGTAGTTCCACATTATGTTTCAGAAGTAGTCGGTGACATCTTCCTATTCCAACGGTGTAGTCGCGTGGTATATTTCTCTGATAGAGAGTGTCAATTTGTCTATCTTTTTGTTGTAGTTACACATCACATTTTTGTAGTAAATAATGTCATTTCTCCATCCCCAGTATTACAATATCACATCATATACATCAGTGAAGCGAGTGAATCTCAGGTGACACACCATGTCCTCTACTGTGTGATGACATTCAGGTTGCAATGTGTTCCTCCAAGAGATCGAGACATCATGCTGTCTGCTGTTTGATGACAACCTGTGTAGAAATTGTTCCAGTTATAGGATACACTATGGTGGCTGCTGTATGATGACCACTAGTGTAGGATCATGTCTGCTGTATGACGACCACCAAAGTGGAAAGTGATCCAGAGATAATACATCATTGTTGTCCACTGTGTGACCTCCATGTTCGCTGATGTAATAATCCAATCCTGTCAAGTTCCCTCATCGCTGCACTACTGGCTACTGCAACAACGAATCGCCAACATCAATCCTTGCGTCCATAAATGGGGCCAGGGACTCGGAAAGAAAGGTGGAACCCGTCAGATGAATTTATCAGCAGAAACAACATTACATACTGCTTGTCATCACACAGCAGAGGATATGGTGTTTCATTTGAGACAAACTTGCTTCACTGGTGTATATAATGTGATATTGTAGCAGTAGTGCTGTAAAAATACCATTACCGACCATAGAAACATGATAGGTGACTACAACAAAAGGATAGACAAATTGACACTTTCTATCACAGAAGTATGCCAGGAGACTACACCATTGGAACAAAAAGATTGTTACTCACTGCCTCAGAACCATAATATGAAACTAAAGCACTAATACAGAAGGATTGTCACACTGTACACTAGAAGTATAATTTGGAAGTTCAACACAAGGATAGTAATATTGCCTCTCTCTAACATGGAAATATGATGCGAGACTGCAACACATGGACAATAAGTTGATCAATCTTTACCACAGAGTATTTATATGAAACGCAAAGCAATGGGCCAATTGCTACTGTCTCCAATACTTCTGTGTTAAACTTTGGTCAACCTACTGCCCAAGTGTTGTAGTCTCGCATCATATTTCAGTGTCAGAAAATGGCAATGTTTCTGTCCAAATGTTGAGCTTTCAAATCATACTTCTAGTGCACAGTGCAACAATCCTTCTGTATCAGTGCTGTAGTTCCACATTATGTTTCAGAAGTAGTCGGTGACAATCTTCCTATTCTAATGGTGTAGTCGCGTGGTATATTTCTCTGATAGAGAGTGTCAATTTGTCTATCTTTTTGTTGTAGTTACACATCACATTTTTGTAGTAAATAATGTCATTTCTCCATCCCCAGTATTACAATATCACATCATATACATCAGTGAAGCGAGTGAATCGCAGGTGACACACCATGTCCTCTACTGTGTGATGACATTCAGGCTGCAATGTGTTCCTCCAAGAGATCGAGACATCATGCTGTCTGCTGTTTGATGACAACCTGTGTAGAAATTGTTCCAGTTATAGGATACACTATGGTGGCTGCTGTATGATGACCACTAGTGTAGGATCATGTCTGCTGTATGACGACCACCAAAGTGGAAAGTGATCCAGAGATAATACATCATTGTTGTCCACTGTGTGACGTCCATGTTCGCTGATGTAATAATCCAATCCTGTCAAGTTCCCTCATCGCTGCACTACTGGCTACTGCAACAACGAATCGCCAACATCAATCCTTGCGTCCATATTTCTCCATCCCCAGTATTACAATATCACATCATATACATCAGTGAAGCGAGTGAATCTCAGGTGACACACCATGTCCTCTACTGTGTGATGACATTCAGGTTGCAATGTGTTCCTCCAAGAGATCGAGACATCATGCTGTCTGCTGTTTGATGACAACCTGTGTAGAAATTGTTCCAGTTATAGGATACACTATGGTGGCTGCTGTATGATGACCACTAGTGTAGGATCATGTCTGCTGTATGACAACCACCAAAGTGGAAAGTGATCCAGAGATAATACATCATTGTTGTCCACCGTGTGACCTCCATGTTCGCTGATGTAATAATCCAATCCTGTCAAGTTCCCTCATCGCTGCACTACTGGCTACTGCAACAACGAATCGCCAACATCAATCCTTGCGTCCATATTTCTCCATCCCCAGTATTACAATATCACATCATATACATCAGTGAAGCGAGTGAATCTCAGGTGACACACCATGTCCTCTACTGTGTGATGACATTCAGGTTGCAATGTGTTCCTCCAAGAGATCGAGACATCATGCTGTCTGCTGTTTGATGACAACCTGTGTAGAAATTGTTCCAGTTATAGGATACACTATGGTGGCTGCTGTATGATGACCACTAGTGTAGGATCATGTCTGCTGTATGACGACCACCAAAGTGGAAAGTGATCCAGAGATAATACATCATTGTTGTCCACTGTGTGACCTCCATGTTCGCTGATGTAATAATCCAATCCTGTCAAGTTCCCTCATCGCTGCACTACTGGCTACTGCAACAACGAATCGCCAACATCAATCCTTGCGTCCATAAATGGGGCCAGGGACTCGGAAAGAAAGGTGGAACCCGTCAGATGAATTTATCAGCAGAAACAACATTACATACTGCTTGTCATCACACAGCAGAGGATATGGTGTTTCATTTGAGACAAACTTGCTTCACTGGTGTATATAATGTGATATTGTAGCAGTAGTGCTGTAAAAATACCATTACCGACCATAGAAACATGATAGGTGACTACAACAAAAGGATAGACAAATTGACACTTTCTATCACAGAAGTATGCCAGGAGACTACACCATTGGAACAAAAAGATTGTTACTCACTGCCTCAGAACCATAATATGAAACTAAAGCACTAATACAGAAGGATTGTCACACTGTACACTAGAAGTATAATTTGGAAGTTCAACACAAGGATAGTAATATTGCCTCTCTCTAACATGGAAATATGATGCGAGACTGCAACACATGGACAATAAGTTGATCAATCTTTACCACAGAGTATTTATATGAAACGCAAAGCAATGGGCCAATTGCTACTGTCTCCAATACTTCTGTGTTAAACTTTGGTCAACCTACTAGCCCAAGTGTTGTAGTCTCGCATCATATTTCAGTGTCAGAAAATGGCAATGTTTCTGTCCAAATGTTGAGCTTTCAAATCATACTTCTAGTGCACAGTGCAACAATCCTTCTGTATCAGTGCTGTAGTTCCACATTATGTTTCAGAAGTAGTCGGTGACAATCTTCCTATTCCAATGGTGTAGTCGCGTGGTATATTTCTCTGATAGAGAGTGTCAATTTGTCTATCTTTTTGTTGTAGTTACACATCACATTTTTGTAGTAAATAATGTCATTTCTCCATCCCCAGTATTACAATATCACATCATATACATCAGTGAAGCGAGTGAATCGCAGGTGACACACCATGTCCTCTACTGTGTGATGACATTCAGGCTGCAATGTGTTCCTCCAAGAGATCGAGACATCATGCTGTCTGCTGTTTGATGACAACCTGTGTAGAAATTGTTCCAGTTATAGGATACACTATGGTGGCTGCTGTATGATGACCACTAGTGTAGGATCATGTCTGCTGTATGACGACCACCAAAGTGGAAAGTGATCCAGAGATAATACATCATTGTTGTCCACTGTGTGACGTCCATGTTCGCTGATGTAATAATCCAATCCTGTCAAGTTCCCTCATCGCTGCACTACTGGCTACTGCAACAACGAATCGCCAACATCAATCCTTGCGTCCATATTTCTCCATCCCCAGTATTACAATATCACATCATATACATCAGTGAAGCGAGTGAATCTCAGGTGACACACCATGTCCTCTACTGTGTGATGACATTCAGGTTGCAATGTGTTCCTCCAAGAGATCGAGACATCATGCTGTCTGCTGTTTGATGACAACCTGTGTAGAAATTGTTCCAGTTATAGGATACACTATGGTGGCTGCTGTATGATGACCACTAGTGTAGGATCATGTCTGCTGTATGACGACCACCAAAGTGGAAAGTGATCCAGAGATAATACATCATTGTTGTCCACTGTGTGACCTCCATGTTCGCTGATGTAATAATCCAATCCTGTCAAGTTCCCTCATCGCTGCACTACTGGCTACTGCAACAACGAATCGCCAACATCAATCCTTGCGTCCATATTTCTCCATCCCCAGTATTACAATATCACATCATATACATCAGTGAAGCGAGTGAATCTCAGGTGACACACCATGTCCTCTACTGTGTGATGACATTCAGGTTGCAATGTGTTCCTCCAAGAGATCGAGACATCATGCTGTCTGCTGTTTGATGACAACCTGTGTAGAAATTGTTCCAGTTATAGGATACACTATGGTGGCTGCTGTATGATGACCACTAGTGTAGGATCATGTCTGCTGTATGACGACCACCAAAGTGGAAAGTGATCCAGAGATAATACATCATTGTTGTCCATTGTGTGACCTCCATGTTCGCTGATGTAATAATCCAATCCTGTCAAGTTCCCTCATCGCTGCACTACTGGCTACTGCAACAACGAATCGCCAACATCAATCCTTGCGTCCATAAATGGGGCCAGGGACTCGGAAAGAAAGGTGGAACCCGTCAGATGAATTTATCAGCAGAAACAACATTACATACTGCTTGTCATCACACAGCAGAGGATATGGTGTTTCATTTGAGACAAACTTGCTTCACTGGTGTATATAATGTGATATTGTAGCAGTAGTGCTGTAAAAATACCATTACCGACCATAGAAACATGATAGGTGACTACAACAAAAGGATAGACAAATTGACACTTTCTATCACAGAAGTATGCCAGGAGACTACACCATTGGAACAAAAAGATTGTTACTCACTGCCTCAGAACCATAATATGAAACTAAAGCACTAATACAGAAGGATTGTCACACTGTACACTAGAAGTATAATTTGGAAGTTCAACACAAGGATAGTAATATTGCCTCTCTCTAACATGGAAATATGATGCGAGACTGCAACACATGGACAATAAGTTGATCAATCTTTACCACAGAGTATTTATATGAAACGCAAAGCAATGGGCCAATTGCTACTGTCTCCAATACTTCTGTGTTAAACTTTGGTCAACCTACTACCCAAGTGTTGTAGTCTCGCATCATATTTCAGTGTCAGAAAATGGCAATGTTTCTGTCCAAATGTTGAGCTTTCAAATCATACTTCTAGTGCACAGTGCAACAATCCTTCTGTATCAGTGCTGTAGTTCCACATTATGTTTCAGAAGTAGTCGGTGACAATCTTCCTATTCCAATGGTGTAGTCGCGTGGTATATTTCTCTGATAGAGAGTGTCAATTTGTCTATCTTTTTGTTGTAGTTACACATCACATTTTTGTAGTAAATAATGTCATTTCTCCATCCCCAGTATTACAATATCACATCATATACATCAGTGAAGCGAGTGAATCTCAGGTGACACACCATGTCCTCTACTGTGTGATGACATTCAGGTTGCAATGTGTTCCTCCAAGAGATCGAGACATCATGCTGTCTGCTGTTTGATGACAACCTGTGTAGAAATTGTTCCAGTTATAGGATACACTATGGTGGCTGCTGTATGATGACCACTAGTGTAGGATCATGTCTGCTGTATGACGACCACCAAAGTGGAAAGTGATCCAGAGATAATACATCATTGTTGTCCACTGTGTGACGTCCATGTTCGCTGATGTAATAATCCAATCCTGTCAAGTTCCCTCATCGCTGCACTACTGGCTACTGCAACAACGAATCGCCAACATCAATCCTTGCGTCCATATTTCTCCATCCCCAGTATTACAATATCACATCATATACATCAGTGAAGCGAGTGAATCTCAGGTGACACACCATGTCCTCTACTGTGTGATGACATTCAGGTTGCAATGTGTTCCTCCAAGAGATCGAGACATCATGCTGTCTGCTGTTTGATGACAACCTGTGTAGAAATTGTTCCAGTTATAGGATACACTATGGTGGCTGCTGTATGATGACCACTAGTGTAGGATCATGTCTGCTGTATGACGACCACCAAAGTGGAAAGTGATCCAGAGATAATACATCATTGTTGTCCACTGTGTGACGTCCATGTTCGCTGATGTAATAATCCAATCCTGTCAAGTTCCCTCATCGCTGCACTACTGGCTACTGCAACAACGAATCGCCAACATCAATCCTTGCGTCCATATTTCTCCATCCCCAGTATTACAATATCACATCATATACATCAGTGAAGCGAGTGAATCTCAGGTGACACACCATGTCCTCTACTGTGTGATGACATTCAGGTTGCAATGTGTTCCTCCAAGAGATCGAGACATCATGCTGTCTGCTGTTTGATGACAACCTGTGTAGAAATTGTTCCAGTTATAGGATACACTATGGTGGCTGCTGTATGATGACCACTAGTGTAGGATCATGTCTGCTGTATGACGACCACCAAAGTGGAAAGTGATCCAGAGATAATACATCATTGTTGTCCACTGTGTGACCTCCATGTTCGCTGATGTAATAATCCAATCCTGTCAAGTTCCCTCATCGCTGCACTACTGGCTACTGCAACAACGAATCGCCAACATCAATCCTTGCGTCCATATTTCTCCATCCCCAGTATTACAATATCACATCATATACATCAGTGAAGCGAGTGAATCTCAGGTGACACACCATGTCCTCTACTGTGTGATGACATTCAGGTTGCAATGTGTTCCTCCAAGAGATCGAGACATCATGCTGTCTGCTGTTTGATGACAACCTGTGTAGAAATTGTTCCAGTTATAGGATACACTATGGTGGCTGCTGTATGATGACCACTAGTGTAGGATCATGTCTGCTGTATGACGACCACCAAAGTGGAAAGTGATCCAGAGATAATACATCATTGTTGTCCACTGTGTGACCTCCATGTTCGCTGATGTAATAATCCAATCCTGTCAAGTTCCCTCATCGCTGCACTACTGGCTACTGCAACAACGAATCGCCAACATCAATCCTTGCGTCCATAAATGGGGCCAGGGACTCGGAAAGAAAGGTGGAACCCGTCAGATGAATTTATCAGCAGAAACAACATTACATACTGCTTGTCATCACACAGCAGAGGATATGGTGTTTCATTTGAGACAAACTTGCTTCACTGGTGTATATAATGTGATATTGTAGCAGTAGTGCTGTAAAAATACCATTACCGACCATAGAAACATGATAGGTGACTACAACAAAAGGATAGACAAATTGACACTTTCTATCACAGAAGTATGCCAGGAGACTACACCATTGGAACAAAAAGATTGTTACTCACTGCCTCAGAACCATAATATGAAACTAAAGCACTTATACAGAAAGATTGTCACACTGTACACTAGAAGTATAATTTGGAAGTTCAACACAAGGATAGTAATATTGCCTCTCTCTAACATGGAAATATGATACGAGACTGCAACACATGGACAATAAGTTGATCAATCTTTACCACAGAGTATTTATATGAAACGCAAAGCAATGGGCCAATTGCTACTGTCTCCAATACTTCTGTGTTAAACTTTGGTCAACCTACTGCCCAAGTGTTGTAGTCTCGTATCATATTTCAGTGTCAGAAAATGGCAATGTTTCTGTCCAAATGTTGAGCTTTCAAATCATGCTTCTAGTGCACAGTGCAACAATCCTTCTGTATCAGTGCTGTAGTTCCACATTATGTTTCAGAAGTAGTCGGTGACAATCTTCCTATTCCAATGGTGTAGTCGCGTGGTATATTTCTCTGATAGAGAGTGTCAATTTGTCTATCTTTTTGTTGTAGTTACACATCACATTTTTGTAGTAAATAATGTCATTTCTCCATCCCCAGTATTACAATATCACATCATATACATCAGTGAAGCGAGTGAATCTCAGGTGACACACCATGTCCTCTACTGTGTGATGACATTCAGGTTGCAATGTGTTCCTCCAAGAGATCGAGACATCATGCTGTCTGCTGTTTGATGACAACCTGTGTAGAAATTGTTCCAGTTATAGGATACACTATGGTGGCTGCTGTATGATGACCACTAGTGTAGGATCATGTCTGCTGTATGACGACCACCAAAGTGGAAAGTGATCCAGAGATAATACATCATGTTGTCCACTGTGTGACCTCCATGTTCACTGTTGTAATAATCCAATCCTGTCAAGTTCCCTCATTGCTGCACTACTGGCTACTGCAACAATGAATGGCCAACATCAATCCTTGTGTCCATAAATGGGGCCACCATGCTGTTTGCTGACAACCAGTGTGGAAAGTGTTCTAAAGATGATACATAATGTTGTCTGTTTTTATGATAATCACCAATGTGTAACATGTTTCAGAGATGACACACCATGTCGTATGCTGTATGATGACCACAAGTGTGGAAATTGTTCCAGCTATGATACATCAGTCTGTTTTGAGATATCATCAGGATGAAAGTGTTTTAGGGATGCACATGCTGTCTGTTTTGAGATAATCACAAGTGTTGAATGTGTCTGACAGATGATACACTATTGTGTCTGCAGTAATGTATTATAGTCACAATTACACAGTGATGAAATACAGTCACAGTATTAGTCATATCATATGATTACAGTTCTACAGTCATGTCATACAGTCACAGTTCTGCTGTTATGTGAACAAGTTACAGTCATGTAACAGTCACAGGATAGTCATGTTGTAGTTAAAGTTCTGCAGTTAACTTATAGTGTCACAGTTCTGCATGTATGTCAGTGACTCAGTTTTTTAGTTGCGTCATACAGTCACATTGTTTTCAGTCATAGTTCTGCAGTCATAGTCACAGTTCTGTAGTCAAGCCCATAGGATCACAGTACAGCAGTTGTGTCATACAGTCACAGTTCAGAAGTAAAGTCATAGTCAGAGTTCTGCAGTCATGACATACAGTCACAGTTAAGTCATACTAATACAGTTCTGCAGTCATGCCATACAGTTACAGAACTGTAGTCATGTCATACAATAAAAGTTCTAGTCAAGTCATAGTCACAGTTCTGCAGTTATATCCTTCAGTTACAGTTCAGCAGTAAAGTCATACAGCCACAGTTCTGCAGTCATACAGTCACAGTTCTGCAGTTATGTCATACAGTCACATTTCAACAGTTAAGTCATACTGTCAGAGTATGAGTCATGTCATGAAGTTAAAGTTCTACAGTTACGGTTCTGTGAACAGGTTACAGTCATATAGTAGTTACAGCATTAGTCATGTTGTAGTTAAAGTTCTGCAGTCACGTCACAGTGACACAGTTCTGCATGTAAGTCACAATGTCTCAGTTTTGTAGTCGCGTCATACAGTCACATTGTTTCAGCCATAATTCTGCAGTCATACAGTCACAGTTCCGCAGTCAAGACATACAGTCACAGTTTAGTCATACTGTTACGGTTCTGCAGTAATGTCATGCGGTCACAGTTCTGCAGTCATGCCATACAGTTACAGTTCTAGTCAAGTCATAGTCAAAGTTCTGCAGTAATATCCTTCAGTTACAGTTCAGCAATAAAATTTTACAGCCACAGTTCTGCAGTCATACAGTCATAGTTCTGCAGTCATGTCATACGATCAATTCTGCAGTCATGCCATGTCACAGTGCTGTCATCATGGCATAGTGTCGCAGTGCTGCAGTCACATTACTGCAGTTGATGTCTACTATATGATGTCCACGAGTGTAGAAATTGTTCCAGAAATGATGCATCATGTCGTCTGTTTTGAGATTATCACCAATGAGGAATGTGTTCCAGAGTGAAACCCGTAAGTGTGGAAAGTTTCCAGATTCCACAGAATTGCAGTCATGTTATACTGTCATAGTACTCAACCAGTTATCTTACTCACAACACATATATTTCCAAACCAAGCTGCACAAAAACATTATTTTCAACACAAAATAACATATCCTCTCACCTTGAACTGTCTCAATAATATACAAACTGGTAAATAACAGTACATGTTGATCAAAGAGTGATTTGCATAATGAACATCCTTGTACTGCCAGTTGATCAAGAGTAATTTGCAAAACGTACAATCTCCCCAAAATAAAACATTATTCTAAAAAACAACAACAAACATTTCCCAAACACCACACATTTTTTTCAACACAAAATAACAAACACTCTCACCAACCTCACATATATCTAGCCCAATACAAAATAATCAACCTTTTCTTCACAATACATTCTTGTACAACTGGTTTACCAAGAGTGATAGACATAATGTACATCGTTGTACAGCTGGTTTGATCAAGAGTGATTTGTATAATGTACAACCTTGTACAACTGTTTGATCACCAACAATGAACATATTCCCAAATACAAAGCAACATTCTCACCAACAATGTCCATATTCTCAAATACAAAGCAACATTCTCACCAACAATGTCTATATTCCCAAATACAAAACAACACTCACCAACAATACACATATTCCTAAATACAAAACAACTCTCTCACCAACAAAACACATATACCAAAAATACAAAACACTCACCAACAACGCGTATATTCCCAAATACAAAACACTCACCAACAATGCACATAGTCCCAAATACAAAACGACAATCTCACCAACAATCTCCATATTCCCAAATAGCAAACAACACTCACCAACAATGCACATATTCACAAACACAAAACACTCACCAACAATGCACATAGTCTGAAATACAAAACAACAATCTCCATATTCCCAAATACAAAACAACACTCACCAACAATGCACATATTCTCAAAAACAAAACACCAACAATGCACATAGTCCGAAATACAAAACAACACTCACCAACAATACACATTCGTAAATACAAAACAACACTTACCAACAATGCACATAATCACAAATACACAACAACACTCACCAGCAATGTACATATTCCCAAATACAAAACCCTCTCACTAACAATACACATTCGTAAATACAAAACAACACTTTCACCAACAATGTACATATTACCAAATACAAAACAGCACTTTCACCAACAATACACAAATGCTAAACAACTCTCACCATCAATGCACATGTTCCCAAATGTAAAACAAATCTTCCACATACAATGCACATATACCCTAATACAAAACAACTCCTAACAACAATACCCACAGTCCCAAATATAAAACAACACTTTCACCAACAATTCGCATATTTCAATATAAAAAACAACACTCTTATAAACAATACTCAAATCATTTTTTAACAAGGTTTAATGCCATTTTTAGGTTATATATGAAATATCGAGTTTTATTGGTGGAGAAGCCAGCTATTTTCCTGTCGTTATTAGTGAATATTCCCCCAAATTTAAGAAAAAAAAGTTGAAGACATTCCTACCTTAAGCATTAAGCATGGTGGAAACCAAAAGACTTGTGGGAGCAAAACCTCTCCTGAAAATAAAAACAAGAACAATGTCAATATTGTGTGACACATGACCCTGAAAACTAATGTGAAAGAATTATCACTATTATATTTAATACATCTCTAACATTGTAATGCCCAAAAAATGTCCTGAAACAAGGCCTGTCCAGAGGACAATGCTTGACTATTCTAAAATAAGTAAAAGAAATGTCACTGGTAAACTTGTCACATGCCCTCACCCCCAAGTGGTCTTTAAAAATAACATATATTAAACAAAGGAATTGACCTTGACCTTTGTATGAAATTGAACTTGACACCTGAAGTACAGAGCCGAGTATTCCACTCAACACATCATGACATGTTGATCACTTTTGTCAAGTTATTTTACAATCCCCCCCCATATAAGAAGCAGACCAAACTCATAATCTCAAAAAGATTGAAGTGTAACCTTAGTCTTAGAGATACAATTCTTGGTCTTAGGACAATACAGAAGGGTTGTCAAACTTACAAGAGTTGTCAGCAGACAACAAAGCTGGCCCTTGGGTGTCTTAAGTCCAAAAAGGGCCATAACTGTGCCAAAATGCAATCCAGAGTTATGGTTCTTGTCTCTGTGTGTTCCGTTCATGATGGTAAACACACATGCAAGTTTCATTCACATCCAATGAGTGGTTGCATAGATATCTCAAACTTAAACACAAAAGTTTAACCTGGGTGTCTACAGATGACGCCGACAGGGTCATCGCAATAGCTCTCCACGTGACCTTTATCTTTAAGATACAGGTCTGGGTCTTACACGCAGCACACCATCCTGTCATGTTTATCAATTGAGCCGAATGATTTTGAAATCCATCTATCACTTCCCTCCTCAGTAGGCGACACTTACTCATCACTCATGCTAATCCTTCCATGCTAGCGCTATACAATGCCTTAATGTTATATCCACTTTTAAAACTCGAAATCACAATCAGACTGAAAGTGTCATCGAACAAAGTTAAATTGTGACCTTGACCTTTGAAGTGGGATTATGGGCATAACGCGCAACACATCATCATGTATGTTGATTATTTGTAGCTGGTATTAACAAAAGCCACCTTTGCATGACAAAGTTACAGGCCAGACACGTAATCTCAAGTTGTCTAAACCACTCCAGGTGTGACCTTGACCTTTGAGGTATGGATCTTACATCGCCATGTTTTGTTGATCATTTGTAGCAACAAAGTATCAACAAAATCTATCTATGCATGACACGTTACAGGCCGGACACAAAATACCAGACAGAAGAACGGACATTTGGGGGGGGGGGGGGGGGAGCATAAAAAGGGTGGGGATTGGGGGTGAGGGTCTTGGGGACACTTAGGGGTGAGGGTATTTGGGTCACTAACAAAAATTGGGGGGGGGGGGGGGGGGGCAGTGTTGTGTTTAGTTTTCCTAATATGTGATTTCACAATGCCTCAGTGTCAAGCTTCTGGTGATGTCACACGTATAACGCCTATATACTTTTGGGTAGAACCTAAGATTGCAGAATGAAGCATTCCAATGCACTGGAGTACCACTACCCAAGCATACAACTTCTGACAATTTCAGTACAAAGATTACCATTATGCGATATACATATAGACTTGGTGTATATTATCCAGAGGGAAGCTCTTAAAAAATGTGCTAGTAACACTTAATAGCTAACAGATTTCTGAAATTTTTTTATACTCTTCCAAAATACTGCGTAATTAATATAGCAAACTTTCACAATGTTATAATTGCATGCTGATTAAACAGGTGCAATAATCCAATAAACAACAAGAGGGCCAAGACGGCCCAATATTGCTCACCTGACTGACCTTAAGTCACCCAACTTAAGTAGATTATATTAAATAATACATGTACACTCAAAATTCCAGAAAAACGACATGGGAGAGTAGTAAGAATTTTTATTTGTTTTGAAGATGTAACAGATGCGTAGAAGAGTTCAAACTTGGTAGAGGTTCACCAATGGTAAATGTCGGTGAAATTACATCGAAATCAGGTCAGTAGGTTCTGACAAGAAAGCTTTTGAAGTTTTTACTATAACTGCCTATATAGTAAACTAGCACCTCACTGTGGCGATCATGTTTTTAACAATTCACAACGACTTGAACAAACTTGGTAAAGGGTCACCAAGGAACATTTCTGGGAAATTGTTTTAAAATTGATCTGGTGGTTTCTGACAAGAAGATTTCTAAAGTTTTTACTAAAGCTTATATAGTAAACTAACCCCACCCCCTGGCCGCCATGTTTTATTAAGAATCACTACGGTTTCAATGTTTTTTTCGGCCACTTTTATAGCCGTTATTGGGTTATATTCCCAATGGCAAATAGTATCTTTATTTCCCAATTGAATGGTAAAAATTCCCAATTGAAAGCTTCAAAAATGTAAATTGAAACTTGCCATACTTCCTTGATAAAATAAAGAAAGTTTTCCCCATTCTGAATTTAGTATGACATTGATTATTTAATTAAATGGCCTGATAAGCAAGTGTACACTTTTTATAAATATATAAATATATTTAATGCAAAAATATTTCCCAATGTTAATGAAAATGCCGCTAAAATTCCCAATTCCAAGGGTATGGGTCATCTTCCCAAAACGGTGAAAAAAAAACACTGCGGTTTGAAAAACTTGGTGAGGATCCTCCAAGGAACATTTCTGTGAAATTATTTTAAAATCGAGCCAGTAGTTTCTGACAAGAATATTTTTTAAGTTTTTACTATAGCTTATATAGTTAACCCCACCCCCTGGCCACCATGTTTTTGGACGAATCAAGATGGCTTGAACAAACTTGGTGGAGGGTCACTCAAGGAACATTTCTGTGAAATTATTTTAAAATCGAGCCAGTTGTGTCTGACAAGAAGATTTTTTAAGTTTTTACTTTAGCTTATATAGTAAACTAACCCCACCCCTTGGCCACCACTTATTTTGATGAATCAAGATGGCTTGAACAAACTTATTAGAGAGTCACTCAAGGAACATTTCTGTGAAATTATTTAAAAATCAGACCAGTAGTTTCTGACAAGAAGATTTTTTAAGTCTTTACTAATTAAACTTGCTCCCGTCCCCTGGCGGCCATGTTTTTTGACCAATCAAGATGGCTTGAACAAACTTGGTAGAGGGTCACCCAAGGAACATTTCTATGAAGTTTGGTCCAGTGGTTTCAGAGAAGTTGTTAGAAGCTAAAAGTTAACGACAGACGACGGAAACCAGGCATTCACAAAAGCTCACTTGTGAGCCTTCGGCTAAGGTGAGCTAATAAAAAGAAAAGGTTAATGTCAAAACATAAGGTGTGAAAACGACATGGTATCTTAAATTTATCATTAAAATACAAATAAAAGCCATTTAATTGTGACAGGCCGGATTAGCTCAGTCAGTTTTGTCTCAATCCAGGTGTCACAAGTTTGAATCCCCACCGGGCAAGTCTCTGAGAAGATTGACATACAACATTGTGTCTCATTATCATTTGTCTCTAATTTTACTAAAAAGGGTATGAAATTAAAATTTTATCATCAATTTCTCAGTGTACAACAATGGCCACACCAGCTAAACATGATAAGAAAAGAGATATAATTTTATTTCTTATTCTCTCTCAGACAGGTAAATATATGTAACAGACCATTTCTCTTAAATTCCATTCCTGGTCTAAATAGTGTTTTTTGATAATCTATTTTCTGAGTAGCAAACAGTATATACCCTGATAGAACAGCATAATGTGCAGGCTCTCCTGGATATACATCAACACTGACTGCAAAAATTACTTTTGATTTCTTTATCAAGCAAAGAGTAATTTTAATATTTTATGATTCAATCATCAATGTCAGGCTACATGATAAGATGTCAGACTCGTGATTCATGGGTTTCAGGTTTGATCTCAGGTTCATGATCAGTGTAACTGTTATCATCTTTTTGGGTGAAAGCTTCATAAGACATTGCTGTGTTTCTCTGTATTATTTCTGTGATACATTCTAAATCATCTAAATTTCAAACAGTAAGGTCATTGCATCAGCAGCATGTATTTTCGACAGACGAAGGCATCATTACACAGTTCTTTGCAGCTCCAGAAATCTTTCACATGTGTGAACGACTGTGCCGTCTCTCTATTGCTCTCGTTTTCTAATTTATTTAACTCGGCTTCTGAAAATTCTGGTTCAAAATTGTAGGCCACATATCCTTCTCCATTATTAAGATACATTTTATTATTCTTGCGAGTAGCAATTAACAAGTGGGTCATGTTTAAAAGCATATAAATTGGTTTTAAATCTTGTGACACGGCTTGATCATCACATTACAGTTTCGATGTATTACCTACATATTTCTGTAAATGATCAAACCTATCTTCAGCAGCCAATCATGGGAAGGAGCAAAAGTGACCCTTTAAGACAGGTTGTTGCTTAATACAGGTGAATTTGCTCTGAAGGACAGAAATGGGAAATAGCAAAATTATTTGGTTTCTTAACAGAAGTGACCACTTGCACAGGTTTAACTGCATACCATACTATAAATAACTATGGGGATATCCAATGATTTGATGGCTGTCAACAAAAATAATCAGAGTAATAAGAGTACAAAAATATGCAGAAATCACCAGGAATCTTGGTATTCGTAGGTGTTCTGTATATGCAGTGGTTAAATGGTTTTTAGTGAGGGAATCTAGAGAATAAAGTTAGAACGGTAGGAAAGGAAAACTAGACAAAAGTGAGCTTAAACTTTTGAGGTTGGTGAAAATTAACAGACTATAACCTTTGTCCAAATAACCACAATATTTAATCAGCCCAAAGACCAGACTGTTTCTGAGGTTACTGTAAAAAGAGGTTCATACAAAAATAAATTCCATGCTCGTAAGAATATTCGGATTCGGACAGTGAACATTTAAAACTGCCTGGCATGGGCAAGGAGAAAGAGTTTATATCTGGTGCCAGCCCATGGAATATCTCTTTTTTTTTTATATATCTCATTTGCTAATGGTAACAATTACCATGGTTCATACAAGTTTTCAGTGAAAAAAATAAGGGTTTTTCAAGGTTTTTTTTAGGGCTATCACTTTCAAATTCAAGGACATATTATATTAAGGAAATATAAGTGTAACTGTTAACTTTTTGTATTCTCTATAAGCAAAGCCTAACCACTTTTGGTTGAATATACACTTCCCCATATTTGCCGTTTATAACTGGTGAAAATACCGTCCATCAATTAAAACTTTACAAAATGTTGGAAAATGCGGTTAGCCTGTGTATGCTGAAAGCTCATTGTTCTACATTGATAAGAGCAAGTGTCCACACTGACCATAAAATCAGATATATCAGTATGCGGACTAGCAGTTTTGTACAGATTTTCAGCGTTTTTTCATCCGATATTGATTATTTCATTCACTGTCAAATAATTCTGTACCACTTTTTCATGGATTTAAACCGGATTTAACAGTTTTTCCAGGACTTTATTGGTTTTATTGTAATATTAAGGACTTTTTAAAGACAAATTTGTTTTTGAAGGGTTTTTCAAGACGGGCATCAAATTCAAAGGTTTTTCAAAATCTGTGCAAACCATGTTAACGCAAAAAAGTATATAAAAATCCTGCAAATAATTACATAATCCAAAATGACAATTTTCTCAATGTCCATTCCTTAGCAAAGATTTGAAAATGACAGTGCTGAACTGTGTCTTACCTGTATCTGTAGCATATGTAGTATTTCCCAAATACTGGTAGATAACTAAAGGAGCAACTCTGGAGGCAAGTCTTTAAGGCCTCAACTGTCTGGAAATTGATTGTGCTCCCTTCTAGCTGGTTCTACTTATACACAGTTCTCACAAATGAATTCTTAAATTGTTCTGTATTGGCACATTGCACTACAAACCAGTTTGAATAGTTGGTAGTTTGTTTTACCTAAACTGCATCTAGTTTTAAAAGTTAAGAATGTCACTGGTTTAACCTTACACTTAAGATTTCTACTGCCTAAGAAATCACAGGCGTTCACTGCCGGCACCATTACCATACGACCTTAGGCAAGAAGTCGTTCTGTTGTATTCATGTTGCTGTTGGAGCACCAGTTCTTCCAGCATTTCAGTTACACACCCCTTGTATTCCTTCTTAAGGGTATATCAATCCCTGAAATGGAGCAAAAAGAGGGTGGGTTAGTGAATTTCTATTAAGTGAAAACTGCTTGGTTTGCCTAACAGTTTCCTGTTCAAAACATTAATATACATTAATGTAATGAACACTGCATATAGTATTACTGAAACAAAAAGTAAAGTAAAGATTTTGCATGATTTTAATGTGTCAAATAATGCATCTTGCAGTGTGGTTTCAACGTCACATATGATAGAAAAAATATGAAAACAAACATCAAGTTACAAAATAGAACATTCAATCTACAATGGTTTTTTTTTTAATGGGGTTTAACGCCATTTTCAACACATTTCAGGTTATACATGGCACATCCAGTTTTACTGGTGGAGGAAGACCTCAGACTAAGCAGAACCACCGCCCTTTCGCAAGTAACTGGAAACTTTCTCACAGTTTTTGGAGCAGGACTCAAACCTACGATATTAGCGGTGGTAGGTAAGTGATCTTGAGACGGCACCTTAAACCACTCGGCCACAGACTGTTTTTTCCCCCACCATTTTGGGAAGATGACCCATACCCTTGGAATTGGGTATTTTAGCGGCGATTTCATTAACATTGGGAAAACTTATGCATTAAATATATTTGTTCATAAAATTCATAAAAATGTGAACACTTGCTTCTCTGGCTATTTAATTAAAGAATCAATGTATTACTCAATTCAGAATGGGGAAAACTTTGTCTATTTTATCAATTATGGAAGTTTCAATTTACAATTATTAGCTTTCAATTGGGAATTTTTACCACTCAATTGGGAAAAAAAAATATACTATTTAACGGCTATAAAAATGGTAAAAAAAAAAAAACACTGACAGAGGACCCATCAATCTACAATGTAGCATTTTTTTCTCCAGCTACAGTTTTTTGGGGGTCATTGATGACTCACTGACTAAATATCTGGGGGTCACTTTCAAAATATTGGGGTCATCAGTTGTCTAGTTTTACTTAATGAACTTAAAATAAATGGAGGTAAAATAATACATTTTTTTACAAAAACAGTTTTACTTCCTGTTTCACACAAATATCTCAATCAAAGCTGCAACTTAAGTTAACAACTTCAAATGAATGTTTCACTTCTGGCAAGAAGTTACAAAAACTATAGAAAGTACATGTAGTTGTTTTTATGATCACGGCCACAGCTGGGCCATGAACTTTTCAAATGTCATGGCCCCAGCTCGATCACCATGACCCTAATTATTTTTAATGAAACACACTAAAATCATTTCAGTATTTTGTATTTCAGTTGAGCTTCATGTTTAGGGTTTCATGTATTCTTCCTAAAAGCATTTCTCTTCTGGTTCATAGCTAGACTCATTTTAGAGTAACGTTACCTTAATATAAAAACATTTTAATTGTAACTTAACAAACATTAATTAAATTTCTGAAATTATATAATCATTTTTCAAAACGAATATAATTTTCTAAAAGTTAATTTTCTTTTTCCATAACCTTTTAAACGTCTGTTTAAGAAACATAAACCACGCTGGGAATACAGCCTAAACTTGGAGCGGCTGATGTTCAAACTGGTATTAAAATGTGGTGCATGCGCCTCTCGATACCTTATAGAAAACAAAATAAAACTTTTTTTCAGATCGAGTATCATCCGTACATTGCAAAAGTTTTGCGATTTCCACATTTCATCTGTATATACAAACAACCTAAAACTGGGTATATATCAGTGCAATTGCTGCAGCGTACGTTTGTTTTCACAGATGTTGTCTTCAAACTACAATATTGCTTCACGGAAAATTATGTATCTGACCATAATTTCTATGCGATTGCATTAATATAGCGTTAGTAACCAATTAAAGCGTTTATGTAACTTAGTAGTAATAATTTGAGATAAATTTCCCAATAGACTGCCCTATGATGACCATTTGACGACACCATGTTGCCATTGATAAATCAATCAGGTAAACACAACCACCCCAGTGCTCCAGATAAGCACCACCATTTGGGGGTATTTAAGGATTGAAATTTCAGTGTCGGTTTGTTTATTTATAATAGCAATTTGATTAAATTGTTCATTGTGAAAATAAGCATTTTATACTATTACTAAATTAAGGAGTAAAATACTCCTTGCAAGAAAAGGTTATCTGGAGCACTGCCACTGTATCATACTGATATGCATTTTTCTTCAATTATGTACTGTTGGGCAGTAAAATTTCACATATTTATACAATGAACATTTCTTTAACAACCTAATATAACCTGTCGAAATTTTCATTGATTGTACTGCAAAATGAAGACACTTTGTTACAGTAAAATGCCTTAATAAATATAATTCTCACAACATAAAATTTGGCCTATTAACATTATAATGATCACTACACAACTACCAGTTCAAGTACAGTTCTGCTTAAACAATG